>CM077346.1:21092394-21451677 GCA_039655645.1 Ammopiptanthus mongolicus | reverse complement strand
CAAGTTTTCAAATTAATTTCAAATTATGGATGAGAAGGCTGAAGGGGTGGTGGCTCTGAAGTGGAGGGGTTTTAAACCTTAGGTTAGCCTGTCAAATTTCTTTTCTATAACAGAAAATGAAGTCAAATGCAAATGGTTGACAAAAAAATGATGTACAAATACAAACAAAAAAATATAATATCCATGCAAATACACAAAAATTAGAATTAAAGTGCAAATATAGAAAATAAGAAATACAGTTTACGCAACAAAATGTTTTTTTGACCGAGTCAACATCATCAAAATGTGGCTCAACACATGTCTTCCCATTATTAATCTTAAAAACTGATACATACTTGCACCATTTTTAAAGAGATTATACTTAAGTTAGCAGTATTACTTGGATTACATATCAAGTAATACAGCTCAATTTGGGTTGATGGTGTGATTTTGAACGGAACCCTCTCTGATTTCCGCGAAGAACTTTCAAAATACAATGGTTTTATCAAAGTTTATGCGAAGGCATATAAAAAATAAAATAAATAGTGAGAAAAAAAAATAATGTTCAGGTGGGGCAAAAAATCTTATCAACATCCATGATTTTGTCCAGCAAAATCTAGGGTTTTCTTTTGTGGGACCCCCTAAGATTTTATGTCACATACGTCTCTCTATATAACATCATATCCAGGACCCCCTTTAGACCCTCTTCTCTTCTCTGAACTTCTCTCTTCATCTTTTTAACTTTTCCATCATTTTCCTTTCTTCAATTCCAAGTTCAATATTTTGCCAGTTTAACACTTTACTTTGACCTATTCTTCCACTTGGATGAAATGAAGGAGGGTGGTAGAAAGGCAGGTGCAATGTCGCCATGCGCTGCATGTAAGCTTCTTCGAAGAAGATGTGCACAGGATTGCGTCTTTGCTCCTTATTTCCCTGCAGATGAACCCCAGAAATTTGCCAGTGTTCACAAGGTGTTTGGAGCTAGCAATGTCAACAAAATGTTACAGGTTCCATTACGCTTTAATATCCCTATCATGTCCACGCATGATATTTTTGACATTTTTATCGTATTCCTATCATTTTCATTAGATAAAAATAGGGCAGGTAGAGCATGCCTTTGGTTGTTTCTGAACCTTCTTCCAAGTTCTCAACTTTCGTTAATTAGGATTATATATATTTAAAGCAGAGTTATATTTAAGCATAGTTGTATTTTTTTATTATGAAGATTAAAAAGATTATACTTATTTAAGCAGATCGAGTTAATATTAAACCATTATATTAAATATAATCCCAAAAGACCTTAATTAATGTGTATATTATTTATGGTAAAACAGAAGAGTTTAATTACATGAAAGGGTTGCTCCTGAAATTTGGTCTCAATTGAAGACTCAAACTGCATAAAGAATGAAAAAAAGATTCACTCCATTTTTTATCTTTTATGTTCATTTCTAAAGTTTTGAGAAAATAAATGTGTATTATACATATATATGTAATCTTTCATCTATTTATTATCCGCAAAACTTTAGAAATAGATATATCCATTTCTTATGAAAAATAGAGAGCATCTATACTCCGAATAAGGATTTTATCAAACCATTACAACTGATGATGACCCTCATGAGGAAAAATATTAGTCCGTGTTTAGTAAAATTCATGCATGAGATAAAAATTGAAAGATGATTTTTCATCTTTACTACCAAGCAAGAAAACAGAAAGTAGCCTATACATATATATACATTGATCATATAATTATATACATATTTATGCATATGTATATATTGATCATATAATTAGATAAATATTTATGCATATGTATATATTGATCATATAATTAGATAAATATTTATGCATATGCATGTATATGCTCGATATATTGGGAAGAATCAGCACGGTTAACATATACATATGATTGAGCAATATTTATGCTGTGCTAGCATTGAAATACATCCAGAACTAGAATATTTGTTTAAATAGAGTTTATATGTCCCAGTTAAGGACACCAAATGCTCATTCATGCATTTTATGTAACATACTTTGCCTATTAATTATCTCTCCCATAGAACTCAAACTTGCTCTAGGACCAGAGTTGCTAAGACTAGAATGAGTTCACAAATCCCACTTGTCTAGTATAATAAAATCGGTTACCCTTTTGAGGCTTCCAATTTCCTAATCGTAGAGTTTTTTTATAAGGAAAGAAAATATATTAATTAAAAGATAAGAGGTGCTTAAACCTATATACAAGCATCTAAAACAAAAAATAAAACTGCAACAGTTAGCACCTATTCTTTTCTGAAAACAAAAATCTGAAAAGATAGTTGCAACCTAATAATACCAGCTGCTGCATATATAGCACCAAAACACGTCCACCTGAAGCAAGAAACAGAAGTGGATCGTCCCACTGATGCAGCAGATCACAACCGTTATGTACGTGCACCTTATCGTAGAGATTAATTATTACTAACATTTGGTTGTTTTGCTTATCCATTCATAGTCTATTAATCAGTTTCTTCATTGACATGCTAAATTTTCATAGCTTAATTTTATACTATTTGAAGTTGAAGGTATAGTCGTCCAATTAAAAGTAAAAGGGGCATCTCTATCTTTTGTTTTCCCACCTTTACTTCCGTTATAGTGGTTAATTACAGTTGAAAGCCCCACGGTCCCCACCCTATATAAATTTAAACTGCACCACTTCTCATTCTTCTTTATTAAAGGAGTGTTAGGTACCAGATGATTCCTTAGCGCATATAAAGAGCACAAAGGATGAGGTATATATAAATTAATTAAGCTTTAAGCCTTTACTACTTGGAAGCTACACTCGGTGTGAATACAATAAAGTGAAAAGGATGTTGCTCTAGCTAACATAATTATTATTGGTTATGTACGTATTGCAATTTGTTCAAATTATCTTTATGACCACCACTTAGCTTTTAGTCTGGGACTCTCTTGTTTTTCAATGTTGTTTTCGAAAAAATGAAAGCATTAGTACGTCCATCTTTTCTCTTTTCTTTTCTCTTGAAAAAAAAAATCATGGGTTTACATTGATAGAGACGGCTAATATATGTCCAAAAGTGATGTCGATTCCCCAGATAAAGATATTTCATCTTAATTATTAATAAATTAATGATATGAGAATTTCTATAATACGTTAAAAGATTTAAAATTTTTGAAATAAGTTTTTATTGATCAATACAGGAGTAGTAGTGCGTTTAATGGAGTAATAGTAATGCATTTAATGAAGTCAAGTTAGAGTTTTGTTTTTCTAACCTAAAACTTTTCTTTTACAGATTTGTCCCTATTAACTAAATAAGTTTGTTACCTTCAAAAAAAATTAAAGTTTTGCCATTTTTAAAAAAAATTTAAAAACTAAGTTTTTTATAAAAATTAAAATAATTACATATTTGAAAAAAATTAAAAGAATTAAACTTATAAAACCAGATTTTTTTATTTTTTTAAATTTATTCTATATTTTAAAATTTGTTATGCACCTTTTATTAGTGGGTTAAAATATAAAGAACAAGTATTAAACAAATAAAAAAATAAAAAGAAATTCCAAAAAAAAAATCAGATTTTAAAATATTTATTTTTTGAAAAATTTAATTTTTAAATTTTTTAAAAAATGGCATGTGACATTAAAATATTAAAATTAAAAAAGTTTAAAATAAAAAAACTGTTTTGAATATTTATTTTTTAAACTTTTTAAAACAATTTTTTTATAATGCACGTGGCATTAAAATTTAAAAGGAAAAATTTTAAAAAAATTCTTGTAATTAATATTTTAAATTATCAGGATACTTTTTTTTAGTGAATGATAGAATTGTAAAAGAAGAAGTTTAATATATTAATAATAATTGATATAACATTAAATCATTAAATAATAGCTTTTCATTTATTGGTCCAAATCAAAACTATTCCAAAACATGATATTTGAGTTATTTATCATTTTGTAAGCATGATCACCTTGATGACATATTAGCATCTTTTTCTTTTTCTGGTGAAACAAATTAATTAGCAAATTATTCTCTGAAGGTTAATTAATTAGTTAGAAGTATGAACAGTATATATACTCTATTGTAAATCTAAACGACGTTGAACATTACTAAAATCCGTTGAATATGTCTAGAAGAACTTATATATAAAAGGGAATGTTAACGAATGTTCTTCAATGATCATCTATTTTACTATTCTGGTCTTTATTATAAGTAAAACTTAAATAGAACACACATATTAAGGAAGTTGGTTAATCTCATTTAATGTTGTTAAAAAAGTAAGGGTATTACCTACAGTAATCTTCATAGAAAACTTTAATTTTTATTAAATGTATCCTACATTGAGTTATTGAAAAATAAAATTGATATTAAATGAAGGACATTTTAGGAATAATGTCATTAAATAAGATGAAGTAGTTAAAATTTATTTATATATTAGACTAAAAATTTTGAGACTTTTTTATTTATAGTACGGACTCGGGAATACATATTAAATTCATTGATGTTAAATGTCAGAATTAAACTTGTAGTCTATGTATACGTTTGGAAGTGCGTCCATTTTGACGCATAGGGGAAGCTGCGCACGGCAACTTTCACCTTCAGTGAAAAAAAAAAAAATTACACTCCTACCATTTCCGATGTGATTTGGGCATGCTGCAGCCAATAAAAATAATTGTAGTGTTAACTTTTCGGTCACGATACATAGAGGATCAAGATTCTATGCCTGGCAGAATTTTCAGACACGTTATGATGTCTTTGTGCATTATTGTCCCAGTCCATTGCATACTTATTTAAAGCTAGCCAGGCCAGTATTATGATTTTCGTACTATTTATATATCCTCTCTGATCTAGTCAACTACATTTTATTTTTTTCTCCCCTCCAAACAACCAACTTCAACACGCACCCTATCACATGAAGCTATTTTTGACTAAGCATGGGATCGAGCTCTTATATATCCAAAACAGCACATGATTTTCATCATGTCACTCTACTAAATCAAAAAGCTAGTCTACATAGCCATAGGCATAGGTAGACAAGTCACAAGCGTAGACTCCACCTGAGGATCAGTTTAGTTTGCACTGAAGTTACGAGTTACTTTTACACATTTACATTCACTTACACACATCCTCATAATTAGTCACATGATAACTAATTCAATGTTGATGTAACTTTTTCCTATGTAGTCCAATTTCTACATGCACCTCACAATATGTTCAAACAATTAATTAAACATTGTCGTAAAGTCACTTACTACAGACCAAACCACATGAGATGTCACGAAGGGTATTAATTGGCTCTAATTAGATTGCTCTTAGGGGTTATGATTTTTATTAGATATAAAATCACTCATGTGCCTATTTCACCTCATAATTTAAGTTTTTGGAGGAGATAATCCCTTACATGATATTAGAATTTTTACAATCAAATGATCTAGAGTTGGATCATGAAAATTTTTAATCAAAATTGACAGGAACTACCAGATCACCAACGAAGTGATGCGGTTAAATCAATGGTATATGAAGCCAATGCAAGGGTGAGGGATCCTGTGTATGGATGTGTAGGAGCCATATCCTCTCTACAGCAACAGGTTGATGTGCTACAAACCCAATTGGCACTTGCAAAAGCAGAGGTTGTACACATGAGAATGCGCCAAGCCACAACATCATCAGATCAGCAGCCACCAGTGCCTGTTGCCTCCAATTCATCATCAGAGAACTTATCCCCATCCAGAAGGCTCATGTCTTCTTCACAGACCAAGTCCCTTTTTGCTATGGACATGGTTGTTGATCATCAGGCCAACATGGGGGAGTCCTTGTGGTCATGCTAGCTTAGCTTATTAATTGGAGTGCATAAATGGGCATGCATGCATGCCTTCACTTTATTTATTTTCTTATGATTATTACTATCACGGGCTTGCTTTATTGTCTGCCTTACCTTTTTGGCTCTATCTGTTGCTGTTTTTTTCTTTCTTTTCTTTTCTTTTCTTTTTCTTATGGACTAAAAAAGGTCATAGATCTCTCCACATTACCTGAGATGATGACTATGATTAGTTAACCAATGTAAATGTCTAAACTTGTAATTATGAGTAATCATGTCATTATAGTATTGAAGTTGACTACCCTTTTCAGTTTTCACCTCCTCTTCACTTCACTCTGATCCATATAGAGAGAGGACAGGAAAAGAAAGACAATAATAAGGCATGACCACGTGAAAATTAATATTGATGTCCAACCGGTTACGAATTAGCATTGAAAGTTTTAGTAAAACTATTTTTTCTTTCTCATGTTCCTTTGTTTCTATTTTATTCTTTTTGAGTTACAAAATGATAACTATCCTTAATTTCAAACCAAATTAATTAGTGATTATCCAGTTAACAATCCAACTTCCAACCAAATGCAGTGTGGAGGAGAATAGGTAATTAGTTACACTTACACCTACTAGATCTTTGAGAAGGCCAGCAGATGCTGTAGACAGATTGGTATTAAAGACATTTATATATATATTTTTTATAAGTAGAATGCATTGAAACAGAGAATGGCAACAGATTCCGAAATATAAAAAAAGAGCAATTTAGAGACCGATTCCTAAAATGACCATGCGACTGATATGTGATCGATCTGATCAAAATCAATCTCTAAACTGCTGTTTTTTTGTAGGGACTATATCTAATAATAATGAGGGTTGGTTTAACTAGTAATATCAAACAGCGTCAACAGAAGTCTTAGATTCTAATCCTTCAACTTTATATAAGCCAAAAAATAAAAATATAAAGTTAAAGAAGCTACTTAATTAACGGATACTCCAAAAGTTCCACTTGACCACTTCTCTCGGCACTCAGGAGCAGCTGTTTTTGACTTTTGGAAAGATATCAGCAACACCTTTGGCTTCTCTGTATATCTAAGTTAATTGCACCTGGTGCAACCTCATGATCCAGTATTTGTTTTGATCAACAATGAGGTTAAGAAATGGTATAAAAACTTAATAATTTTTTTGAGAGCTTTATTGAACCCGAAGATCAGAGCAAACGATGAAGGATATAAAATCATGGAGAAACTCTATCCAGGGATATATGAACCAAAATGTTTTGCAAATCCTAACTGTACAGTCGTCCGCAGCTTTCAATAAAAAAAGCAATTGCTAAAACCATAAAGTGTCTTTGGATTTTGGTTGAGAATGACTTAAACTTAAATTTGGTCAAAAGCTCAACGGAAATTCTAACGCACCCAAATTCGATTAGGAAATGAGTTAGTGACCAAATTAAGGAACCAATAGGCGCAATTTTTGAAACCTTAGCCACCACACCTAATTTATAAAACTCAATTGCTAATCATTGATAGTCATATCTTACTGGTGATCATATTGACTCTATTGAGAGTCCCTAAATCGGTCACTTAATGATGAGTCATGTGGTTAGCTAGAGTTGCTAAAATGGATTTTGGCTTGTGAGTCAATCCTGTCCAACCTGAGTGATTGGTTGATTGGATTGGATAAAAGCTAACTCAAGTTTATCTCGAGTTATTTTGCCTTGACTCACTTACTCTTTAAGTTACCCACTTTTTTTAAACAAAAAAGAGTTGTATCCCCTGTTGGCCCACTTTTGTTTCCTCTGTTCTCAAGGACCGTGGACCACACCCAACGACAGATATTGAGAGAATTAAGGATGTTGGAAATGTGCCGAAGGCCATTGGAGATGTGCTTTGGTGGCGAAGGTTGCCAACGATAGGCTTTATGGCACATGGAATTGAAGCCACATGTTTCACGGGACTGTTCAATTGCAGTGATACGAGATAATTCGGCTTTGGAAGACCATGGACAAGTGAGTTGGTTAGAGTTTTTTATAAGGAAAAATATATTGATGAGAGTACTAGATATTCTAACCCTGAGTTGGGCTGAGTTGACTCCACTTTTGGTCAAGTTATGGTACATAGGCTAATCCGTATGAGCTGAATGAGTCGTGTTGACTCACTTTAACAGCTTTATAGTTAGCATAAGCCGACTTAGTGATTGACTTCACGATCTTTAAATCGGACGTTGTGTCCACAAAAAGCAAGGAACCGCCTTAGGAACATTTGCCTATAAGAGCGTGTTTGGAAAAATTAAAAAAAATATATTATGCTGATAATCGATTATATGAGATAATCGATTATTATCAAAATCTGTTTTTGTTTGGATATGTTTACTAAAAACAATATTAAGATAATCTATTTCGTTTGTATGATGCAAAAAAATCCCTTTAACATAGTAAATTACGAAAAAAAGTATGAAATTATTTGTATAATTTAATAATATTTATTTGAAAGTTAGTTTTATAACGAAAGATAAATAGGAAAGAGAATTTTGAGAATAAAAAATGATCAAATCACAGTAAGAATATGACTAAGGTTTCCTTAATTACCAAGTATATATGAGCATCATGATGACTTATAATTGATTGTGTTAGAAGTGTCAGATAATTTGAAGCTTTTTCACAGTACTCATAACTACACAGCAACAACAGCTAAATTCTAAACCATTATACCGGCGCCGATAAAACAAAAAGTTAGAAATGTATGGACTAAAAGCTTATTTAAATTGAAGATGACTTTACTTAATTATCACCTGATTTTGAATTAATTTTTCAAAGGTTAAAACAATTTTGTGTAAACTTTTTTTTAATTCACTTATACATAATCTATATGCTATTTCTATATTTTATGTAAATGATAATACTCAATTTATCATTATTATGAAAGTCTGGATTATTGCAGTTTTTCTTTTTAATGTTTTTCTGTCAAGTCACTGCATAAATTAATTAATACAGGAATTCGATTTTTTCCTCAGGTTATCTTGAGCATGAAGTTGGATGAAAAATGAAATTTGGAGTTTGAACTGACTAATTTAATAAACTACAGGCAGCTTCGATAAAATAATCTAAGTTCAGGAACCGAGCTTTTATATAGCTCCGCCAAAACCTTTTCTAAAAAATAATAGTATTTCCATAATATTTGAGACAAAATCATATGTCATATTCTTATATCTATATTCTTATGAAATGAGAGAACTATTAGTGAGTATTACACAAAGATAAAAAGCATTTGGGAGGAATTGGGGGAATTGTTCCAGTACACACATGTACGTGTGGTATGGGGGTGCGTAGTCATTGATAGATCATCACACACACATTGAATATGTGATGTGTTTCTTGATGGGCCTTAATGAATCTTTTTTCTCAAATTCATGGTCATGATCCTTTTAATGGATCCAATCCTTCCTTCCTATCAACAAAGTCTTTTCCCTTACAGTACAAAGGAAAAGCAAAGACAACTTAACTTGGGTTGGGTCCATTCAGTCTGAATCACAACTTGCTTTTGTTATTCCTAATTCCTCAAGGCAAGGACAAGATCAGAAATTTCGAGCAGACAAGAAGCATAGACCATTTTGCTCACACACCCTTACACCACAAATTTGTGACACTTCCTAACGATTCTAAAATTCCAGTCTCTGCTGTTGGTACTGTCCAATTGTCACCATCTCTCATTTTGCATGAGGTCTAATATATATATCTGGGTTTCGCATCAATTTCTGTCAGTTAGTGCATTATTAAAGCATTTCCCTTATACTGTCACTTTTTTCACTGACTCTTTCCTCATCCAGGACTCTCAAAAGTTGAGGATGATTGGCAAGGTTAAAATGGTTGAAGGACTTTACATATATGGCACTTCAATAAGTGCTGCTGCACACACCACCTGTAACATATGTTTCTGATATACTTTCAGTTTCTTGTACTCCTAGTTTGCAATTTACAAAATCTGTTATTTCTGGTTCTCAAATAATATCTTTATTGCACAACAGATTAGGCCACTTATCTGATACAGTACTTAGACTTCTTCGCAATAAGTTGTCCATTTCACTCACCCACTCACTCACTCACTCACTCACTCATATTCTTGCTCAAATTGCACTATTTGCCCTGTCGCAAAACTCAGAAGGTTGTCTTTAAATTTGTGTCCAACTATCATCTTTCCCCTCCCCATTTGATGTCTACATTGTGATATATAGGGTCCATATGACCAACCAACCTATGATGGCAAGTATTACTTTCTTAATCTGGAGGATGAGAATACTAGATTCGCTTGGACTTATTTGATGCAATCAAAATCAAAAGCTACAAGTTTGGTCATGGATTTCTTTAAATTGGTCCATACTCAGTTTGGTGTGACTATCAAAACCCTCAAATCATATAATGCCAAAGAGTTGACCCTCATCACAAATTCCTTTGACAACATGGCACTGTTCTTGTGTCCAAAGACCAGAACCCATATTTAAGTAACAGGAACTGAATTAAATTATGCTATGCGTAATAAGAATATCCATTCATGATAATCGGAGCTGTATTAATATCAATGATTACAGTGTTCAAACAGAGAATAAATATCAAGTTTCCAAAGTTCCAAACTTATGGTGGTTAAACCAACCATCTCATATGTCCCACTCGGATGGAAATCTTCTCTCTCATTTTTTTATACCTGCTACTTAATAAAATAAAATCATAATTCACTAACATCGATGTACATCCTCAGTTTTTGATTGGTGGGAAACACCGATACACTATTTTTTGTAACAACAGAAATTTATTCGTCCCACTCTAGTATTTTTTTTATACCACAACGATATTCAAAAGCATCAATAAAAGTATAACTTTTCTTTTTAGGTAAAGAAGGATATCTTAGTCGATAAGTTTTTAAAGCAATTTATGAAGTTTGATTGTTATGCAATGTCATGGTAAAGTTTTTCTACACGGTGTACAAATCACAAATCATGATATAGGTGACTTTTAAGATAGTTATCATAAAAGTAAATTAATTTATTTATCTAGAATCTAGCAATTTATAATTGATTGACGCTATAAAAAAAAATTTACATTGACAATTCATACCAATTAAACTCATTTAAAAAAGTGACCAGTTCTAAAAAACCAAAACTTTCTTTGTTTTGTGATAGAGAATTGAAAAGATAAATAATAAATTAAAAATATTGTGCTTGAAATTAATCAAGGATGATGTAAAGGGCAAACCGGCAAAACTTAAGATACCACAATATATCCGCTGAAGTTAACAGAGAATACTTTCGGCCCAAAATTAACACACTGGATACAACTGTGTTGGCGACCTAGGCCTAATAATTAGTCCAAAGTCTGAACCCAAACGGCTCGTAGAGGCCCACTATAGGCTTGATACAAAGAACGAATAAGCTGGAAAAAAGGTGAAATTACAATTTATAAAAAGTTTAATTTTGATATACTAAAATTGTAAAGTTTTTTATATTATCAATCAATAAAAAATTATCATATGTATGGCTTTTAATATAGTTATCACAAGGGTCAAATATTTTTAATAATGTGATAATCTATGAACGATTGATAGTATAAATTTTTTTACACTGATAATCCAATCAACTAAATCCTTAAAAAATTGTCGGCATATTTTTTTATTTAGGAATGATTAACAAATGTTACGCAGAATACCAACATGTGGTTGGTCGGAATGGCGACGGGCTTGGGTCCCTTAAGCAAGTAGTTAGGGGTTCGATCTCTGACTCATGTAATCGGAGAAAACATGGTTGGGAAAGGTCAGCCCTTGAATGTCGTTCAGTACCTTGTAAGATTAGTCTTCGCAATTACGCATGGAGAATACGATGAGAAACTAAAAAAAATGTTACGCAGTATTACCGGTATAAATTATAGTTGTTAAGTGGGATACGCACGAACTCGCACAATCTTTTTTTTCGGTCAAAATAATAATTTGGTCCCTATACATGACATGGATTCTTTATTTAGTCCCTATACGTAAAAATTTTTGGAAATGAGTCCCTACATATGTAAACCTTAGCAAATTTGGTCCTTATATGTACAAAAGTTATCAAATTCGTCCATGCCGTTAGCAAATTGATCCTTATACGTGACAAATTTTTGATTTGATCCCTAAACCTAAAAAAGAAAAAATTTAAATCGATCCTTATATGTGCAATCGATAATAATTTTGTCTTTGCCGTCTACTCAGGAACTCCGACCGAACTAAAGATGTTTTGTCGTATTGAATATTTTCTATATATTATATCAATCTATTTCTTCTATGGAGAGTAAAAGTTGTATAAGTTAGTCCGCAAATGGTTTTATATTATGAAATTATCCAAGTTGACTCTCAATAAAAGAAGTAAATGGATATAATATATGAAAAATAATCAATATGAAAAGAATTTTTAGTTGGATCCGAGCTCCGTGACAGACGATAGAGACAAAATTATTATAGATTGCACATACATGAACCAAATAAAAAATTTGTGTCACGTATAAGGACTAATTTGATAACGCCAGGGATGAATTTGCTAACGTTTACACATGTAGGGACTGATTTCCAAATTTCTTACGTATAGGGACTAAATGAAGAATCTTTATCACGTACAGGATCAAATTATTACTTTAACCCCTTTTTTTTTTTCATTGAACTCAACCTACAATTTGCTTATGGGTTTAAGTTTGCGAATTGGGCTGGGTCTATTGGCTGTTGATGATAATTCGATTCTCCTGTTGGACCCTCCGAATTCATACAAGAATCGACCAAATCTATTCTTTTTTATTATATTTTTTAAGTTATGAATAAAAACACCAGATATGGGAAACCAATTTTGATTAATAAAAGATATGGGAAGTCAAACCTCTTATTTGATGGGTTAGGATACTCTAACCGATTAAAATAATTAATGATTTTTTTAATGTACTATACAAGTAATTTAATAAAAATTTACAAATTTACAAAAAAAAAAAAAAACTAACCCCCTACTTTTCTCATAAGTTCACTTATTCATGTGCACTTAAATTAAAATGTGTATATTTCACTTAATAATGTCCAAATATAACACGTGTCAAAAAAAAAATGTCAAAATGTAACAAAACTAAACCTATATAGAACAGTGATAGACCGATAGCACAACAACAAAAAAATTATTTGAGTAAAGGGTCAAACTGGTCCTTGACAAAAAAATACGATAATATTTTGATTCCTGAAAAAATGAAAAATACAAATTTGATCTTCAAGAATATAAAACACAGATCAAATTAGTCATTTTTTAGGGATATTTTAGTCCTATTTGAAACTATTTTGACCCGCATTTATATTTTTGAGAACCAGATTATTGTTTTTCATTTCTCATGACCAAAATATCACCATGTTTTTTTGTCGAGAACCAGTATGGACCTTTACTCATTCTTTTTCGTGTACATATAATTCTCAAGATAATCATCCATAAGTTAAGTACTGGGTTCTTAAGTCAGTTCTGGCATTGTAATTCTTTAAAATATTTACTTCTATTTGATTAAATCTTTTTAGCAATATTATCTTAAATTTATAATGAAACAGGAAAAACTGCAAGAGGTTGAGTGCAGAAAGTGAGTGGGGGAGATGGATGGGTCACATGACTCTTAACTTATTATGAAGTTTCCAACATATTCAGCAGCATGTTCTCAGCATCAAAGACTATATTAACTTCATGATAAATGAAATTTTACGCCCAACAGCAAAGAAAATTGAAAAGAAGAACTAGGACAAACTTGGTAACATTTTTCTGATCAGAAAAAAAGGTAAATTACGCATTAACCCCCTCAGGTTTATCCTATGTTTACCTTTCACATATAAATTTCATTTTGTAACACATGTACAACACCCTAAACTATGGTAAATTGTGTAAGCATATGATTGTTTCTACGTTGAAAAAATCACGTTTCACATTTTCATGGAAAAAGTGATAGAATTGTAAATATTTTAACCTAAATTTTGAACAGGTCCGACAGATGTGATTTTGTTTGCTGTCATCGCCCTTTCAAATATACGATAAATCTATGTTTAGAAATGAAATGTTTGGCGATCACGTTGAAAGATGTCACATGCTTCTCACGTGCAGACTTTTATCATCAAATTTGACAAAAAAATCATGTTTATATCTTTTATTATAGTTAACTTAAGAGAGATATGTCTTACAAACGTACATATATGAAAACTTACATGGGAAAAGAAAAACTACTAAGAATCTTTGCATGTCAGTTGCTTTGACTTATTTTGCTAGACTAGCTAGTGTTAGACTTTTGGTCCCATATAAACTGCTATAATAATTGCAACATTGATATGCTGCCATATCGATCCTAGAACCCATATGAGTAGGGAAGCATAAAGTACAGTGCTCATTATATAAGATAGGCAATTAGGATCACCGAAAGAAGTTTCCAAAATGCTTGCAAGAATATTGTCCTCATATTTTTTAGAAAAATAAGTATTAATTCGTCAACTCATTTTATATATGCTAGCTATGCTATCTGGTAAATCCAGTGGGGCCAGAGTTCGTGGCTCTCTTTTCTTCTTTTAGTTCTCTGGCTCGTAAGTGGAGGCATGATAAGACCCTTGTCACTGAAAAACCATTCTTCATCATGTTGATTTCAATTTGTGTTTGGGTTTGGTCTCTAAGATATAAAGAAGCAACTGTTGAAAAATGTCAACTGTTCTGCTCTTCAATCCACTTGCACCTCCCACTATGTAGCCTTCCCGTGGCTTGAAAGGACAGAGGTTGATGAGTATCCTACATCTCTATAGGTGGTGCCTAGCTAATACGATATCTTCAAGGACCGTTGTGCTCTAGCTAGCTCTCGAATTTTTCAGCAGCAACAAGTTATCCATTTCTTAATTACAAAAACTTTACAATATTTTGCAAAGTAGTTGATTTCTTCTTACATACTGATACTATGGTTATAAATGCTATGGATTTTGTAATACGCTAGCTCATCACAACTAATTTTTCGGCTTTTTTATTAAATATATATAATATTTTGTCACATGCTAGCTGCTTTTCCTGAAAAGCTCCGCAGCTCCAATATGAAAAATATAATCCATCAGGATAACGAGTATTTTAAGTATATTCTTTAAAAAAATAAAAAAAAATAATTTTATATTAAAAAATAAAATATCTCATCTCTTCAAATATTAAATAAATTAATTTTCAATAAAAAACTTTTTCTTCTACTTCCTTAACTAGTGTCTTAATATTTTCCAAATACAAATTAGCCAAATCATGAAGGTGTCGCTATGATTGAAAGGCATTGTAAATCATAATAATGCAGTGGGGTCAACTAGCTAGAGAAATGAGAATGTTTGAGTCACTATTGCGTAGCTAGTAGTGCGTTCTTACGATTGTAAGAATGCTTGCTTGTGACACCCCACTAACAAGCATAAGATGTTGTCAGAGTAATGGGGTACCAAAGAGAGAGCCCACCTACAGATCGATGATTGAAGGAGCATGCATGACATTTCAACGAAGTAGCTAGGGGCCAGGCCCATGCTCCAGTTTTGGAGCAGTCAGAAGCTATGTGGCCTACTTATCACATAGTTATGATTTTTTATTTTTTTATATTAGATGCACAGAAGATAGAGCACAAGTTTTTTTTTTTTTTTAATTGGGTAATAGAGCTAGCAATAAGTTGTTGGCAGGGATGGACGTAGAGGTGGCTGGCAGAGGAGTAATGGACCCTAACCTTAAAAAATATCATATATGCATGGATAAACGATCTTAATTTTGAATTTAACTTCTTTAAAATGAATTAAATTCCAAAATAAAAAAATAAAAAATTATTTATCCTTAGATTATTTAATGAGTTGAGATTTTTATATAATCAATCAAATCAATGATAGATAATTCACTAATTTCTCACACTTAAGAACTTCACATAATTTATATGAGCCAAATCCCTTAATTTTATCACTCCCACTTACTTAGCACTCACTCATAGCTTGATGTATGAGTCTTCCAAATTATATATTCTGCACTTCACTCTTTATTCACTAACGTGGGTCTTCCAAGACTCCCCAGTTGAATTTTCAACAAATTGATTTCAGCAGGTCGCCTATTACGGCCCATTGCGGCTGCAATGCAGTTTGGATATGACCGCACATCACTATTCCATTACAGGTATTTTATGTGATTTAAAAACTGTTTAATTAAATTTTTAGTTCCATATTCATTGTGATTCCTATATATTTTTTTTTGGTTTGTTTTGTTCTTTGTTTAAAATTTTGATTTTATTCGGTATCATCATTATTTATTTATTAAGTGTTGATGTAATAAACAGATCGTTATATTAATATTATTATATAGATTAATTTTATAATATTTAATATCACATAGAATTAAATATTAATATTTTTATTGTTTTATAATATTTTAATGTCACAGAAATATTAGAGGATCCTAAAAATGTTCCTGAATGTTACTATTTCAACCTTTCATTCATTTAATAAAAATATAAAAAATAAATAATAATATTATAATAAAAATAAAAATATTATAATAACCTACATAACAGCGCTGACGTGATAGTCCACTAGTCACGCCAACACTTAATGGATAAATAGTGACCGCATGAACCAAAACCAAAATTTTAACACTTGTAAAGACTAAAACCAACGAAAAAAAAAAATAAAGGAATCAAAATCAAAACTCAATCACTTTTCACACAATCAAAACTTAATTACATCTTTAAAAGCACACTATAATTATAGGGATGCTGTTAAAATAACGTGAAAGACTGCAATATTGTAGTATGGTTGGGATCTGAATTCCCCGTAATAAAAATATATATTTACACGTAATAAATAATTTTAATTATTAATTTAAAATTAAACGATTTATATTATATCTTTATAAAATTAACTTTACATATTATTTATTATTATATTATAATTATATCATACAATTATAACAGCAAATCCACTTCCCGATGGTCATGGATGTAGAACCTTGGCTTCATCATCAATTTTTTTGGAAAAGTAGCTGTCATGCTGGATCTATTACCATTTGTATAATTGATCTTTAATTTGGTCTGAATAAAAATTTCTGACTTCAAAACCTGTATATTCTGTCTAACCTCTTCATTTTCAAAATAATTAAATTAAATGGCGGCCAATTTCAAGAACCTGGTTCTGCCCTGGTTGTTGTTGGTAAGAGCGTTTGTCATGAAAAGTGAGCTTGGGTCAATTTGATTTGTTTTTGATCTTCTATTTTCATTTTTTATTTTTATAAATATTTATAATATAAATATAAATAATTAATAAATTATCACATTTTTTCATTTTGTATCTTGTTTTAAAAAACTTATATAGGAAACATTGAAAAATATTTTTTGTTTATTTTCATTATTTTTATATAAATCTTTGAAAACAAGAAATAAAATAAAAATAATGTCACAGTTTTATAATTATTTGTGTCGTAATTATTTTTAAAATCAGAGAATGAGAAACAAATAAAACCAACCCTAAGTTTTCAAATTAGTTACAACTAGGTATTGTTGGAGTTCCGGGTTGAAGGATTAGGTATCATATTGAAGATGATTACAGAAAAAGGGACAATTATATAATAATTCTCATGTGATTAGTTATAATGCTCATCAATTTTCAATGGAAATTAGACAGAAGGACTGAGGCATATATAGTCAGTGATGGATTCAGAAGTTTCTCAAATAGGGGGTGAAAATGATTAATAATAAATATTGGGTAATAGAATTTTTTTGAAAATAATTTATGTCATTCATTATATTATTTTTTACTTTTTTTGGATTTAATTGATATGTATTGTCAATGTAAAGATTTTTTAATACTGTCAATTAATTAAAAATTATCACATGAGTTAAAATATTTGACTCTTATCCTAACTATCTTAAAAGTCACTTATATCATGATTTTTGATTAATTGACAGTATAAATAACTTTACACTAACAATACATAACAATTAAACTCTTCTTTTTTTCTTTCCTTTTTAATTTTAAAATTAAATTAACAAATATTTGATATACTACATAGCTAAAAGCTTGAAAATAAAAAGTATGTACCAATCAATTATTAACAAAAAGATATTAGGGAGCCCATAGGTGCCCCTCCCTCAATCCGTCTCTGCATATAGGGATGACAATTTAGATCCTATCCGCTGGGTACCCGTAATAAATATCTATGATGGGTAGGGTAAATACCTGTTTTATGGATATGGGTAATTATCAGCAAATTTGAATGGGTGCGAGTACTTTAAGAATATAATTAACCTAAAAGTACTAAACCTAGTTCATTAGTGTTTTTTCCTTTCTGGTTGAGCTCTTCAGCCGTTTTTTCGCCAGCCAGCGCCAACACTATTCATCCTCGAGTCAGCGTCCTTTTGGATATTTATTGTGATATTTACTCATTTTGGATGGTTCAAATATTTTTATTTAGTTAAATACTTTGGTTTGTAATGTTTTATGGGTAGATTCGAAAGATTTTTGGATGTTTTTTAATTGAGTTATAATGATTTTTTGTTTTTTCTTAGTTAAAGTGCGGGTAACGGATGTGGGTATAGATATTTAGATACCCAGAGGATACGGGTACGGATACTAAGTTGCTATCCACGCGGGTACGAATAAGGATATAAATATTTTTTTCAAGCGCGGATATGGAGACAGGTACTATAGTACCCTACCCAGACCTTACCCATTGTCATCCCTAAAGACACACACTCAAGGACGGTCCAATAGTAAGATCAAACAAACCCTTGACAAATATTTTTAATTTATGATAAAAATTAAAAAATTTTAATGATATGATAATTTATAATTTGTTGATAAATATAAATTTTTTGTAAATTAACGATGAATATTAAATCCTCAAATTTATTCATATCCCCGAATTTCAACTAGGATAAAAACCATCGTTTAAGATGCTTGCTCGTTCAGATAAGGATGTCATTGGCATGGCATCGTACTTCGCAAGGAATTAGAATTTAGAATTGAATTCGATAATCATTGAAACTTTAGGAGGAAACCATTTTCTATTGAACATCCCATATTACGAGAACAGAAGAAAAATGCACCAACTTTATTGGAGAACCAACCTTCAACCATTATTAACAGTTAAAAGAGAAGCTTAACCCACTATAAGCAAGAGACTTTATCAATGTATTGAAGACACTTCAGTTATTTTATTATTATATATGTGTGCGTGGTTTCCTAATGTCCTAAAAGTTGAAGCAAATTACGTCACTATAAGTTCATATCAATTTCGGTCACTATAAGTTCATATCAAATTAACAACTTTTTTCTTCAAATATTTTGGAATGGAGAAGCTTCCAACAAAACTTGAAAGGACTAAATATATTGTTTGGTTAGCATAATTGCAACGGACCTAGGTAGTGTTTAATATAAGTTTTAAATAAATATTTCTCGGAATATGGATATAGGAATAAAAGTTTCTCATATTTGATATAAGTTTTAAAAATTTATTTTCAGATATAAAAAAGGTTCGAGAATAAAATTAGTGAATGATAGTTATAAACTCTATTCCCATGTGTGGTGGTAAGAAAGAAATATTCCTGTGAATGAGATTCCCAAAAATGTAGTTTGTTTAGGAATAAAATATTCTATGAACCAAACGCCATCCTAGGCAGTGGCGAAGCTTGCCTAAAATGTTAGGGGGAGCCTCTACTGACTAAAAAATTATAATTTTTTTTTTATAAACCAAATATGTATATTCATAATAATGGTATTGAGTATACTATAAATCATTTACAGTGAAGTCCCCCAAAAAAATGTGACCTGCACTAACTATCAAAATGAAATTTTCATTCCAATCTAAACTTTTAATGTCAAACTGCTTGATACATATAGCAAAAGAACAATCTCCCACTCCCAAGAACCTGCATAACCATAACAACGATTCAAAATAACATCAACACAAAGCAATAATAAAATATACAAAAGGAAAGATATACCTACATCTAAAGTGTAGCTCTTCATTTTTATAAAGACCTGAAATCATCAATAATTGAATCAGAGTTAAAGCTTTCAACTATTTCTTTTTCAATATGAATCACCATATTGTCTGCAAGAAATTCATCCTCCATTTTATTATGCAATCTTGTCTTGATTATCTTCATTGTTGAAAATGATCTTTCAGTAGTAACTGTAGAAACTGGAAGAGTTAAAATAAGGCGAATTATCCTATCAATTAAGTAATATGAACAAGAAATGCACATTTCTTCCCATTGTTGGCTTTTCTCCATGTTCTAAATCCTTTTACAATAAAGACGTATGCTCCTGGATGTCCACTTGGTTTTTGAGAAAACAAGTAACAAACCAAACAATAAGCAGCATCATTAGTCGGAGAGTACTCTAGTCATGAAGGAAAAAGTTTGAACCAAGCAGCTTGATATCGCCTTTGATGATTATCATCATTGAGGGGATACACAATTTGACATTGATACGGACCCCACTTTAGATAAGCTCTCCGAACTTCATTGCTTTGATTCACTGGATATTTCCAAATTTGGGGACGCTTTCCAGGATCACGTTCTAAAGAATAATATCAAATTCATCTATGCTGACTTTTTGAACATTGTAAAGTTGCTCATTTGGATCCGGTTGAACCATTTAATCATTAGAAGGATTCGGTAGAATCATTTCATCTTCATTGGAAGTTTTCCTCTTGAAAAATGCATCAATCTTTTTATGCCTCACCATTGTATCACTCCTGAAAAACATATAAGTCAACACTGTATCAGAAAAACAATCAAAAAGGATTCAAATCTAAAATCAGTAAGCATTCAAATCCCAAATCCCTAAATCCTTAAATCTCTAAACCCCTAATCACTAATCATTCAAATCCCTAAATCCCTAATCAGTAAGCATTCAAATCCCTAAGGAGAGGGAGGAGTTGTGTTTCGTTACCTGTTGTAAATGAGGAGGCGACCACCGTGGACCGCGAGCTGGAGCCTGAAGAAGATGACCATACCGTGCAACGTTCGCGAGCTGGCGGAGGCGGAGCTGGGTATGATTGTGACGGGCTGGCGTTGGGAGGGAGCATGCGTTGGGAGTGTGATGGGAACGAGACCAAAGCTCGTCGTTTTGGTTTAATTGGGGTTTCAAAATTCACCCCCCAAAACGACGTCGTTCTGGTTACGAAAATAAAAAAAAAAAGCTGGCAGGAGCCAGGCACATGAGTCTCCTACATGCTCCGCCAGTGACCCTAGGGTTTTAATAATCGATAGCATATGGGAAAACGTAGGAGTTATTTTGCACGTTTTACTTTTCGAAATTTAATCATAACATGGAATAATATTTTGGCTGAGTTTGATGCATATTAAGAGACAAGATATGCAAAACACCACAACACAAGTAGCTGATTTATAGCACAACATTTTATTTTCTTTATTGTTTGGTGGTTGATACATAGCACAAACAGAACAATATAAAATATACTCCAATACTTTTTGGAGTCATATAACAATAAATTAATAATGATCATGGTATTTTCAAAATGATGCAGTGATGGTAGTGGTGACAGCGCAATTGCGGTGTTGGTGGTGGCGGTCAGTAATGGTGATGGTGGTAGCAACAGTGATGACGACATCAACCATGGTAATGGTGGTGGTGCAATTGTGGCGATGATAGTGGTATGGTTGTATGGTGATACAATCAATTATCAATTTCTATTAGTCCAAAAATAATTTTGTATAAGATAAATTATTTTTATTTATTTGTGTTTAACTAGGGTGGCTTTCCAAAATTATAATGGTCTATAGTAAATAAAAAAGAAATATAAACATTATAGTATATATTCATTACTTTGAATTTTTTTACCTAACCACCATATAAGAAAATGTTTTATTATCGGCGGATAACTATCGATGGTCTCGACTGAATTACCGATAGAAAAAGCTATCGGTAAAGTCTTTAAAAATTATCACCAGAGTTACCAATGAAAATTTTTCGATAAGTTTATCGTGGGATAGCCCGTTGGTAACACCGACAATATGTTTGGGGTCATCATGTAAGTCCGAATTCATGCTGAGTATTTACCGATGGACAAAGTTTTCTGTCAAGTGAACGACAAAGAAGCTGTTGGAAATTCCACCAGTAATTACCGACGGTAAGCCCTCGGTAATTTGACAGCCTGAATCACAACCAGACCATTATCAATGACATATTTTTGGCCTGTACCGATAGCTCTTCCATTGGTAATACAGTTGTTCAATTTTTGCAACTTTCAACGTCTTTTTGTGTTACCGACGGTCAAATCGTCAGTAATAATGCATGTTTTATCTTTATCGATGGCGTCTAGGCTGTCGACAGATCCGTCGGTAATGTCTAATTAACTAATGGCGTGGGACTCATCGCTTTCACTTTAATTTACTTCCTTCCATTGATGTCTCAATCTTTCTTTCTTCTTTTGTTTCCTCTTAGCCACCATCGATTGCGATCATTCCTCCTTCACTCGCGGAACCATTCCTCTCCCTTCCCATTCCAGCCATTGCCGCCGCCACCACCACCACCACACTTCGAGGCACCACCTTGAGACAGTGTGAAACGTGAGCTTGACTGGCATGTCTTTGTCTCTGCCTCCCATTGTTCCTTCAGTGCACATTTTGGGATTTCTAATTCTCTTTATCTTTGAGTTTTTGGTTTGGATTTTCCTTCCATATTTTGACATATGACTTGGGTTTGATTGAGTTTGAGGTTTAATTAATCTATACATGTTAGATTTTCAGGGTCCCACAACACCTGTTAACTTCCATTGAGCTCCGCCACCTCTCACTATTGGTGCCCACCACTTTCTCGCTAGAGGTAGTCCTTCATTAATTTTTTTTAACCTGGATATTCCTCATAATCAACTTCGATATTTCAATTAGATATTAAATTTTGAAGTTTAGTTGTTGATTGTTATACATGTGCTGGTTGTGTGTTGAAAAAATATAAGTATGCATGTGGTTGTACCTCTTGATGAATTAATATAGAGCAAAAGCTTTACTTTCTCGTTTGAGATTTAATACTAGCGAGGATGTGTACTTTTTCAAAGTATGGCTCCATATATCTTGAATTATTCAATTTGGGAAAAAAAAAATTTCTTTGTTTTGTTAATATAATTATTCCTTAATTGTCACACATTATAATTGATAAAATTTCGACAACATTTCTCATTGATCTTTAAGTACAAGACTTGAACAAATTGAGATCTATCGCGATTGAGTATGTGGCTAGAGAATATATTTCTATTAATTGTGCTTTCCATGGAATCTGATATTCCCTTCGATTCATATCTTTAGCCTCTTTAGCAATTTGTTTTTGTTTCAAAACAATTGGGGTTTTATAAACCTAAGGTACAATTTTTCCATTTTTTTCATATATATCCTCAATTGGCTTTATGTCTTTCTAAGTTATGCTTTTTGGTTGAATACTTCATTTAATTCTTCACTGAATATTTTGATACATTTACATATAAATTAATGATTTCTTAATTTGTATGTAGAATGCTAAAAAGACTAAAGAAATGGAATGAAGGGAGTATATCTTTAAATCAACCCTAAGTATCCAGTCAAACTAATTAATTAAGCCCATCCATATCCTTAACAAAGATGCTTATGAAGTACTCAAACGTACACCGCCATGCAATTAGAGTTTACGGTTACGTGCTTAATTATCAAAAGTAAACAAATTAGCATACAATCTGCTGAACACTGATTCCTTTCAAGGCCTGCACTAAATTTGAACTCAGCCCGGGGAAGTGCCCACCTCTGCTTTAATTAATACAATGTTGAATCGTTGTTGCTAAGCTATATATTTATATCATCCGGGGAAGAATGAGATAGATAGACCAGACTTGCCATGGCCTCGTGCAGCCAATCATTATCATCCTCATTAATCTTTAACTGCAAAGGATTATCAATTCAAAATTTAATTAGGATGGTCGCAACTTTTGTTTTTGAATTTAGGCGTAAAATTGGAATTACTATAGAAAAATTAACATAGAAGGGAAGAGGAGATATTCCAAATTTCAACAATAGTTGCATATAATTATTGATTATTTGATTAACATGACATGTTATTTATAGCTTGATACTTTATATATATATATATATTAACAATAAGATGATTAATTGTTACCTGGAAATGGATTGAATCATCACCATACATGTCCTCTTTGTGATTATTCTCCCGATTCTGCCTTGCCTTGTCTTCCTCAGATAACTCATTGTTTCTTGCAAATCTTCCCCTAACTCTGACTCGCCGATCAGCTAACGTTTTCCGACATGCATACTGTAGAGCTAGGTCAATGTGAGAGTGAATTCCAATTTATATATAATAAAAGAACAAAAGAAAATGGACAAGGGTCATGCATGTCTTTGTAAGAGTAGCTAGTGAGAGAATAAGACCTTGATGGTTTTGTTAAAGTTCCTTTGATTTCTTTTCTTCAAATATCGGAGAATTCTTTCCTTTCTTTCTTCTTCCGAGTATCTTTCCACCTTTATATTATTAGGTTCCTCTCCTGCTGCCATTTGATTACCATGAATTTCCTGCTACAAATTTCAAAAATAAAATTTAATTTTACAAAAAAAAGACAAGACCCTTAAACGTTTTTTTTATAAAACAAAATATATTAATAGAGGAGTACAATGATGGTGTTCGACCCCCTCAGTTACTACGAACGCCCCGATCAGTGCAATGTTTAAAATATTATAATTTATTGTTTGTTGTTCTGTCTCCATCACTCATATAAAACAGATCGTTTCTATAAGGACAACCAATCAAAATATTTCATTATATCCCTTCTAAAATCATTCTATTTCGTCTGGTATTTCGTATAGATAAACAATATGTGGATACAGTACGTAGAAAATTCTCTTTTTTTTCCTGCTATTCAAACTAATGAAAGAGACTTTCGAAAAACTAAATAGAAATGTCGGTAGGTCCCCTAATATTACTGATGACTGCTCACGTGATTTGAAGTAGAGTACGTAATAATATCTTCTTTTCTATGTAAGACAGAAAGTGAAAGAAGTATTCAAACCCATATATACGAGACCTTAAGGATGATCTAAAAACTCCATGGCATAAGATTTTGGTTATCTACTTGGTAACAATGCATTCCAGAAGATATGAAGGTACTTTTTTTCCAAGTCTCTTTTCATTTTACACACATACACAATATATATATATATAAATTATGTATTGAATTTTTAAAAAAAAAGAAAAACAAAACAAAAAAGCAGTGCATAACACATTACACATACCCAGTTTTCGGTGGCAATAATAGGTGGCTTAATGTCCTCCTCAAACTCAGCAATATGAGGTTGGTAGCCGCAGCTGAAATTCTGAGAACTTCCAATGCTACCATAGAACCCCATTTTGCAGTCTGAAATAGCAGGCATCCAATTAGGCGAGGCCATATAAGTAGTGTCCCAATCCTGTGACACAAAATAATCAAGTGCACCATTATGATGGTGCACAGGAATGAAGTTGCTATCTTGACCCCACATTGTATTCATGTCCATGACTGAGGTTTTGCCATTGATCACTTCAGCCACCCCTGGAGTGGGTAACTCTGTGAGATCAGTAGTAGTAAGGAATGTGTAGTTTGAATAGAATTGAGGAATGGAGGCCATTAGAGAATTAGGAGAGATCAGGGGCATGGAAGAAAATATGGCTGAGGATTTGGGATATGTAGATGCGTGTATGCGCGCGTTCTGCTTGGCTTTCCTTTTGAGGCTTCAATATATATATATATATATATATATATATATATATATATATATAGCCCATTCTGAATGCTAGTGCAGTAAGTGGGGACAACAAAATAACTATGTAATTTGGATAAATATATAAGAAGCTAAACTTTTAAATTTTAACTTATGTTATCTACTTATCTCCTCAGCATGTGTTTGGTTATGGTTGAAAAGGTCCCAAAAATAACTTGTGTTTGTTTATCTCCTCAGTTGTAGCTTTTGCCCAAATAGTTTGGGCCCTTTCCAATGAGAAACCAAATACGGGGGTTTTAAAAAAAGTTCGTGATCGAAGTTAAGGTCACAACATTATAATTTTGATAATCTTCAAAATCATATTATGATTATATCAGTCGTATTTTATCACAATTTTTCGCAATAATGATAAACTTAATACGATCGCGATCGTCATCATGATCGCAATTTAAAACCTCTTTAAACTCTTTACTTTTGTGATACTCATCAATACTTTCTCAAAAAGCTTTGTTTTTTTCCTTAAAATAAAAGGGTTTAAAGAAAAATCACTTAATTTGATACTTTAATTTGATACTCATCACTATGATAATAACTTGTTATTCAGCCCGTCAAAAAAAAAAAAAATCACTTGTTAATCAGGCTGAGCTTGCGTGATAGAAAATGACAAGATCTTCCAATCATGTATGATATTGAAGGTGACGGGAACTTTTTCCCAATTACTTTATTTATATATATATATATTTAACTCTTTAAGCAGCTTTTATCCAATTAAAAAAGTCAAGCAACTGAAATTTATAATTATTATCAAATTTTTAACTGCAGATGCTTAATTCATAAAAAAAAAAAAAAAACATAACTGATTGATTGCCTGTGGTTGGAAAATATTTACTATTATGATATGTTTGATATTTTTTTATAACCATATTATAAGTACAGGATATTCATCAATGTTGAGAAAACTGTTGGGCACCCAAGGTGAGTTCTCCCCTTCGAACAAAGTTTTTTTTCATACCCAAGAATTAATCAGGATTCAAAGCTCTGACCACTTGCTTAAGGTATCCGAATCTCTCACCACTCGGATCAACCACATGTTGATATATGTTTGATAATATGGGGTTAAAATTGGAGATGAAAATTTTATAAATCAAATTTATTTATAAAATTGTATTAAAAACTTATTCGTAAATTCTTCAGGTCTATTTTTACATCCATACCAAGGGTTAATTTGGTAGAGGGATAAAAATAAGAATAAAAATAAAGATAAAAATTCATAAATTAGTTTTATTTATAAAATTATATTAAAATTTCACCGGCAAAAAACTGACCATTAGAGTAATACTATATTTTTAAATAGTCGAATATATATTATTGTAGAAAGAAATTTTTTCAACTCAATATATCTAATGAATTTAATTTTTGGGTAACTTAGAGCCATACAACAAGAAGAGAAATCTAATCAACTTACAAGGAAAAGCTGAAGAGACCTGAAAAAGTTTATCTTAGAGGGCTTCATGTGCATACTATTCTTCTTGTATACTGTTTTAAAGCTGTGCACCCACAAGTACTATTAAAGATCTAATCTAGTTATAGACTAAGAATCTAACACATGGGCTTGTTACATTTTCAGTAAACAAATCAAGTACAAGATATCTTTCTCTGCACCTAAAGTCTTCATCAAATCAATTCACTAGCCCTAATAATACCCATAATTTGTATATCCAAACATAAGTACGTACTTTGACTCCATGGTTATTAACAGACCTAACCTTGGCTGGAGTCCCTTATATGTATGCCAAAGTGCCCCCATCATTGGATGGGCACTTAAATTTGGTACGATATATATTCGTTTGGTTATATACTTAAGCTTCTCTTGTTTACCATGTGCTCAAAACTCACTTAAGCCTGAGTTTGGTACAGATCATAAAAAAATGATTTTCATATAAAATAATTTAGAGATTGTATGAAAATTATTTTTTTCATAATTTAACAAATATATTTTTTTCTTTTATAGAATCAAATTTTAGTGAAAAATTAAATGGAATATCTTCTCATTTTAGTCATAAAAATGATATTTTTTAAAAATAATTTCCTAAAATATCTTAAATAAATACAATTAAAATCACTAAAAATGATTTTTATCATCAAATAATCTTAAACAAACTCACTCTAAATTTGATTTCATTTCATTCTAAGTTTTTTTTTTTTGATAATAAAAAAAGTATATTAAGAAGAGTATAAGGAATACTCTAACCCATATACAAAAACAGAGGACCAAGAGAAATTAACATAAAGGCATGTAGAAGCATTCCCATAAGGAGAGTCATCCCAACTATGTTGACACTACAAACTCATCCATCATTTGCAGCACACCTCAAAGGGACAAAAGAATCCAAAACAGAAAGACACCCCTGTATCCAACTGCTAATTCTAAATCCTTTTATTCTGAAGCAAAACAATTTCACATAAAAACATATTAATCATGTCCATCTTCAAATGACCACCAATAGATAATTCATCCTCCAACCACCGCTGGGACTTTCGTAGGAGGTCAGCATGAGGTACCAAAGAACAGGGAGAGGAAGCACCAGGCTGCAAGCACACTGACACCCAGGGGTGGCCCTGAGGGTGTGCGGGATGTGCGACCGCACAGGATCCCATTTTTTAGGGGACACCAAATTTTTTTTTTTTTTTTGCTTCATGTGTGTGTGTGTATATATATATATATATAATAATAATAATAATAATAATAATAATAATAATAATAATAATAAAAAATTATATAATTAACAGACATTTAATTGTTTTCCTAATTCATGCATAGCTTATAGAATAATATTAACTATTCCCATTATTGTTGCATCTGCTGAGAATAGTTTTTCAAAATTGAAATTGCTAAAATCTTATTTGCGATCTATAATGTTACAAAGTAGATTAAATAGCTTTGCCTTGATTTCTATTGAAAATGATTGTTTAAAGAATCTTGATTATGAACAGATTATTAATGATTTTGCAGCAAAAAATGTAAGGAGGATGATATTCAAAGATTAGGAGGGCATCACTTTCTTTCTTTATCCCTTGTGATTCATGTGCTATCGGTGGATGATGTTATTGGTTTGGAATG
The DNA here is from genome assembly GCA_039655645.1 of Ammopiptanthus mongolicus. NCBI lineage: Eukaryota > Viridiplantae > Streptophyta > Magnoliopsida > Fabales > Fabaceae > Ammopiptanthus > Ammopiptanthus mongolicus. The sequence goes on along the minus strand of CM077346.1, from coordinate 21,423,019 downwards.
CTACTCAAATTGCTACATGTCTGGATTAATAAATACATATATAACTCTACTTTTGCAATAATTCTATTGTAGTTTTGGCTTGATTTGAGCTTTTCAATGTTGATGTAATCTTTAACTTTTCTTCTATGACATTTTATTTCACTTGAGGTTATATTAAAATAATTAATGACTAATTTTTTGCATCTCTTTTATTTTGAAAGCTATATGCATTTGATAATCAATATATATATATATATATATATATATATATAAGACACCCATTTCATAGTTCGCACAGGACACCCAAAATTTCAGGGACGACCCTGTTGACACCAACCAGAAGCAGCAAACAGACCCCATCCATCATAACAGATTATTCATCTCTTTAAACATTTGAAAGTTAGTAACTACGTACAGATAGACACAGTAATGTGTGTGTAAATTCAAAAAACTATTTTGAAAATAAAGGAAAGAAAAACAAAAAAAGATAAAGAAGAATGATCGGGGGAAAGATAAAATAAAAGTTAATTTCCAAAAAATAAAATAAGTACTTTAAAATGGTTTAATACAATGTATCAAACTATTTAACAAACAAGAAATTCGATAAGATTTTTTTTTTTTTTTTGAAAATCAAATAATTCATCACTTTTTTGACTCACATGATCTACTAATTCTTTCTACACATTACTTCTTGCTTCACATTTTTTTATATTTATTGTTGTGGCGGAATTAGCTAGTATATAAATATATACAAAATAATGTAAGATCAAATATAATTAAATTATAAAAAAGTATATAAATATAAAATAATGTATATGTAAATGAATTTAATTTGTATGTACTGTGAGTGTAAAAAAAAAATTATACTGTCAACCACTCATAAGTTGTCACGTCAGTAAAAATGTTTAACTCTTATCACAACTACCTTAAAAGTCATTCATACCATAATTTTTGATTGGTTGACAATATAAAAACTTTACACTAAAAGTACACAACAATTAAACTCTATGTAAATATGTATAATTAACATTACTTTTAAATTGTTGTAGTTTAAAATTGATCTACTCAGATGGATCACGCTTCCCTGCAGTTGGGATCTACTGCATTCACGCAGTCAGTCTATTGATAACCGTCCGATCAAAATCGGACTGTCCAGAATCCAAAATCATCAATATTTTCAAATTTAAAAATAATTAAAACCTATATATTTTATGGACCGTCCGATCAAAATCGTCCAACGGCTGGATTCCGAACGGAAGGGAATCCAGTTTCCTACTCAGAGTGAAATTGTTTATTTCATATTATCATTGTAATGACAAGGTATTTGACTTGTTATAAAAAAAATTATAGGAGGCACAATTTGGAAGTAAAATTATTTTTGCAGTTTAAAATTGATCTACTCAGCGTAAAATTGTTTTTTATATTATCATTGCAATGACAAGATATTTGACTAATAATAAAACTCTTAATAGAATAAATATCCTTTATACCAATAACCACAATATTTATTATTCTTATGATTATTTTGCCAGACTAGTTATCCAAAATAAAATGTTAGAAAAGATGATAAATCAAATCAAACACGCCAAAATGAAATGATGCCAACATTTCCCTTACAATTTATGTTGCATAATACATATTGGGTATAAGAATTAAAAAAAAATCTAATAAAATGATGTTTCATGTCATTATTATCAATATCCATATAAGTCTTAGGCTTTATTTATTTGTTTATTTGTTTATTTATTTTGTTGTTGTTGTTACATATGCTGGTCAGGCTTGGATATGCAGCTGATTTAGGGGTACTCATCTCTTTTATTTCAAAAGTTATATTCACAGCCCTTTTAGAAGAGGTCAGTGCATAATTTCAATATCATCCTATAAGTTGAGTGTAATGATAATATATACCTCAAAAAGATGTTGGTGTAATTTTTGAAACAAAATAAAAGAAATATAGAATATAATGAAGCCAAACCTCACGAAAAGTCGGTGTGATTTTCTCAAAATATTTTATGTAAAGTTGCGTTCCCACGGTCAAACTTTATCCTCTATATATGTATGCAAACAATTTCTTTACGAATTTTATCAGTTTTAAATTATTTAAGGATGTACATCACTCATTTATATATATATATATATATATATATACTTTTTCTATTAGGAAATACTACGACCAAAGAATAAAATTTTTAGAGTTTAATTGTTATATACTGATAATATAAAATATTTTTACACAAATGTCCAATTATAAGTTGTCACATCAGTAAAAAAAATTGATTCTTATCCTAACTACCTTAAAAGTCATCCATATCATGATTGATGATTGGTTGTCTGTGTAAAAATATTTTACACTGTAAGTACGTAGCAATTAAACTCAAATTTTTAACTTCAAATTAATTCTCATCCCAACAAGCCTTTACTCAGAACAAGTTGCATTTGAGTTTTTCTTTTATTTTCTTTGCATAATTTTAAATTTACCCAACAAAGCTGCATCTATGATTCAAGCCCACAAGCACAATCAGAGTCATATTAGGGATATTATTATATTGGTTGTGCTACTTATCCAACTAAATTAAGCACATTATTTATATTTATAATTACTAATTCATTAACTATTTATGGAGCTGATTTTTTTTGTAACCATGATATAGGTACGAAGTATCCACCACTGTTAGCAGTGACTAATATCCGTCGGGGAACCTGTTAGGCACACAAGGTGGATTCTCCCCGTTCAACCAGGTTTTCTACATACACAAAAAATGATTTTAATTATGCAAAAAATGATACAATTAACTATTTATCCAACCGGTTTAACTACTTACAAGAAATTTATGCAATCAATTATTTTTTCCTTTAAATTAACAATAATTTTAATTTTTTATTAACGAAATTTAAAGTTATAGACTTCACGAAAATTTGTAAATGTACTTCCAAATAATCTATCAAATACCAACAATAAATTTTAGCAAAATTTGAATACCAATTAATATGATTAACCATTACCCCAAATTAACCACTACTTATATATCACATCACTTGATTCATAGTATCAAATGCCGTAGGTGTCCGGGATGAGGATCTCCTGTCTCATTTTGGTGTACCACACCATGTCTCAACCAATAATATCTTGTCATGTAAGTTAAAATTTTATTTAACATTGAAAAATTAAAATACATGACAAGATATTATTGGTTGGGATATGATGTGATACATCAAAATGGGATAAGAGATCCTCATCCAGGAATCCCGTGTATATATATATATATATATATATATATATATATATAACCTCGCTTACATGCTTGATTCAACATCTATTTAGACCTAAAACGAATTTTGAGACGAGACTTGAAACGATTTTTTTTTTTTTTTTAAAAAAAGGGTAACATATGTTTAGCATAGGTTTGATCGACGCTAATTAGCATAGACCAATTAGCACAGACCTTGGCCGACGTTGCTTAGCGTAGGCATTGGCCGATGCTGCTTAGCATAGACGTCGACATTAATTAGCATCTGATCCACATTATATATTTTTGTATAATGTAACTATATTTTTGAGGCCTTAAAACAAGCTTAGCCGTTGGGCCGTCCCTACCCACTTATTATTATATAAATCGGTAGGCTGCTCTGAAGAATCATGTCATGATGTCTGAGAGCATGCTACACTATTCACCAACACATCTAACAGTTTTAATTACATGATCACAAGCAGATGTTAGAATTGTTTACCTAGGTTTGTCGTGCTCTCTAAAGCATAAAATAAAATATTACATTTTAAGTCACAAGATTTTTACTTTTTTTCCTTGACATATAAAGAATATATATGGGTATCAGGTTCAAAATCATTTTGGCACACGGTATATATACATTTGCTCGATCTTTTGTTATCTGCTAAGATTCCTGATTTCTTGCCTTACCAACTTGGCGGTATCTCTAATAATTTTGGGATAAAAGTTATCCTGTCCAATCAGAACGTGTCAACTCATAAATTAAATGAGTCATGTAAGTGAGTCAAGGCAAATGATTCTCACCATTTAATTGGATCACATAAACAGAATAAAGTTACACTTGGGATATCGGAGAATTCACCTACCAACTTACTATTACTTATGTAGTACCTACCAGACACTGAATGCAAAAGATGACCAACTTGATACCAGAATTTAACTATAAGAGCATAGCAAAACTGTGGTGGGTTCGTAGCTTCACCAGCAAAGTTCATCTTTCTGCTGTTATTTGCCACAAAAAGAAAAGTAACAGATGGAATTGAAGATTATCTTTGTAAGAGTACGTAGTATCAGGTGCCTCTGCTATATCCGGCCCTGACGCTCAACTTGCATTATATGTACGTGTGAAAACGCAAAAGATGTTCCACCCTAGGTAACAAATAATATTTATTTTGATCCCAATGCAGATATATGCTAAAAGATCTTGACGTAAAAAACAAGATAGCAAAACAACAATTGATTAGGAGGTTGGCTTTGCTTAATCTGTTTCATGCATGATGGCAAACATTAATTTTTTGGTTAGCTGGTGATGTAACAAAGGTCTTAATTAGTTTGACCATTTTTGACCGAATCATCTGAACTGACAGATTCTGCATGCTGGATGCCTTATCTATCAATAAGACCATGTCATTCCATTTCCACCGAATCCATGAACATATAGCCTCATGGCCAGTTATTAGGACCAATTAAATACCTTCAAATGACAATCTTGTACTTGAAACCAAGCAGCATTTTGTTCTTTAAGTAAAATAGATTTTTGGTTAAGCTAAGAGTCAAATTGAATAGTTGATATCTCTTTAAACTAAAAGGTGAAGATTTTATAAAGGAATTTTTCATACAATTCTTTTTTTAGTATTTAAAATATCTTCAAAATCAGTTTATTTATTTATTTTGTTTGGTTTCAAATCAGTTTATTGTTAGAATGGTTTTTTTTATCATAGATATATAGTTGATTCAGGAAATCTTTGAGATTTTGATCAGTAATTGATTTTTTTTTTTCACATACACTGGGGAGGGGATTATGGAAGTCAGATTTAATTTTAGGACATAATAGTCAATTGTAAAAATATTTACCCATTGATATAAACTAATACCTTTAATTTAATCAATAATTAACATTGAAAGACTATTTTAATGTATTTATAATTTGAAGACTAAATATTCATCACATTTTATTTTCATTAAGACCAAAGCAACTTCCAAATCAGACATAAAAAATGTTAAAAGAATGCATTAATATTCGAGAAACAAGGAAACCAGTTCAGCAATTAGGTGATAACGCGTGTCTGTCTTTCACATCTTCTTTTATCTCCCGAAAAGGGTAGGGGTGGGGGCTAAGGACCCAACAAGCTCATGTTGGTGCAATGGTGGATGTTGCAGGGAAGTGAATAAGAGCTGATTTTGGAGCATAAGATCACTCAACACCTTTTCCTGTTTTCCATAATTTACCAATACAAAATTATTCTGTTCCGTAGTACACTTATTTTGCATCTCTTTGCAACCATAGATCCTTTGCTTAAAGATTTGTCATGCTTTTTATTCACAGGATCAGTTTTCCACAACCAATTTCAGGATAGGCAATCACCCTTTGTTTAAACGCTATCAGGCTACTATTAGAGTATATTTGGATTAAAGTGAAAAAAGTTTAAGTCCGACATATTGTCATTATAAAGTTTTTTATATTATAAGCAAAACTTTTGTTCTTGTTTTCAATTGGCTAATATTAGTTTTAGAAAGAAAAAATATTGCATAAAATAATTGTATAAATTAATTGTTTGAGTAGTAATTTAGATAGCGCCAATCTCATATAGTCCTAGCCACATGTAATCCTAAAAAGAAAAAGGCCTCCAGCTTGTTTCCTCGTCCGGAATGGACACTACCTGAAAGCTAGAGAAAGTTATTTACACTTTTGTTGCTAAAAAAAATAACAAAATTACCATTTTCTCCACAAACATAATTCTTCAACGTGAAAACAAATATGCGCTTAGTATCTTGTTCAATAACTGAGACAACTTGGTAAATAATTTTGCCAATAGTGGCATTTTGATCAAAAAAGCCCCCTGTCGAAGATCTTAATGAGTATTGACAAAATAGTTTTCTAAGAAGCATAATCAGTCATCTGCACAAGGGGTATGGTAGATCTAACAAAAATAAGAGAGATAAACTTTTTCTGTCCTTGTCTCTAATCTCAATGAGGTAAATTTTAGCAAACAAGAACAAACGATGAAATATATCATTGACTATGTCACAACACCTAATCTGCATTCAATTCTGCTGATAACCTCCAAGCATTTTCATGTAAACCTCTAAAATTAGCAAGACTTGTTGCATCCATAGAGCAAAATAGAGGCCAGTTTCATCACTTTGTCACTCTATTCTCTTTATTTTTCATATTACGTTCAATTACAGCATAGCTGTCCCATTAGAATTGTTTTACCTTGGACACAGCTCATTTTAGCAGTATGCATGCCTGGTTGATTATTTCACATTCAGAACATTCTCTGCATTTGCACATCATATAATAGACCGAGTTGTCAAATTCATCTAAGAATTTCCCATTACACACGAGCTCAAGAAACCAAAATCTTGCAGAATTCAGTCAACATTTTAGCTAGCTGCTAATCAAGAGTTTCTATGTACACACCATGCAACAGGTAATGATCAACCAAAAAAAGAAAAAGAAAACTAGATGAAGCATATCTTCATCTCGAATTCAGTGGCTCAGATAAATTAGTGCTTAATTGTATTTTGATTCAATGGATCAACCTTCTTCCAAGAAAGCTGAGTTGGGTTGGTAACCTGAAAAATAGTCAATTAAACAACAATTAGTGCTCGTTTGGGAATGCTGGATTTTTCCCATTTCAGCTGTTTTTTGGTTAAAAAGCTGTTTCATACATAATCTATCATGTTTGGCAATTAGCTTAAATTTATAAAAAAGCTTTTTTTGGGGGAAAAAAGCTGTTTTATGTCATCTAATTTGTTTTAGCTTAAAATTGTTATGATTTGATTATTTCTTATTCTCAAAACTCTCTTCCCTATTTACCCCTACAAAACTAACTTCCAAATAAATATTATTAAATTATACAAATAACTTCATACCCTTTTTCGTAATTTACTATGTAAAAAACGATTTTTTTAGACCATCCAAACGAAAAAGATTATCTTGAAATCGCTTTTTAGCAAACAGACCCAAACAAAAATAGATTCTGATTATAATCGATTATCACAATAATCGATTATTCATAAATCGATTATCAGCATAATCTTTTTTTTCCAGCTTTCCCAAACACACCCTTAATCTCTGCAGTTGAACAATTTTAATAGATTAGGTATTATATAAAGAGTTTAGCATTGATCTTTAACTGAGCGGGAAAATGACTGTCAATAAAATGGATCATTCAAGATTATATCATTGAAGATGTTTTTGACTTTTCGATTATGGGATTTAATTCCCTTTACTCTTGAAAACGAATTTTGACCCATGCCAGATTAAAAAACTTCCACATAGCCAAATGCATCTCGTTATTTACAAACATGAAAGAATTTTCTAAAAGAAGTTTCATATATGAATTCCTCTAATATTGAATTGCAAACTATTTTTATCATACTATCTGATGAGGCTATCGAAGCTATCAAATCTTTTCACCATCTCTGTCCTTCTGAATCTCGGGAATATGCTATAGCCAACTATTAGAAGGGCCAAAACATAAAAGGGCCAAAACAACTTCCAGCTATTGTTTCTCAAACCCACACTAAAGAAATACCAGTACCACATCATTGGAGATATAGATTAAAATAGGGCTTCTATCACTATGCTCTATGGGTCAATGGAACCAATTTCCCCTTAAACTACATATATGTACCTATACTGCCCCCAAGTACTACTTATAATTTATAAAGCGTAAGAATGAAAATTTAAGGCAGTGTGGTTGAAGTGATTGTGTGGAATACACATCAGGAATTTTGCATAAAACTCTCGTGATGAAAGGCTGCAAATTAGTGCAATTAAATGTCATATTTTTGCAGGCAATAAAATCTAGCTTATTAATAGTACCAAGTACCAACAGGTTCGACTTCATTCACAATGCAAAAAAACAAAGAGAGAAACAGTGATCGAGGATGGCATACCAACTCATATAAACAATTCCGGGAATGCTGCTTTCAGTACTAGCGTACATTACGGTTAAGCAATCCTTGAAAAGAAAGGTAAAGATCTTTGTTATCTGACCCAAATATCTCATCTGCTTTTCTTAACGTTTCCTGAAAAAGCACAGAACAAGTTTAACAATTATTAACTACTTGGAAACAATTTCAGTTCCAAATCCAGTACTTCCAAGTATTTAGTATTTACCTCTCGTGTTTGCTTCTGAGCATTTAATTCCTTTATGTTAGCAAGAAATGCACTGAACTGCTCATATGAAAGGCGACTCCTGATAACATTTAATCAATTCAGTTACCTACTCAAATAAAATGAAGTCACTTTATGACAGTAGGGAGAAAGATCGCCACCTGGCTTGACGGAAAAACTCCTTTCCATCAATCTTTGGAGTACGACCTAAACAAAATTTTACAAGTTATGAGGGATAAACAACTGAATATAATAATATAATATATAATAAAGAAACACATTCAAGAGATGCTCAGCCTGTTGTTTTCTTTATCCTTCATATAGAACAATGCCCTGGCCAGTAACATTATGTTGATAACATTCCAATCATGAATAGCACCACAAGGACTAAGAACAAAGAAGCTTGACAGAATTCAAGGACCAACCTCAGTAAGATGGAGAGGAAATAAATATTTTATAGAAGATTAACAATGAATCTTCCAAACCTGGAAGTGATCGTCCCCGAGGTGGAGAGTTTGCTGCTGATGACTGCTGACTTGATGAATACCATGAAGTGAGGGATGACCGTCCATCATATGAGAGTTTTGTGGGAGAGGTGGCACCAGAAGCTATCTTGGGGGATCCAGCTGCAGAATATCCTCTAGGAGACCCCGCCGTTGATATCACCTTTGGAGTTCCAGTCGGAGTAAGACGTGGTGTGATATATGGGGTCAAAGAAAAACTTTGCCCTGCATACCTGGAAGCTGTAGAACACCCCAAAAAACAAACAGAAAAAAGAAAAACAGAATAAATGGGAATGAATACAAGTCACATCAGATTTAAAACACGCGCAAGCCCATTTCATAGATCAAGCGATATTTTTATTGGATTCAAAATCAATTTTTGAAACATTTATCCAGTTAAATCCAATCATTTCCAGTTCCAGATAGAAAATTCTAAACTCTTTACTTTCCAGTATGATACCCCGTTTCCCCTGCTTCGGGTTCACTTTAGTTTCGGTATAATAATTTTCACTTCTCACTATATAAGAACTTTATATAAGCATGCCAATGAAGTAGTAAAGGATGATAGATAATGCTCAAATAGAGATGAACAGAATTCATTTGTAAAATACTAAGTATTAAGTATTAAAGTTTGGCTTCTTACAGAGCTAATTTCTTACGGAGGATAGGACTTATACCCAGAAACATAGTTAAATTCTGAAAAATGTATAGCAGTAACAGCATAGTTTACAATCAATGATATATCTGGAAAACTCATTTACCTTCATTAATTGTTTTACTCACATCTGCAGGGCCACTGTATGAATGATGTGCCATATAGCCACTTCCATCATCATCTGCTAGCAATACAAAAAAGAAATGCATATAAACAACTTTAACAAGACAAGCAGTTATGCAGCATCAATTCATTAAAAAGGGTATGTGTGAAAATGATAACCAATGAGGTGGGAAGTACCCTTATCAGGATATGCCTTTGGAACTGATTGGTCACAGGTTCCAATATCTATGGTCTCAGCTTGCTGTCCAAAGAGCAATGAAAAAAGAAGGGAGGAAAAGAAGGTGAAAATTGTTTAGGAGAATAATACTAGTCATTTTCAGCAGAAAAATCAATAGTAATTACAATAAGTATGACTAAGTTAATATATTTATGTCTTACAGGTGGATTGTCATCAGTCAGTGACTGCATCAGTTGTTTTTTAAATGTCTCCAACTATCAAATAGAAAAAAGAAAAGAGGCTGTCAGAAAAATGGGATAAAAGATAAGAAAAACAGTATCTCACAATCTAACTGGAGTTATCTATACATATATACAAGAAAAAATATGTAAATAGTAAAATTAAAATACTAAAGCCAATTTTGCATCAATGTGTATGTGTGTGTGTGTGTGTGTGTGTGTGTCAATTATTGTGGGAGCTTTAAAACCATAGAAGTAAGAAAGAAGACAGATTACACCTACTACTGAATAAAAATAAATATGCATGCTGGACATAATCAGTATGTATAGAAGCAAGACTGCGCAGAGACAAAATTGAACTGATAAGTTTGAAAGATCTCCCTTACGTCAAAATGAGTAAAAAAAAATTGTATCATTTCTATTATAATAAAGGACAGAAATATTCTACATCTGGAAAAGTTATGTTCATGTGAGTGTGACATATCAGTCACCAATAGGGTTCATATTGAACTTTTTGTCCACCATATCCCTTACAATTAGTTCTGCACGAGTGTTCAAGAGAAATTGTTGTTTCCATCCATTGCTGAGCAATAACTTTAGCAGATTAAACTATGCTTTCCTATAGCAATTATCACATCTTAAAAAACTGCATTCAACACAAGGAAAAAGTAAAGTAAAGTGGTAACATTCACTTAGCTATTGATCATCCAGGACTAGAATGTTTTAAACTCGACTTCTCCGTAGATTATGACTTATTTCAAAGAATAAAATGTGTCCTTGTTTTCTCTTCCATCGTTGATCTGTAGCCTATCAATTTATAACCTAACATCACTTTTTGCTATAGGGATTGACCTAATATTGAATTCTTGTCTATAAATGTCTTGCTAGCTAGCTGACATTTGGCAAAAGAGAAGGATGGAGGTTCTAGCACTTGTGTTACATCAACTACAGTTTCCATTAGTTTTTGTCTAATACAAGATGGATTTATAGATATCAACACATATACTTTCTTTAACTTTGTAGTTGTACAATTACAATTGACAACTACAAAAAGACAATTGTGCAGTCATGTGACAGTGGTATAAATTACTTTGACAACCAACACGTTTCAAGGTTCTATTAGAATAACATAGAGGGGTCAAGGATCTGAATCCTTGAAATCAAGGCCAAGAAGTAGGTCCATTATGAGTTCTTCCATTATATAGAAATACTTTTATGCAAATCAAAACAAACTCCAATACGATGCAAAAGTAGCAACGTCTTATTTTGAGGCATACATCAAGTAATGATACAATTGGAACAAACCATTGAGGCATTTAAAATCATAGCCTCTCATGTAAGACAACATTTCACTGTCTTGCAAAATGTAAAAGAGTAGGAAGGGCCGGGAGTCTTGGGAGAGCTCTAGTACAAAGTATGCAACCAAAGACAAATCCTAAACAGCAAAGACAGACTAGAAAAACACAAAGCAAGACAGGATACACAAATCAATTAAATTTTCACCTTGGCAAAGTCTCGACTTAGCTTTTTCACTGTCGCTGCTAATTGGTCCCTCTCCTTTGAAAGCCTCGCCTACAGGAGAAAAGGTAGAATATAAATCTTGTACCATCAACTGTAAACTCTCCATTACATAATACAATTATATCGAATTGTTCAAATTTACAAGTCGAACACACATGATTCACAGACAATTACACATATGGTGAGCTGCTCATTCATCCTCTCTTCTTCCACCTTGTTTGGTTCCATAAAAGTATCTCTTAATTATTACAATGAGCCCCCCATTGATTTGCACTATAATGCTAGAAGACTAGAACAAATCTTTTCTTTCTATTGAAACAGATATGCAAATGCAACAATTAACAACCATAAAAACTAACAAGTACATATACTTCCTCGATTCCATTTAGCTCCTAATAGAAAGTTTCCCAAGTCTATTTCTTAACTTGCACCATTCAATATTCAACACTAGAACGCTGGAGCTTAGAAAACACATGTTTTTTCTTCCTCTTATACCCTCACAAGCAACCAATGATAATTGATAATTGATAATCAAAACAACAGCTCTGTTACACACCCACTACAAAAAATTGAAACTTGAAGGAGACCCAGAAATTATTTCGATAAAAGAAAGAAAACCCGGATGCAAAACATACATTATCATCGAGGGTAGTCTTCAACCTAGACTCGGCTTCATCGGAGGCATGGATGAGAGCGGAGACGCGTTGTTCGAGGTCGTGAATGAGACGGTCCTTGTCGAGAAGCTTCTGGCGGAGGCGGGAGGAGTCAGATTCGAGAGAGGAGACACGAGAAGCGATGGCCATAGAGGTGATTTTGCGAGCGAGATCGAGTTGTTGGTAAGGGTCGGTGGGTATGACAGATAGAATCTCGTCAGGGATGTGGAAATCAACATTGTTGTGTTGTCCAGTTGTTGTTGTTGCTGTGCCCTGCTGCTGCTGCTGCTGCTGCTGCTGCGACATAACACAGAGAACACAGAGAACACAGACACAAAGGAAGCGAAGAGAGGAGATAAAAGGGCTGTTGTGGAACGATGACACAAACGAAGCCAATTTCCAATTCCCTTTGGTTCAAGCCTATGCACAAATCATTTTTATTTTTAATTAAAGATTTATTATTATTTAATTTATTAATTAGGATATTATCAACGTGTGGTTGATCCGAGTGGTAACGAGTTCGGACCCCAAAAGAGAGGTCGGCTCTTAAATATCTTTCGATATCTCGAGGGATTAATCACCGCAGTTATGCGCCGAGAATTCCTGGGAAACCAAAAAAACCTACTTGGGTATCCATGCTCATCACCTTATATGTTAGTTTATATTTTAAAATTTTCTATGAACTATTTAGAATTTAATTATAAGGATTTAATTGACTTGTATGATTAATGTAATAAAAAATTATGCGGTCAATCATTTATGTATTATCACATCATTAAAAATATTTGATTATTATTATAATTATATTAAAAGTCACACATTACATGAATTGTAATTGATTGACAGTATAAAATTTTTTATACTAACACTATATTAAAAAAAATTGGTGCTTACACTATATTAGAATTTAACACTATTAAAAATAGAATAGTTAGCCCACCTTTTTTATTTTATTTTGTGCCTTCAAAATAAAATTGATTGTTGTATTTTTTATATTAAACGGCCTTTAAGCAGCTTAAAATTAAATAAATTAATTAGTCATGAGGGAATACATAAATAACCTGACTTATTTATTATATTGTTCAATTATGGAATTCTTTTGTTTAATTATATAGAAAGTTATTTACATTGTTACAAAGTTAATAATTTGAAGGGAAAAAATGAGATTAGAATTTAGAAGTTATTGAGTGGTTGACACATCTGGTCAAGTTTTTCGCCCACACTCGTTGTGACCTGGGTTCGATTCTCAAGTTTTTCCTATTGGTAGGTGACATGTAAATTTCACTATAAATCTTTGTTGAGATTGGTGGTCTTCCCTGACCTTGCAAGGGGGCGTGTCTTCCCCTAATCTAAATTTTATAATAAAAAAAAAGTTGGTGAGTGGTGACAGTTTCAACTTTCGATATAATTTTAGGCTTAATTGTACTTTTGGTACCTCAAGTATTACGATTGTGCAATTTTAGTCCCTCGGGTTTTAATTGCACCAATTGAGTCTTCCAAGTATCACGATTATGCTATTTTGGTCGTCCGGATTTTAATTGCGTCAATTGGGTCCCCTAAGTATCACGATAGTGAAATTTTGATCACCCAAATATCACGATAGTTCAATTTTTAACGCCAGTAGCCTACATGGATCATATGAGATTGATTTGATACTTAGTGAGGTCAACTTGGTAGCTTACTGGGTATTCTCACGTGATATCATTAACATCTCACACACTTTAATCGTCAAATGTATAGCACTAAGTGCCACATAGGAATGACATGTAAGTTGCCAAGCTGGTCTCACGAAGTGCTAAATCAGTCCCACATGTGCTTCGTAGGCTACTAACGTTAAAAACTGCACAATCCTGATACTTGTGGAACCAAAATTGCACAATTGTAATACCTAGGGGCATCCAATTGACGCAATTGAAACCTAAGGGACAAAATTGCACAATCGTGATACTTGGGGGACCCAATTGACGCAATTAGAACCTGGGAATAAAATTCATACCTAGGGGACAAAAAGTATAAATTAAACATTTTTTTAAACATTTTTTTTAATAGAATCATGCAAAAAATATTTTAAAAAATGAAACATTCATATGTTATTATATTGACATTTTAACAATGGTGAAAATGTGACCAATTTTTTTTAAAAAAAATCCTTTATAATAGTCTAAATAAATAAAAATTTGATAATAAAAAGAGTTTGAAGTGAACTAAAAAATGTAACAAATGTTTATTTTTGTATAAGTTACTTTTTTTTATTTCAGAATATCCTCCCACATTTTTTATGGTACGGTCAAATGTTTTAGCTGAGATCTTTATCGAGTAGGGGTGTTCGCGGATTAGATTGGATCGGTTTTGAGCCAAAAACCATTTGATCTACAGATGGAAACAACTTGCGGTTTGGACTGGATCGGTTTGGTTCCTTAAAAATTCTGATCCAATCAAATGTGGTTTGGATTGGATTGAATAATTCGGTTTTTACAGATACATCGTTACATAGTTATATTACATTGAAAATCAACATTAAACTTGTATATACTAGAATTAATGTAGTTCTAGTTTCTAAGTACATGCATGGAATCTTCTAGAACATGAATAACTATTGATTTCTAGGTACATGAATAACTATACAAAATCCAATACATCTAGTATTTGACAATTTCAACAAAAATATTAAAGAGAATGAAGGTGTTTGTTCATAAAAATATGAAAAACAATACTTAAGTATGAGTAGTACTATAATTTCAAAAATAATAGTATATATATATAGTAGGTCGGTTTGAATTGGATTGGATTGGTTTTCACTAGAGAATTCGAAATCCGATCCAATGGAGAAAAAAACGGTTTTTATGATTTTTGATTTTTGATTTTTGGTTTTTGCTGTTTGAATTAGTTTGGATCGGCTGATTAACACCCCTAATACAAAGTAACAACGATGTTTTTTCCATGCGCATATAGGGATCGAACCCAGAACTGCATGCTTAAAGGAATCAAGCGTATAGGTTGAAAAATATTTGAAAATAAAATAATAAATTTGTTTTAATAATAATATAATGTGTCAATTTTATATAGATTTAATTGGTATACATTATCAGTGTAAAGATTTTTTACACAGACAATCAATCAGAAATTTTCAGATAAACTAAAATATTTGACTTAGCCTAACTATCTTAAAAATTACACATACTGTCATTTCTGATCTATACTAACGGTACATAATAATTAAACTGATTTTATAATTACAAGTTAGATGTTATTTTTAGTTTAGTTTTGTCGTTGTTTATAATATAATAAGAATTTAATTGCTAATCAGAAATCATGGTGTGTGTAACTTTTAAGGTAATTAGGATAAGAGTCAAACATTTTAGCTTATGTGACAATTTCTAATTGGTTATCTATATAAAAAATCTTTATACTGACAGTGTATATCAATTAAATCCATATAATAATATAATTAAATGATACCATAAAATTTGAATTTGTCTATCCGTCTGAGCTGTGTTGGGCTTTTTTGTTCATTTTAAATTATAATATTACATTTCAAATTAAAAGTTTGAAAGTAGGAACAAAGGGGATTTTTTTTCTTTTGGTGGGTCCTTTGTCTAGGCTTTAATTATGCATTGTTTCCCTCCAAAATGCCTTTGTGCACTTTCTTTAGTTTTTAGCCTTCTTTGTTTTTTAGTAGATTTCCTTTTTCCCTCTTTACCAAATTGCTTCAAACTTGGAACCTTAATCGCCAATCATTGGTCGCTTCCATCAAACATCGACCAAAAACATCAACCAATTAAGCAAAAATTCAAAAATTTAGTTCAAAGGTCAATCAGACTATGTTCCTCTTTCTTCTGTCTCACAGTTTATATAAGAAAGGAAATGTTAATCAGTAAAAAAGTTTAAAAGATGAGGTTTTATGAGAAAGTGATGTAATTAATGAATGAATAAGTGAAGTTTTTAATTTGGCAAATTTACTATTATATCACTGTTTCACTTTTTATTTTTCAAACTACCACCGTTTCTAAATTATATACCAAACTATCACTATTTCAGAATTACATTTAGAAGTCGTTTTTGCCATCCACGACTTCTCAACCTCATTTTACAAAATTTTGTTGCTTTTGCCTTGAGGGGTTTTTCTTTTTTTCTTTTCTTTTTTTACTTATTTTGAAATGCTATTGCATTAATTTAATTATTTATGATAATTAGCTAAATTTATTATATTAATAAATTATATTAATTTTAAATTATTATTTAAATTATTAATTTTATTAATTAATACAATAATAACAATAAATAATACACTAATAGAAAATATTTAACATTGATTAAAATAGAAACGGTGTAACGATACAAGTGAAACAACTGATCACCTTTCTGATATTTCACTCGTCTAAGCAGACAAGTAAAACATTAGACAACTGATAAGCAGATATTTCACGTCTGCCTATCACTTGTATCCTTAGACGAGTGAAACATCAGACAAGTGATAGGCAAACGAGTGAAACATCTGCTAATCACTTATCTGATGTTTCACTCTGCTTATCACTTGTCTGTTTAGACGAGTGAAACATCAGACAAGTGATAGGCAGACGAGTGAAATAGCTGCTGATCACTTGTCTGATGTTTCACTCGTTGCCTATCACTTGTCTGATGTTTCACTCGTCTAAGTATACAAGTGAAACAGTAGACAAGTGATCAGCAGATGTTTCACTCGTCTGCCTATGACTTATCTGCTTAGACGAGTGAAACATCAGACAAGTGATAGGCAGATGAGTGAAACATCAGACAAGTGATCAGCAGTTGTTTCACTCGTCTGCCTATCATTTGTCTGATGTTTCACTCGTCTAAGCATACAAGTGAAACAGTAGACAAATGATCAGCAGATGTTTCACTCGTCTGCCTATCACTTGTCTGCTTAGACGAGTGAAAAATCAGACAAGTGATAGGCAGACGAGTGAAATAGCTGATCACTTGTCAGATGTAAGAGTGAAACATTAGACAAGTGATCAGCAGATGTTTCACTCGCCTGCCTATCACTTGTCTGCTTAGACGAGTGAAACATCAGACAAGTGATAGGTAGATGAGTGAAACATCTGCTGATCAATTGTCTGATGTTTCACTGGTCTAAGCAGACAAGTGAAACAACTGATCACTTGTCAGATGTACGAGTGAAACATCAGACAAGTGATAGGCAGACGAGTGAAACATCTGCTGATCAGCCAAGTGATCAGCAGATGTTTCACTGGTCTGCCTATCACTTGTCTGATGTTTCACTCGTCTAAGCATACAGGTGAAACAGTAGACAAGTGATCAGCAGATGTTTCACTCGTCTGCCTATCACTTGTCTGCTTAGACGAGTGAAACAACAGACAAGTGATAGGCAGACGAGAGAAACATTTGCTTATCGCTTGTCTGATATTTCACTCGTATAAGCAGACAAGTGAAACAACTGATCACTTGTCTGTTTCACTTGTCTGCTTAGACGAGTGAAACATCAAGTGATCAGCAGTTTCACTTGTATCGTTACACCGTTTCTATTTTTAATCAATGTTAAATATTTTCTATTAGTGTATTATTTATTGTTATTATTGTATTAATAAAATTAATAATTTAAAATTAATATAATTTATTAATATAATTAATTTATCTAACTATCATAAATAATTAAATTAATACAATAGCATTTCAAAATAAATAAAAAAAGAAAAAAAAATAAAAACCCCTTGAGAAGTCGTGGTTAGCAAACCTGACTTCCCAAGGGAGTTAACACAGAATTTTTTGAAAGCCATGTTGAGAAGTCGTGAATAATGAAACCGATTTCTAAATGTAATTTCAAATAGTGGTAGTTTGGTATATAATTTGGAAACGGTGGTAGTTTGAAAAATAAAAAGTAAAATAGTGATATAGTGATAAATTTGCCTTTTAATTTTCTAATAAAACATTATCTTTTTTTTATTCCTTAATCAGTGTCCTTAGATATCAAAACCCATATAGGAATAACAAGTTACCTTTTTTTTTTAATTGAAACAAGGGTATTCAAGCTCCGACCACTTATTACCAAATGAGAGTGAAAATACCCACTTATTACCAAATGACTAAGCATGTGTTTGGTTTGAAGTTACAAAATCACGGTGGAAGGCTTTTTCACGTTTGTAGTAGCAGGAAAGTAATTATTTTTGTATAAAACGTGAAACCTACATTTGTTAGCTTTCACGTCGCGTTAGCTTTAACACTCCCCCAAACATGCCATAACCAAGAGACGGAAGACTTGGGGTGCATTTGAAAGAGCTTATAGAAAGCTTATGAAAATAGTTTATGACAATAAATCTAAGCAAATAGTTTATTAAAATATTTTATAATCTTCCCATAAGCTCTTTTTAGTTTATTTCCATAAACTTGTCAGAGAAGTTTATGAAAATAAATTATTTATAACTTATTTAAAAAAAAGCTTATTACATAAACGCTTAACTAAGTTGTATATCCGAACACATTCTATGATATCACAACCATTATTTTATGTTTTAATACATACCTAGACCAGTGGAGCTAGCTAAGACCATTGAAAAGCAAACAAGTTACCACCAGGCCAAAAAAAAAATGATTTAATAATCATCGTCTCATATTTTAATACAGATCTACATTGATCCAAGAAAATAAGACCCCAAAAAAATAAGGGAGTTTCATCATCCTCATAGTTTTATGTCTACGTAGGAGTTCTTACGTGGATGAATCCGAATACTGCCATTCTTAATCTTATAGGAATGAATACCAAAAGATAAAATTTGATTATCATGTGGTCATTTTATTTTCATTAAAAAAAAGAAAGAAAGAAAGAATTGGAATTTAACTGTCCGCTCGATGTTGATGCGACAAAAGTATATGATTCAAGGACCAAGTGCACCCCACTGAAATACAAGCCAAACTAATGCACAACAAATAGATATGGTATGTATGTGTGACACAAATAGGTGACTTATAATGAAAAAAGAACCAGTAAATCAGCGAGTCATTTGCTTTCTGCCATGAGCAATATTATTCACTCATCATACCTTAAAGGACACAACAGTGGCAATTTGCTTCTCTCTTTCTAAACATCATCATAATTACTATTATTTCACAGGGATAATAATAACAACAAAAATCCATGATCTTATGAGAAAATGCACCTCCTATAGTTCTTTTACAAGTCCTTCTTTAATTTATATAAAACTTCACTTTCAATAATACAAATTTTCCCATACATCCATAAAAGGGAATTGGTTCTATTAACCAAACTGATTTTGTTCAAATTAACTTCAGTGTAGTCAAATTTCAATGACCAGGCATATGCTCAGACGAGTTCAAAACAATAACTGAATCATGTTCAGCCACACGAAACACTGCATCAAACATGGTTTTCCTGTACATGACTTTTGCGGTCTACTAGTCGGCTGATCTTGTTTTGATCTTCCATATAATCAAATCGACTATGATGGGGAGGTCCAGAGCTATACTTATGCCACTTTTTTCCCTCCACTACTCTATCGGGTGAGCTTGCTGCTTTTCTCTTGTGGTTGCTTGACTTGGGTGACCGAAGCCCTAGGTCAACCTCATCAAGTGCTGATACCTCCCCTTCTTCCACAGCACTTAGATCCGTTTCATATGATGGCAGAACCTTCTTCCCATGAAGATTCACCTCTCCATGATCTTGATGTTTTCCATGCACCATATTCACATAATCTGATCTGTCTGAGAGCTTAGACACGCTTGGCCGTCTATCCTGTTTGTTCTTCTCACTCTGAGCAGCCAATTCGATTCCATCTTCGAGTTCCTTCTCGATGAGATCATCATCATCCATGAACTCCGTTTTTGTAGTTATATGACCAGTTGCTTTCTTCCGTTTCTCTAATGCAGCCTTAACCTTGTCCCTATCAATTTTTTTAATGGCTTCCTGTTGAGGCAGGGCAAATATATCATCACTGTGATTTAGGTTTCTGCTGCTATATTTGTCATTCAATTCAGCATCTTCTTTCATTTCGCTTCTCCCAACATAGTTTCCTTGAGCTTCCTGCAAGTTTTCCTTATATGATAGAGGCTCCTGCTCAGAATGATGATTGCCTTTGGCATCATCTCCCACCCTATGTTTCATCTCTGCGCTCTCATAATCACCACTTTTACCGTGATTTGATACAGGCCACCCGACATGATTAGCAGCAGATGACACAAATACATTCTTAGACACTGCAGGTTTTGAAATTTCATGTCTTGAACTTGGGGCTCCAGTATGCGAATTACTGTTAGTGGTTGTAGTTTCATCATTGCAAGCTGGAGCTTTTTCGGTGGCCCGATTGACACCTCCTGAAGTTCCTTCAACATCATTGGATGGTGCCATTCGGTTTTGTTCATACAGCTCCAACATTTGATTACTGACTTCTGCAAAAAGTAAAGGTACAATGTTGAGTCGTTCCTGATAATAGAAATGAATAAAACATGAAATTGACTATCAGCTAGGTTGCACCAGTCTACTCATATACTTCAACAATTATAATCTTATTAAGATACCACCACAAACTCACAAAAAAGAGAAATAAGCAAAACGAATGAGATGCAGGAGAGGGAAGAGATATGACAAAGAGATGGTACTTTTTTTTTTCTAATTTCTTTATACCAATAGTACTAAAGAAGAAGACACCAACCCTCCAACTGGCGCGGGGTGACATCAAACTCTTGCCACCAGACCTTCTCCCCATCTGATGGGAGCTTCACCTTGAGAAACTTTGCAGCAAGGAATATGGCTCCAGCAGCAATATGATGGGGCTTAAATTGCAAGCAAAGAGATGTCCGAAGTCTGCATACACATCCTTATTTCAGGAAAGAAAAATCGAAGGCCATTGGCCATAACGAAAATGCTGTAATCTTCATACCCGTCATTTACAAAATTCCACGCAACTTGAGCAAGGGCATTTTGAGCAACTTTGAATTTCTTTATTGCCTCAACAAGAGGTTTATAAGGATGGTGCACATTAAAATCAAAACCAAGAGTTGCAAGAACAACCCTCTCTCCAAGTAAAATTAATTCTTTCTGATGTTCGTACACTTCCTATGACATAGTTTCAAGTAAAAATAATTGCATGAGAAAAAATCATGCTACAAACAACAGCAAGGAACAAAAATTAAAATTTCAAAATAAATTTGATTTTGAAATAAATGCCAAGAATGTTAAATACTCAAATACTGAAAAACAAGTATTCGGTTCAGAAATCTTATTTTAGATTAAACTTGCATGTCAATTGTTGCACGCACTAGCCTCTTACAAAAGCAACTAATATGACCCATGACATAAATATAATATTTCCACTAGAATGGAAGTTGGGAGAAAGATAAGATCATTGAATGCAGTGAACTAAATCAAATTAATGTTAAAAAAATCTATTAACAGGTAGTTCAATGACAGAAGCAATTGCTTGATATAAAAGCACATGGTAGTGGGGGGCATATGATATACCTTTTGTTTGATTCTCTGAACAGCTGAAGGATCCTTCTTATGTAAAATTTCATATGAAACAAGAATTACATCTTTTAGAGGGCGAGGACTTTCTTCAACCTTCCCAGCAAGAAACATGCATACTGTTGCAATGATCTGAAAAACATGTTAAGTTACTGATTATGTGCCAAATCTAATATTCTATCCCAAGTATTATACACCATCTATATAATCACAGCTGTGAAAAGATAAAAATCATGACTATGCACACAGACAAATCACAAAGGGAAGGATAGCAAGAAAGAGCTGAGGAGGAGACCGTAAAAATAGACATAGAGAGAGAGGTGACAAGAAATCCATTTGTTCTCCAAAAGAAGAAAATGATAATACTACAAACAACAGGATGGCTTACTAAAAAATAGAAGAGAAATGCTAGTAACACACTCTCTAACACTTTCTTTCTAACACACTGTCTCTCTTATTGATTAAAATTCATGTGAGTTTCACTAATTCAAGTGAATCCCACTTGATTTTTGGAGGACCCATATGAATTTCAACTAATAGGAGTGTATGTTGGAAAGAAAGTGTTAGAGAGTGTGTTGCTAGCACTCCGCAAAATAGAAATCAGCCACAGAATTTCGTATTCAAAACTCAAAAGAATGCTGACTACAGCATAAAATACTTTATATGCTAGCTCAAAGTAGTGGTGCCATATTTTGAAAAATGCAGGCATACAAAGTAGGTGAATCTTCAGCAATTGCCAATTTATTCTAAGAAAGATATATAGATAAATGAAAAGAAAAAAAATCTTCTCTTCTTGATAAGATAGAATATGGAGAAAAAGGAAGCCAGTGCAATACTGTATAGGTAGTTTCTGCAAGTCTTGTTCATGTATGGTCAACTTTGTTTTGCTTTTGAAAATTTACAGAACTACAATTTCACCTAAAAAGATATGGGCCCCA
This sequence comes from Ammopiptanthus mongolicus, assembly GCA_039655645.1. Lineage (NCBI taxonomy): Eukaryota > Viridiplantae > Streptophyta > Magnoliopsida > Fabales > Fabaceae > Ammopiptanthus > Ammopiptanthus mongolicus. Next base: position 21,400,421 of record CM077346.1, on the reverse strand, counting down.
AAGTAATTCATTAGTCAAGCACATCATTGTTAAGTCAATTAAGATGAATTACAGTCCTCAAAACCGAAGGATCCAAATACAATGCCCACAATTCTGCTGAAGCATGTATTGATCACCAACTCCCCTAAAAGCTGAAGCTGTAGGTGAAGGCTCATGAATGACTTTATATCTAACAAGACGTTTGGGCTTGAAGCGTGGACAATGACAAGCTTACCCTACCTTGTGCTGAAATTTAACTTATTATTTAGAAGGATGGGGACACCAAGGATTGAACTCCTGTCCACTTAGTCATAGAGGCTATGAATCTATGATAACATGTAAAGGACCGACTCTCCCAAAAGCTTAAGTTGACAGGTGAATGCTTTTATATGACATCTAATAGCATGAATGTATGATATCACACCAACCAAAAGTTGGATTTGCTACCACTGCTTATTGAAATACGTAAAAAGCATAAATTTATTCACAGTTCAGACAGAGAAGAGAATAATTATAATATGCACATGACAACAATAATAACCATTCAGCCTTATCCCTGTAGGAGGGATCAGTACATGGGTAAATCAACGCCATTAGTAATGATAATATGCAAGTTCTCATAACAAAAAACAGACTCACCCTCCTGTCATTCTTTGCATGGGATTGCCTAAGAAAGAATCGATGACAAAAAATTATTGCCGTGGCAATAGTTACCTGAGGTCTGCATCACAAGTAGATCAGTATCAACATCATGATGAATTGAACTGTGTGCCTTCAGTGACATTTACTAGTAATTTTACTATGACCGAAGATAGCCATAAATTTTTTCCCTAAATTGCCAGAAACATAAATATATAAACATTTTAAGATACACCTAAATGTGCTCCTCTGCTCCTACAAAGAAACAAATCACTGCTAAAACAAACTTACCTTCTGAATTTAAATACAGTTTTCCACCAGACAAGCATTTATATCCGTTGAACAAAGAGAGAACAAGAAAATTTACAATAAATTATGGCTTAAAATGACAAATCACAGAGACAAGGGTCCATGCAGTTTGGATAGTGCACTAATGCAACAAAAAAAGATAGCTTAAATGGATATAAAAACTCACACTTTAAGCCTCATGCCTAAATCTTGCAAAAATGTACAGTATGATTTACGTAGGTAAGCTTCTTTCTTCAAATCTACACCATCTTGTTTGGAAGGTGAATTTTCTTCAATCTCCTTCCTAAAAAAGTACCATCGAGAACCATCCTCTGGATTCTCTTCAGAGTATATTCGAGAACCACCTTGAAATGTTCCATTATGAGAGGTATCGCCAAGCAACAATCCAGCCATGATGTTGATAGCCGATTAAACTTAGTTCAGGTTGTTGTAATGTTGTATATGCATATAAATGTCACAACATAAGAATAAGTCACTGATGTCCAACTGTTCCCTGTCCATTAAACACAATTATGATAATCAAAGAGGTAGTGTTCTAATGTGCAAAATAAATAAAATATAATATAATCCCCAATGATATCACACAAAAGCTAATACGTTCACACTTTTTCCCTTTTCAATCAGAAGACAATCTGATATAAATAACAATGACTGTCAAGATTTTTCTTAACATATATGTCAATCTCGGATCGGATTGATACTTAGACAGCCGGTTTCGAAATAAATTAAAGGTATGCCCTCTACAAAAGTGGCACCCAAATCCTATCCTTTTATGCCCATTATGTTAAGATATGTACAAGTATGAAATATGTTAAAAAATTTCACATTAGTATGCATAAGAAATTTCTCTAGATTTTAGAATTTTGCCTCCATATGTCACTACTTATTTTATCAATCATCATAAAATAAAAATATCTTATGCACCTAGAGTAGAAAGCGCTCATATCTAGTATCAACTATCTAGGACATATGGTGTCCAACAACAGCACGGATACAGCTGGATCATCCTGATGCCGTTTTTATTTTTCCTTTTTTTATTTTTTATTTTTATTTTTGCATACCAGCCACAACTAGGACAGTGTGGATATGACGGCGACTCGGATAGGATACGGAGAAGCTGACTCCTCTCCACCGTCCTCTGCCACCTTCGTGACCCCAGATCCGCCATCAATAGGCATTGTCAATGCTGTCACTGCAATGCCATCCATAGATCTTGGGAGTGGGAAGGATGGAAGTACCAAGGTCTGAGAATGAAAAAGAAGTGCAGAAACTTTCAGCCTCTGGGTTTTGTTGTCTCTTAAAAGCTTTGGAAAGATGAGGATGGTTGATTTAGGGGGAACATGTCTCAAGCAGACGGTGAATGATAACTTATTCAAATAATCCAAAAGTGAAGGGTGCTTGACAATTTCCCACGAAGTACATGACATTGATAGAACTGGGCCAGATTCAGTGAGAAATATGGTGTTTATTGATGTGAACATGATAGGGACTTGGGTATTATGGGGTGCCTAAGTCCCACATTGAGTAGAATGGGATGCTCGGTAGAGTACTTAAATGGCTTGGTTCTCCCCCCTTGATAGCTAGCTTTTAAGGAAGGGTTTCCCAAGTGCTTGGGTGCTTATCAATTGGTATCAGAGCTGGTTGCAGGTGTCTCAGAAAGGACCACCTACGGAGGGGCTGACCAGAAAAGGCCGAGTGAAGCGTCGTTGAGTGTAGCCGTCGGGACGTAAGTTCTCAGGGACGGTGCTATGTTAGGGACTTGGATACTATGGGGTGCCTAAGTCCCACATCGAGTAGAATGAGATGCTCGGTGTAGTACTTAAGTGGCTTGGTTCTCCCCCATTGATAGCTAGCTTTTAAAGGAAGGTTCCCCAAGTGCTTGGATGCTTATCAATTGGTATCAGAGCTGGTTGCAGGTGTCTCAAAAAGGGCTACCTACGGAGGGACTGACCAGAAAAGGCCGAGTGAAGCGTCGTAGAGTGTAGCAGTCGGGACGTCGGCTCTCAGAAAAGGTGCTATGATAGGGACTTGAGTATTATGGGGTGCCTAAGTCCCACATCGAGTAGAATGGGATGCTCGGTGGAGTACTTAAGTGGCTTGGTTATCCCCCCTTGATAGCTAGCTTTTAAGGGCGGGTTCCCCAAGGGCTTGGGTGCTTATCATTGCTAAGAAAATAGGAAAATTATAATGAACCTCTAGGAATTCGAGAGCCTGGTCTCTCCCAAGTCCCAACGAATGTCCACAAACTAACCGAATACACACAATTTCCCTCCTACTTCCTATTTAACAATTACTAAGAGCAGTTACAATATACGGCAGTTGCATAGCAGTTATACAACAAAATAACAAAATAATTAACTACTTTTGCTAACAAGTTCCTAACCCATTAAGGGCTATATCTAACAATACCCCCCCCCCAAACTTTCACCTTGTCCTCAAGGTGAATAGCAACTGGCTCATAAAAACAATTTTCCTGGGTCCTACTGCTTGAAGCCTGATGACCCCGCTGCCGTTGTCGGATGCAGCTGTTCACCGGAGTCCCATTGTTTCTCTTCTTTCATTACCATGGAAAAATTGAACATGGCTTGCTTCTGTCCTCTTTGGACCAATTCTGTGTGATCAACCCATGCACACCCAACAGTTCTTATGCTAACCCACTACTTCTTTTCACCAAATTGGGCCTGGCCCATTAGGTCAAGAGGTGGACTCACCTTGGCATTTTCCACTTCTGCCCTTGCTGCTTTGTCTCCCTCCTTCACGACACATTCACACAGAAACGACTTGGTTTTTCCGATAGGGTGTATTTCTCCGGCGTTCGACAACGGCGGTTCCTCTTCTCGAACGTCCGGCAAGGGCGGTTTCGGCTTTGGCAGTGGCCTGGCCGGAAGTGTATCAACAACGACCGTCCCCCTCTTCTCGTGAATAGCGCTACTGGATGGGGTCTGTCGTGCAGCCCCCAGCTCTTCCCTCTGCGCCACCGCTCTAGTATCGTCATCCGCCGTAAGAGGATCCCAGTCCGATGGTTCCGACGGTGGTCGAGCCTTGTCCATTCTTTCCAAAACATTCCCATTTCTGGCTATTGTAAGGTGATTTTGCCCCTGTTCTACCATCGGGGGCCGATTCTTCTCTATCCTTTCTCTCATTCCGCCACCCGCCATACCTGACCAAGATTGAGGTGAGTTCTCTCACAAAGTAACCCTAATTTTTTGGTGTTCTTCCTCTTCTCTCCTCCTGTCAACTTGATAAATTCTTGAATTTATGGCCCCTTGATGTCTCACCATTTTCCTTCGTCTCTACCCCCTTTACTCTTTTGTTGGCCGCCTGCACCACTATCAAAACCTTCTTTGGATTTGATACTCTACTTGGTTCCTCTTTATTTTCATTTCTTGGCTCTACGGGGTCCATCATTTTTTCTTGGCTCCGCTGTGAAGGCTGAAACCTCCGTATCACGACGGATCGAAAATCATCCCATGTGGGATTCAGGGCACACATCTCCCACCATTACAACCGCCACAAAGCCTCTCCTACCACAACTATCTTGGCGGCTTGAATCTTTTCTTGATCAGTTACCCTCTTCAAATCGAAGTACTTCTCGACCCGACTAACCCACCCGTACACATATTCACCCGAAAATGTAGGGATGTCGAGTTTACGCCATTGTTCTTATCTGCGACCCAAACCATATCCGACTTCAATTTGACCGTGGTCACTAGCGTTACAACCTCCAAGGTTTTGGTCGTGGTGACTGTTGCTTTGCGAGTTCCAATTAAGGATTTCCAGAATCGCACTGAATTGCCTTCGATTTTCCACTCTATCCTCAAGAATTCGCATCAGTTCTTGTTCTTCTTCTTCGTTGGTTCTCAACAGGTTCTCAAATCCACGATCAAGAGTCTCAATTCTTGCTTCCATTCTTCGAGTTTGTACAATGGAACACTCTCAGAACCGAGTGCTTTGATACCAGTTGATAGAAACTGATTATATTATACCAGAAAATAGGATGAATAGTACAATAATTTCCCAAGTATTTGAAAGACTTGGGACTCTCCCTCTAACCTCCCTTCCCAATACCAGAAATACAACATAATCCATGCCTTTTCCCTTCTCTACTTCTATTTATAAATTCCTAATCTAGTAACTAACTCTAACCGCCACTAACTAACTCTAATTGAATTACTACATAACTAACCCATTACAATTAACCACTACTAACAAGCCTACTAACATAACAGAGCCCATTAAGACCCATATCTAATAATTGTCCCCCCTAAACTATCACATTGTCCTCAAGGTGAGCAACAAGTGACCTCTTGAGATAATTTTTTCCTAGGTCCCATTGTTTGAAGCCTGACAACCAATGCAACTGTCCACCGGGGTCCCATTGTCGCTCTTCTTCAATTCCCACGGAAAAACCAGCATATCGTTCTTCTGTTTCCTTTGAACCAATGCTGCCTTGATGTCCCCAATAATTCCCTCAACATTCTTCAATGTTTTGGATTGTGACCCGATAGATTTTAATAGTTGGACCTTTGTTAAGTGAGCCCCTACTCTTTTTCTTTCTAATCTAACAGTGCCCTTCCTCTCTGTTGTAAAGAGATGGGCTTGGCCCATTCGGTCACAGATCAGGCTCCATTTGCAAGATTCTCATTCTGCCCATCTTGGTTCAACACAAATTATAATAGCTCGACTAAAAGCACACCATTCAAAGCTCTATATGGCAGAGATCCCCACAACTCCTCAAAGGCCCGACTATCCCTTCCACAGTAGAAGTCAATCAAATGACTGTTGACAGAGACACTATCCTCAATGACTTTAAAGCTAATCTAGTCGAGGCTCAAAATCAGATGAAAGTTTGTGCTGATAAGCATAGAAGAGAGGTCAATTATGCAATTGGTGATTGGGTCTATCTCAAGCTGCAACCATACTGGTTAAAATCTTTGGCTAAAAAAAGGAATGAAAAATTGAGCCCCAGGTTTTATGGTCCCTACCAGATTGTCAAGTGCATAGGACAAGTGGCTTATCGGTTGGAATTGCCTGCAGACTGCAGAGAGCAGAATCCATCCTGTATTCCATGTGTCCCTCTTAAACAAAGTTGTTTCCCCTGCTGTAAATCCTCAACCATTGCCCAGTATGCTCACAAATGATCTGGAACTACAAGTTGAACCAGTAGCAATACTTGCAGCCCGCAATAGCTCTTCTGGCATAGCTGAAGTTTTGATTCAATGGCAAGACCTTCCAACCTTTGAAGCCATTTGAGTCGGCAGATGTTATTAAAGAGCAATTTCCAAAGAGTAAATAGTCAATTTGGTCCCTGAAAGTGTAAGGCGGTATCAACTTAATCCCTAAATTTAACTAAATAGCAAAAACGTCCCCGAAATTGTAAAACGTTAATCAACTTGGTCCCTCCGTCAACCCCAGTTACTAACGCCGTTAACGGCGCTAATGTGGCACGTTAAGTGCCCTGTTGGCACCGTTGTCACTAGTTATGTGGTGTCCACGTGGTCAGAGACCAATTTGAAACTCTGAACCAGGGACTAAAATGATACTCGCAACTCTGAACCAGGGACTAAATTGATACTCGCAACAGTCTTCTTCTTCTTCTTTATATTCCCCCCCTCTCTCTCTCTTTGCTTCCTCTATCTCGTGCTCTCTCTCTAACCACCCGTCTATAGAACCACCCGTCTAGACGGGTGGTTAGAGAGAGCGCGAGATAGAGGAAGCAAAGAGAGAGAAAGAGAGAGAGCAGAGAGAGAAAGGGGAAATATAAAGAAGAAGAAGACTGTTGCGAGTATCAATTTAATCCCTGGTTCCCACCCGTCTCCAGACGGGTGTTTATAGACGGGTGGCTAGAGAGAGAGAGCGAGACAGAAGAAGCAAAGAGAGAGAGCAGAGAGAGAAAGGGGAAATATAAAGAAGAAGACTGTTGCAAGTATCAATTTAGTCCCTGGTTCACAGTTGCGAGTATCAATTTAGTCCCCGGTTCAAAGTTTCAAATTGGTCCCTGACCACGTGGACACCACCTAACTAGTGACAACGGCGCCAACAGGACACTTAACGTGCCACATCAGTGCCGTTAACGGCGTCAGCTAACTGGGGTTGACGGAGGGACCAAGTTGATTAACGTTTTACAACTTCAGGGACATTTTTGCTATTTAGTTAAATTCAGGGACTAAATTGATACTGCCTTACACTTTTAGGGACCAAATTGACTATTTACTCAATTTCCAAACTTTCACCTTGAGAACAAGGTGAACCTTTGGGGGGGGGGGGGGGGTATTGTTAACAATAGGCCTCTGATTAAGAGGACCTCCTTTAGGAGAAAGCCCAATAATGTAATTGGATAAAGACCAACTGACATGTAATACTTGTAGGTAAGTTAGAATATTTGTAACTGTTGTTTGTAACTGCTGTTTGCTGTTTGTAATTGCTAAGTAGGAAACTGTTAAGTAGGAAATAGGGAGAATAGGTGGGTCATTTGGTTAGTTTGTGGTGGATTGGTCTGGCAGAGGACTAGGCTCTCCAATCCTAGTATTCTATTTGTATTTTTTGTTTCCCTGTGTACTCATTCTCTGATGGAAACCATTTCCCAGAGATATATCAATAAATTATCAGTATTATACAGTAAACCTAGTGACATTCTCTAACCAGTTCTATCAAAATACTGATTACAAGTGTAGAATACTGATTACAGAACTCACTTCCACTCCACTCCAGGTACTCGAGAGACCCGACACTCTCCCTCACTTCTCTCTGCTTTCGAATACAGTCGACAAATGCCCTCACCCTTCCCTCTAATCGTCTTATAACCACCCAGCTTCCAATTAACTAACTCCAGCTGTCCTCTCCAACAGTTACTATTATTATTTCTGTTATTGACACATTAACAGTTATGACTAATAGAATAGGTCCCAATCCCCATGCTATGCTCAAGTATCTAACAGACATCTACGTGCGGGTGACGCTGTATGGCGTCAGCCATTTACAAACAATCCACTGAAATTTTAAAAGCGTTGTATCGTATCAGGTAACATGTTTATTTTTTATGCTTCATATTTTTGTGAGATTTTACAGCTTCAGGGACAGCATGACAAGGTAAGGATTTGTTCCAAAAAGTCAACAATAAATTCAAATAAATATTTGGAAAACGAGGTTTTAAACTTTTTTCCTTCACATCCCACAATAGCAACATGAGTTTTGCATAAAATTTCTCTTCCGTATCAGTCAATGAACCTCATGACGCCATGCCAAAACATACGCAATAGCAGAGAAGACAAAATGCCAAAAAACAAAATTTTGGATCCCAAGGAACAGTGCACATTAAAAGGTATATTTTGAATAAGGAATTTCCACTGCTTCAAAAGAACAAACATATGTCTGATGCCAAGTTATCCATGGTCGATACACAAGGAACAATCTCATGCTTGCTACTGCATGCGAGAGGCCCATCAAAATGTACTGCAAACTATGTAAGGTTTAAAAGGTACAAAACAAATGCAATAAATTATCGCAGCCCGCTTGAGCAGCTTACAATATTGTGAATGATAAAATTTATTTCACAAATTCACTTAATCAACTCAAACGCAAGGTAAGGTAGTCAATATCAAAATCCTACCTAGGATCGGAAGAGGGAGTTAAACATGTAAATGTGAGATCGTAACACGGATGGTAAGATCCTACCTATCATATAAATTATATCAAAAAATAATATATACATATAAAACAACACAAATAAGTAAAATACCATTAAAATTACAACTAACAACATTTATATAAATTCCAATTCAAAATGCACAAGGGATGTTTTATACTTTAATTTTCTTTGTTAAATCTTCAATCTTAATATACTTTTTATTTTCATTATTTAGTATAGTAATTACGTTATGGTTAGGTCTATGGCTCAGCCAACATGATGTAAGCGTCCTATCTCACTGATTTTGCGATTTAACATTGGGATCCTATCCAATCTCACAAAAATGAGTTATGTGGTGGGAACGGGATCGTTAAGCCATCGGAAAAATCATAAAATCATGTGATTCTACGATCTAGATCGGATCTTGACTACCTTGCTAAAACCACTTCATATTTTAATTCTTAATAATCTATATTCATGGAGACCGATTCACAATGGGAACCATGAGATTTATCATGAAGTTTGCTCTGCAAGCTAACACATGACGAACCCAATTTTTTTAAAGAGAAAAATTGGTTGCCACAACCATTTCAAAACATGAAAGTTGTACAATAAAATAAAAAGTATAAATATGGAAGCTAACAATTATTAGGGAAGTTGACAAAACTTGTCTAATTTCATTCTGATATATCAGCTAACAACAAACACGAGAACATTTTCAAAAAGCACAAGACAAGAAAATAAGAAACATTTAACTTAATTACTAACTTCACCTTTTTTGTTTGTTATTTTTTCCTTCACCACATAACTGAAAAAAGAAGAAAAATTTAAGAGTCAATGATTCATATTTCAACTGCAATAGAGTCTTTCTCTCTTCCTCTTTTTACATTTGATTTCAGGGTGGTAGGGATCATTGAACATAATTAATACACAAACTACTCTTAAAAGCTTCAATAAAGTCACTGTCTCCATTTTTAACGCATTAAACACCTTTCCTAAGAAACTTTCTCACTCACATTCCATGAGATATTGAAATTATATATAATTCCAACACCATACCAGATTTTGCCAAATTCCAGTTGACCTCCCTCCATATAAAGAATGAAATAACTTTATAATCACAAGTAAACAACTTATCATCTAAACTGACAAAGCAAGATTTTGATGAATACCCATTCGTTCATATAAAGAAACAAACCATAAATCCAACTCCAAAAGGGTACAATTATTTTTCTGATCACACTAAAAAACTAATTTTGCAAGCTGAAAATTACACGTAACAAAAACACATAGCCACTCCTCAAAGTCCCAACTTCATTAGATTATTGGTAAGGTCATGGGCACTCCAAAAGATTACAAATTTAACCATCAAACAAAAAACCCAGTTACCAAATATCATTACTTTAAAGAAAAAACCACTTTCCCAAATATCATTATTTTTTCTAACAAAAATCGAGTAAAAGAACAAACTTGAAGTTGAAGGGGTACAAGGATAATGGGGTGAATCAGAAAACTTTACCTTTCAGTCTCAGAAGATTTGGATGAAAGCGATACAAATTTTCCCTTGCAAAGTGCTGAAGTTGAAACCAAAATGAAGAGAGTGTGGCGTTACTATGTGTATGAGCAAAGAGAAAGGAACAACACAGAAAGAAGAAAAGGACCTAATACGCCGTATCAGCGACCCCGACCAACACCCCAACACCCAACACCGAACAGTGAACACTGAACACTGAACACTGATATTTTCTTCTTTCTGCTTTTTAACCAATTTAGGTTTTAGAAGGCGTTTGTTTGAACGTTTACAATTATGGTTGCCATTTTGGGGTCTCAAAAGTCATTTTGCAATCTAGCACTCCCTCCCTATTTAATTATAAGCATAAATACTGATTTACATACTGATTAAAAATGATAATTAAATACATTTAATTTTCTGAATTTCATTTAAAAATGTAAATAATTTATTAAACTACCTTTAATCATAATGATGCTCACAACATTAATGAATTAATAACTTAAGAACGTTTTTGGAAAAACATTAAATATGGGTAAATAAGTTGACATTTGCTTATATTTAAGTTCATCACATTCGATCATTTTTTTGCTTATAATTGAATTCAGAGGGAGTGTCTATTTTTGAGTTGAAAATGAAATAAAATTTACCTAGACAATGTTTCGAAACTAAGGGTTGTTGCTCTTTCTTTGAAGCACTACTCAAGAAATTCAAGATGAATGGTTGCAACTACTTCACAAGTAATAAATAAGAAGCTACAATAGGATGATGGAGCATAGGAAGCTGATGCATCATGTTAAAGGAGTCTAATACGGAGTTTACTGTATCTTACTGTTGCACGGCCTATCATTATGTATGTTGTAAGACTTCTATCAAGGTTTATATAAAGCTTAAGCCAAATTCATTTTGGAGCAGCCAAAAGAGTCTTAAGATACTTACAAGGCCCAAAGCATTTTGGTATGTGGTATAAAACCATGACCAACTTAAGGTTGCTCGATTATACTGATAGTGATTGCGCGCAAGTTCTATTTCTCTTGGACATCTAAGAAGCAAGCATCAATTGAACAATCAACAGCATAAGCAGCGTACCTAGTAGCTGTTGAATCTACAAGCCAAGCTATATGGCTTTGAAGGATACTTGAAGAAATAGGAGAGAAAAAATTGGGCCTACCATAATCTATTGTGACAACAAATCAGCAAATGCAATAGCGCAAATTTTGGTACATCATAACATAACAGAACATATAGCAATCAAATTTAACTTTATCAGATATGCAAAAGTGATTAAAGAAATACAACTCGAGTATTGCAAGAGCGGAGATCAAGTTCCGGATATATTCACAAAAGCACTACAAAGAGCAAGGTTCAAGGAGTTATGATCCGCGCTAGGAGTTATAGAAATTTGTATCAAGGAGAAGTATCAAAAGTGATGCAAAATTCTAGAAACATCCACAAGCTTCAAAATTCTGCTCAAGAGGGGAGGGGTGAATTGAGTAAATAAAATTCTTCTTTATTTTTTGAAAAATGATTTTCTCAAATTAATTCTGCAGAACAATCAGCCAATTGCAATAATAATATATGTATGAAAGAGATTAAGGGAAGAGAAGCAATGCAAACTAGCTTTATCCTGATTCAGCCCCCAAACCACCGGTGACCTACATCCAGTCTCCGCTCCACCTGTGGGATTTTCTTCCGCTAATAAACAAGTTTATATTGGTGCTTGCAACCTTTGTAGAAAGCAGTAACAATATCTTTGAGTTGCATACTCCAATTCTTGTTACACACTTCCAAAATAGTTTTGACTGAAGAAGTGTCCAAAGAATGCTGCAGAGTAGAACCTAGCCATTGCCAAAGTTGCATAACATAGTTACATTCAAGAAATAAGTAGTGCATAGATTCGACATTGAATTGGCAAAGACTGCAAATAGAAGCAGTAATACATCCTCTCCTCTGCAGCTGATCATCTGTTGGAATTTTGTCATGCAATAATCTCCAAACAACAAAATATTTAGAAGGGGAATTACCTGATTCCAAATCAATTTAAACCAAGACAGTTGAGGCTTAGGATTATTGAAATGAGAATAGGCTTCTCTAAAGGACAGGATACCATTACTTGTAGCTTTCCAAACTAGATTATCATCAGCTAAAAAGCTTGGAATTGAAATCCTGGCCAACAAGTCATTAAGAACAAGAAACTGCTGAAGCAGAATAGCTGGAACATGCCAACTAAAATCAACAATGAAGTCGGAAACTGCAGCAATAAGAAGAGGATGATATTCATGAGGAATTTGCAGAAGGTCCACCAAAGGCTGAGAGTGCCAATTATCAGTCCAGAAATTAATTCCACTTCCATTACTAATTTGTCAAACTGAACCATTTATCACCATTTGCAACTTTGTTCTAATTCTAGGCCAGATTGAGGATTTTATGTATCTAGTAGCTGGCTTATTATTAGGTAAGAAACTGCTCCTAAAGAACAAAGACCAATCCTTTCTTGAAGCTAGCATTTCCCAAGATAACTTAAGTAAAGCAGCATCATTAAGAGTCCTAAGAGATTTGATTTGAAGACCACCTTCTGCAAAAGGAGCACAAAGATTCTGCCAAGCAACTATGCAAGTCTTCTTAGTAACAAGATTTCCAGACCGGATGAAATTTCTAATGCATTTATCCAATTCCTTCAGCAGAGAAAGTGGCCAAACATATATATGAAAGCTATATAACAGGATACTTTGTAGAACTGATTTAACAAGTTCTATTCTACCCATGTAAGATAACAGAATTCCCTTCCAAGAATTCCAAGAAGCAATTTTAAGTAGAATTTTATCAGCAATTGCTTGCAAGTAGATATTTTTAGGCTTTCCTCTAAACAAAGGAACTCCTAAGTAGTTAAAAGACAATGAACCAGCAGCAAAGCCAAGAGTATTTGCAATTCTGGCAGATTTGCTTCTTGAAATGCTACATGAATAGAACTTGCATTTATTAAGACTTAGGTGCTGCCCAGAAGCCTGTCCATAAGTCATGAATAGTTGCATCAAAACATCAAGCCCTCTCTTTTCTCCTTTGCAAAAAATCAACATGTCATCTGCATATAAAACAAGGCTAGGAGTGGAGAAGTTCCTTGGTCCAGTAATTGTTTTAAGCTTTCCAGACTCAACCAAAAGAGAGATACCTCTACTAAGTACATCTTCAGCTATACAAAAAAGGAGAGGAGATAGTGGATCCCCTTGCCTTACTCCTCTTTTGCAAGAAAAATAACCTTCGGGCTTCCCATTTACCAGAAAATATAGCTTAGCTGAATTCAACGCTGTTTTGATCCAATTGCAAGAAATTTTATCATAGCCAAATGCTTCTAAAGTCCAAAGTAAAAAGTTCCAGTCTAAAGTATCAAATGTTTTCCTTATATCAAGCTTCAAAGCCAAATTTTCTCCATAAGATTTGTAATCCAACAAGTTAACTGCTTCAGAAGCAATACAAGTGCATCCATGGATATGTCTCCCTTTTATGAATCCTCTTTGCTGTTGAGAGATGATCTTAGGGGCAATAAGAGCTAGCCTATCTGCAATCACTTTTTTGATTATCTTGAATTGGAAATTTGCTAAGGCAACTGGACGAAAATCCTCAATTCTATCAGCATTTGGAGTCTTTGGAATCAATACTACCAGATTGGAATTGAGATTAGGCATCAACCAATTCTGCTCAAAAAATTGCATAACAGACATGCAAACATCAGAACCAACTATATCCCAACATGTTTGATAAAAGCATCCTCCAAAACCATCAGGTCCTAAAGCTCCTTCACCATTCATTTCAAAGATAGCATTTTTAATTTCTTCTGCTGAAGGCATTATGGTCAAAGCAATGTTATCAGCCGAGTAAACAATATTGGGAATTACTTGATTGATCAAATCATTTGACTGATAATCATTTGGGATAGCATAAAGATTGGTGAAATAACCTATGACATGATTACCAATACCAGCAGGATCATCTATTATACTATCACCATTTTTAAGCAGAGACATAGACTTTGAAACATTTTTTATCTTTATGATCTTCTGAAAAAATGCAGTATTTCGATCACCTTGACAATGCCACTTTACTCTTGATTTTTCTCTCCGAAATTCCTCTTCACAATTAAGAGCTTGTTGTAATTCAGTTTGAGCAATAATCTCCTGCTCCATTAAACTATTAGAGATTCCATTTGAAGCCATCTGCATCTAAATATTATCAACAGTAGCCATAGCAGATTCAACTCTAAGATGCACATTCCCAAAAACCAACTTATTCCAGCTCGTTAACTCAAATTTTAAAGCCTTCAATTTCTGGAACAGAACTGACATAGGGCAACCATACACATGTCTGGACCAGAATTCTTTTATTAATCTTAAGCAGTCAGAGTGAGCAGTCCATATCTTGTGAAATTTGAAAGAAGTAGGGAAATAATGTATCACCTTGTTAAATGACAACAAAATAGGAAAATGGTCTAATTGAGTTCTGACCAAAGTACAACAGCTAGTTGAACTCCAAAAATCTAACCAAGCATTATTGCAAATAGACCTATCAAATCTATTTTCTGTACAAGCATTGCCTTTTATATTGTTACTCCAAGTGAAAGTAGCTCCACGAGTTGAGAGGTGAATAAAATTTCCCCAATCAGTGAAGTTTTTGAAATCATCACAAGAGGCTCTAAGAGGAACAGATGCACTCCTAATTTCATGAGAGCCTAGTATAACATTGAAATCATCTATAAGGCACCAAGGGCCAGGATGAGAAGATTGAAGCTCAAGTAAATCCCTCCACAGGTGTCTTATTAACAGATAGGCAGTGCTAGCATATACTGCAGAAAAGAAAAGCCTTTTTCCATCCCCACAAAAAAAAAAGGCACATTGTTGGGAAGTTGTAGAAATAACAACAGGATCCAAATTATTGCTACAAAGACCCCATAGATTTGGAAGAAATTTGTTTCTATCATTCATAACGAAGAGTCTTACATTCAATTATATCCAAAAAGAAGCTGGAACATCATTAAAAGCAATCCATGGTTCAGATAAGAAAACAAAATGTGGTTTGTTAGAAAAGCAGAAATTCTTAAAGGCTGGTATTGTATTTGGGTTGCCAAACCCTCTATAATTCCAGTAAAAGACCTTCTTTAGACAAATTGCTGAGGAACACCCCTGGATCGGGCATTCTGCAAAGCCTTTATTACTTGATTAGGTTTCTTCTTTGCTTTTTCTTCTGAGATTTGGTTAGAACATCAGAAAACTCTTCATTGTCAACACTCATCTCCTTCGGACTATCAATTAAGTACTTATTTGGCATGTCAAGATTCTGCAAGCAAGGCTGATCTGCAGAGAATTCCATAATGTCATCATCAACGGCATCACTCCATAATGGGTTCACAATTCTGATATCATTTGCCACAGCTTCATTCCTTATATTGGAAACCGAAACAACAGGTGTAACATTCTTTCTCAAATCAGAAATAGGAGGCGGAGTATTTACATCCTTATCTATGCTTGAAAAAGAATTCTCAACCAGTAGATTTGGATAGGAGGATTCTGCAACAAAAGATCCAATTGAATTGCTCACATCCTCAAATGCAAGATTCTGATTATTCTCATCATGCAATGGAGTAGCCAAACTCTTTGAAACACCATCTGCAACAACATTTTTATTTATTACTCCATGCACCGGAGAACCTAACACTGGATTTTGACCATCCAAATTAACCACATTAGCAGGATTATCAACATTAACAAAACCCAATAAAGGATTAATATCCAACCGAGACTCATGATTAGATGAAGGAACATTTTGGACCCCAAGAAAACGTCCAGGATCATCAATCTCCTCTACTGATAAAAGAGTAGAATAACTAGGACCTGTCTTATTAGATTTATTCTTCATAAGAAGTACTTGATTAACATGAAATTCCTCTTCTTGAGCAATACATTTTCCCTTTCTTTCTGAGCTGTTATGCATAACCTTGTTATCACCACCATCCGATTTCGCTTCTTGGTCATTCTTAGGAACATATTTCATAGTGACTTTTCTCTCCTTTGAAACACCAGCTTCTCTCATGTTATCTATAGATGACAAATTTTTTTTGCAACTTTCTATTGAGTGGCCAATGTTTTGACAAAATGTGCAGAATTATGGTCATCTTTCATATTCCAAATCAACAAAAAAAGCATATCCCTCGCGTTCAACCAAGATTTTTTCCCTCAGATCCCTTCTAAGATCAATCTCAATGAGAATTCTTGCAAAGTGACCAAACGTTCTTTTCATGGTTGCTTCATCAAGAGCAATTGGTACTCCTATGCCTCCACAAATTTCAAAAAGAATTTTTGGTCTCCAATATAACTTGATAAACCATACAACCTCACCCAACATTGAACACTTGTTTGTCGTATTAAATTAGGATTGAAATCTGGAGTCCAGGAAGACAAACGCAAGACTCTAGGACTAATGTTCCAAGAACCATGAGACCGGATCCTTCGTTGATCTTCAAGAGATCAAAAGCTGAATTCGTAGAAGCCTTTTCCCAACGAAACTACTGTCCAAGAGCTTAATGGTTTCCAAATCTTTAATAGCTTGGCATGCAAGTCAATTAATTTAATGGGAATTGAAAGAATAAGACGACCATGTAGAATGTTTTTACATTCTTGAACACCTGCCTGATATTCTGATTCAGAAATCTTGATTGCTAATTCGTTGCCCTTCAAGCATGGTTTCGAAAGTTGACTAAGTTGAATGTTAAAGGAATTTGAAACTGCTTGTGCAAAAGATTTCGTCAAAGAGGACGCAGGTGTAAACGCTGGAGAAGGAGAAGAAGGTGGTGGAGAAGGTGAGGGAGGGGGAAGAGGAGAGGAATCCGGGAAGAGGAACTGCCATAAGCAATCGGAGATGATTGCCATGGTGAAACTTGCGATCCGAGAAACCCAAATCCTAGCAGAGTCAAAAACTAGGATTGAGAACTCATATCCTCGAAGAACAATAATACTGTCAAAACAAGGAAATCGATTTTGACACATTTAAAATCAACTTGGAGATGGGTTTGGGACATCTTAGAATCGATTTGCATATAAATCAAGAAGCACATGAGGCAAGAAGCAAATCAATTTTCGCATGGTAAAAACAATTTACTAAATCGATTTGAGACTATAAGAAATCGATTGGGATGAGTTTTTAATCAAAACGAATTTTATAAATCAGATTTATGAAATGGTGAAAAGAAAGCTTATTTATTTAAAAGAAAAAATATTTTCCCATTTCATCCTTAATCTCTTGAGTCATGTTAGCATCTAAGTCAATCAATATCTTACCTATGTATCTAAGATCCTAATGATTTACCCATTTGAACTTCTGATATTGATACTTGAGTTTTTGCCTTTTCGATACTCCATAATAATTTGAATTTATGTGCATAGTACTTGTATACTATTGAGAAGCAGTCTTGTTTCTTTTATCAATGTTTGTCAATTATCAAAAGATATAGATATGCAATTACAAAAATGTTTGTGAGAGACAAAATATTTTGCAGCTTGTTTTTAGCCTATTCTAACATATGTAATATAATATATCATCTGGTTCTATATATAAGAAACATTTGACAAAATCATCAAGATCAAAGCATTGAAATCTGTTAATTTTATTTAATACTCCTATAAATTTAAATTTTATTCCATAAATATCCCTATATTAATTACTCCTAATTCACTAACTTAATTACTCCTAATATTCTCTCTCATAATAAATAAAGGTATAATTAAAATTTAAAATTAAATACATTTAAAAATGAATTAATATTTCTTATAAATAGAATCAAGAAAAAATACTTTTTTATTTAGGTTAAAGTAATATTTTGGTCCCTATACATGACACTGATTCTTCATTTAGTCCCTATACGTAAAATGTTATTAAAAAGGTCCTCATACATGCAATTGTTATCCATTTGGTCCCTCCCGTTATGTTGTCGTCTGTAATGATCCGTTAACTACTACGTATAGGGACTAAATGAAGAATTTGTGTCATGTATAGGGACAAGATTGGAGAGGAGATCTCAATTTCTATGTTACAGTATGTTGATGATATGTTGATCATTGGGGATGCAACAGTAAATGATTTGTGTCGAACTAGTGTCAGGATTGAAGGTTAACTATCATAAAAGTAAACTATCAGGCATTAATGTGGAGGCTGCTTTTTTGCTGGTTGCATCTAGTTTTCTACATTGTAGTACCGGTGGTTTGCCTTTCAAATTTCTTGCACTGCCTATTGGAGCTAAAACGAGGAGTGTGGTTACTTAGCAACCGATTATTGATGCAATGAAGAAAAAGTTGGCATCATGAAAAGGTAAGCTTATTTCTTTGGGGGCAGAACAATGCTGGTGAAATCTATGCTTTCTAGTATGCCTTTGTGTTATTTGTCATTCTTCAAAATACCAAAGAGAGTTCTAAACATTCTTGTGGGGGATCCAATGATCCTTTTTTGGTGTGACAGTGATGATATACACAAAATTAACTGGGTGAGTTAGGATAAAATATGTCAAACTAAGAACAATGGTGGCTTTGGTATTAAAAAGTTCAATCTTAATTAACCTCTTAGCTAAATATGGAAATGTCATTCTTAGTGGATAAGGATGTTGTTTGGTATAAAATATTGCAATTCAGATATGGTTTGTTGGATCATGCGGTTCCGGATGCTAGATGGAACAATAATAAATTAGTCTCTTTATGGTGGAGGGATTTATGCAAAGTGGAATGCGATAAAATGTGTATCCTCTTTGGTTTTCCTCGGTTGTGGTTAGAAAAGTTAGAAATGGTGAAAAGGTTAAACTTTGGGATGATATCTGGATTAAGTCGATCTGTTGCTCTCAAAAAATTGTTTTCCTAAACTATGCCAAATTTTCGAAGATAAAAATGCTGCTGCTAGAATGGAGGAATGGCGTAATGAGCGTTGGTGTTGGATATTAAGATGGAGAAGTAACATGTTAATGTTCATTTATGTAAAGAATAACTAGATAAGTGGGTTTGGAAGGGGGATAAGTCCCAGATTTTTAGTGTGAGCTCTGCTTATGTCATTTTGCAGAATTATTTGATGTTCAGCAGTGCAAACAGCAACCTTTTACTATACAAGAGGTTTTTCATAAGTACTGGAAGAATTATGTTCCTCCAAAGGTGTTGGCATTTTCTTGGCGCCTTTTGCTTGATAGATGGGTAGCTCTTTTTGGGAGAAATGTTATCACTGAATTGCGGGGGGTACGGTATTTGTCTATTATGTAACTCAAGTCCGCAAGAGGCAGACCAGCTCTTTTTCCGCTGTCCGGTTTGTGCTAAGGTATGGGCTTACGTTTATGGTTGGGCTGGGTTCCTTGTCATCTTGTTGCGGTGTGGTTATGCTCATTATCTCCAAACATGGGGATTTGTTAAGAGGAAAAAAAGTAAAACTGGTGGCTCATTTGGTAGTGTGGTCTAAATGGTTAGTCCGCAATAAAATCATTTTCCAAAATTGTTCCTTTGATTTGCTGGCTCTGCTGGACCTACATTATAAAGATCAACTCTTGGTGCTGGTTTCAGCATAGGAAGGTGGTTTTCGCTTTTCATTTGTACATTGGTGCGCCAATCTTATCGAATGTATTCCTTCTTGATTTGTTTTTTTCTATTATCATTAAAATTTGTATACAGCTTAGAGTCCTTCTCACATATTCTTTTGGCTAATAATTTTTTTTGCTCAGTATAATTAATAAATAAAATTTTATATATATATATTTATAAAAAAGAACTCGTACATTTATGATTTAACCGACTCCTGACTAGTCCCCATAGTATTGACATCTTAATAATCTATTACGATCTTTTGTTTTATTTTAAATATATCATATTATGTTTTATTATATAAATTAAAATTTTATTTATTATTAAAAAATAAAATATATAATAAAATATTATTAATTAAAACATGATCTCTTAATAACGTGCATCCCGGGAGAATCATCTCGATCGATCAATTATTGTCATGCCAACTGTTCCTTTGCTATAATATTGATATCTCAAGGCAACTCACTCCAATGATTGATGTTTTATACTCCTATATGTCAGCGGTTCGATAATTACTTGTAAGGAGTAGGAGTATATCACGTGAGTTATTCCTAAATTATTCGAAACTAATTTGTAAAATGCTTTATTAAACTCATTCATTTAATTAAATATATAAATTCAAGTTTGAAGTTGCTTATTTATTTCAATGAGTCAAAAAACTCAAGTCTTATAGGCTTGACGTTAACAGCTCGTGAGTAGTTCCTTTTTATATATATATATATATATATATATATATATATATATATATATATATATATAATATTTTATATATCCTAAATTCCTAATCCTAAGTTTTATAATTATCTAAGATGGTGCAAATTTGTAACTGAAAGAAAAGTAATGAAAATGCGGTGACAAACCAGTAATTATATGGGGGGAGTTTGTAACCTACAAAACTCTATTGGTTCAACTTCTCGTTTATCACAAAGATTATCATCCTCAACTGGTTGGTCTAAGTTGATGAATTATGTTAAGCAAAAGAAATATACTCCAGCTTCCAAATCTGAAATCGAACTCTATCTAGATGAGAGTCTAATCATATGTGAAATGGATCAGGAGTTTTCTCATCCTGTAAAGCTACTGCATACTTAGTTTTGGATTTAACCTTCGTAATTGGTTTTGTAGATCTAATAGGTTCCTTTAATCTTTCTTTTTTTATCTCTTATATATGAGTTATAGTATCCTTGTACAGTTGTACTTATATAAATATACCTTTTGCTTATAAAAATATATACAATATTTTATTAAAAATTGATAAAATTAAGAAATAATTTAAGGAAAATTTTCATAAATGCAAAAAATAATTAAGTTATAAATGAGCTAAATAGGATATAAATGAACTGAGATATTCGTGAACTATTGAGGCCCGCCTCGTTAGTTAACAAGTCAAGCTCAAACTTTTGGTTAGACTCGTTTAAATAAATGAGTCAAGCTCAAACTTCCCATTTTTTTCACAAGTCAAGCTCAAGCTTTAAGTGCTCATCTCGACTCGACTCGTTTACACCCTTAGACCAAGGAGAATGCTAACAAGTGTCCTTATACTCTAAGGGCAATCGTTAAGGAAGCAAGAAAAGAAACTTTTTATTGGAAATTGATGTATTTAATATTTGAAGAAGTGACATATTTATAAAGTTGTTTTTTTTATTTCCTTAAAGAGTATCCTTAGGACACTCATTAACATGACCCTTACTTGTAATTACGAGGCACACAACTTTTTATAGTATTAATGTTTTCCAGGACAGGAATTACCATGTTTTTTTTTAGGGTCTTGACTTAAGGAATTTATAAAAAATAAGTTTTAATGGAAAATCTAAACATATCACTTATCACAATAATAAATTCATCATTTTCATATGCAAATTTGCTTTTCTTGACTCCTTAACGAGTGTCCTTAGGGCACTCATTAACATTCTCCTTTTTTTATAGTGTATGTTTGGATAACTGTTTGACAAACGTGATTTTCGGTAAAATTGATTTTGTAGAATTGATTTCAATATAATTGAGTTTGAAGTGAAGTAATTTATATTTGGATGTTTTTATTTTGAAAGCAATTTTGACGTAAAACTTAGTGTAATTTTTCAATTCAAAAGTAGAAGCTACTCCAAGCTGCTTCTGATAGAATCGATTTTAGATGCAAAATTGTTTCCCCAAACGTGTAACTAAACACATATTTTCCTACTAAAATCATGTTTGACAGGTGGAGAAGCAATTCTGATGCTCTCCATCGTGATATCAAACACACACATAAGAGAATGCCACCGAGTGCCTTAAGAGTGCAGGTTAAAAAAACAAAACAAGAAAATTTTAATGGGAAAATAATGTATTAAAGCTAAGTCTATACCAAAAAAAAAAAAAACTAATTTATAATTATCTCAATGAAAAAAACATCGTAATTAGGAACTTCGAAACTCTCACTATCAAGCACTTGTATCTATCATCAACCATGGAAATCCTCCCTTCCTTGATCTATTACTCTTTCCTCCTTATAACTTTTCTTTTCTCTTTCAAGCTTTTGCTCCAAACAAGAAGATTCAGAAACCTCCCACCTGGTCCACTATGTCTTCCCATAATTGGCAATCTTCACCATCTCAAACGGCCACTCCACCACACTTTCCAAAACCTATCACAAAAGTATGGCCACATCTTTTCTCTCTGGTTTGGATCACGTTTTGTGGTTGTTGTTTCATCAGCATCTGCAGTGCAAGAATGCTTCACCAACAACGACATCATCTTAGCAAATCGACCACGTTTTATATCAGGAAAATATATTGGCTACAATTACACCACCTTAGGGACCTCTCCCTATGGAAGCCACTGGCGCAACCTTCGCCGTATCATCATGCTTGACGTCCTTTCCTCTCATCGCCTCAACTCATTCTTGGTTAGAACCTGCTCCATCTTTCAATTCACAATCACTTTTAATTATGTTATTATCATCTTACAATTTTTCTATTTATACAATTATTACTAGCAACTAACTACTTAATTAACTAACTATTCCCTCCATTTAACGATATTTGCTTTAGAGACCTCTTTAAAATTTCGGAAATAGGACTTATTTAAAGTTTCTTCGAAAGTTCAGGAATCCACTAATATATAAATGAACGCATCACTTAATGGAGACTTAACAGTACTCTAATGAAAATGTGTATGAGAGGGACTCAATTACAAATTTTAATAAGTTTAGGAACTGAATTACAAGCTTTTAAAGTTTAGGGACCTATTTGAAAATTCTCAAATAGTTCAGGATCAACAGAGCAAATTAACCTTTATTTTATTATTTTATAAAACCAACAAAAAATCAACTTTTTTAACTTTATTTTTTTCCACGGGAAGGCTCATAAAAAGACCTTACATGTGGGGAGGGGAGAAGGGAAAAAGACGGAGTGCATTGCGGGATTTGAATTCACGCACTCATAATTCATGTCGCGTAACTAAACCAACTGATTAAACTGACCCAAAAGGACTCTTAACTTTATCTTTATCTATTAGTATCTTCATACTGTACTTACTAGAATAAGACATCAGTTAAATATCCTTATATTTTCTTAAAATAGATTTTTTTTTTGTTCGGGACCTACCATAATTCGGGTCTTTGGTTCCCCAGTAGGTCAACTGGGATGTTTCCACAGTTTCGATCCTTTGGATCGGCTATGAGATTAATCCCGGTTCGACAGTGACAGACATCCGATTTTTTACACATGGGATTGAACTGTCTCCCAACTGAACGACCCCAGGAATTGAACTTGTGTTCTTTTCTTAGGGAGAAGTCTTATTACCAACTCTCCCAACCCCAGTTTGGTAAATAGAACTTTTTTAATAACTTTATTAATTTATACATAAAAACCTCAAATAACAAGTATATATTAAGAAATGGAATAAACACTTAACTAATTAATACTAAATATAATTATTGCAATCCGTATCAGGGACTCCGAAATGATGACATCAAGAGACTTTTACGAAGGCTAGGTCAAGACTCGTGCAAGGGTTATGCAAAAGTGGAACTCAGTTCTAAGTTCCACGAGATGACATTCAATAACATGATGAGAATGATATCTGGAAAGAGGTATTATGGCAATGATTGTGATGTAACGGATGTGGAGGAGGCAAGGGAGTTTAGAGAGATGGTGACTGAGTTGTTGCAGTTATCAGGGGCAAATAATCGGGTAGATTTCTTGCCTATACTCAACTGGTTTGATTCTAATAAATTGGAGAAGAGGCACCAGAAGATTAGTGAGAGAACTGACGCCTTCTTGGAAGCACTTGTTGCTGAGCATCGCAATAGGAAGCAACGTACCAATACCATGATTGACCATCTTCTAAGCCTCCAAGAATCAGAGCCTCATTACTATACAGATCAAATCATCAAAGGGTTTTCTCTGGTAAGAATAATTAAGCAGTACTAGTTTGCAATTTGTCATGATTTATTTATTAATACAATAATTCACCCAATACATCATTTTGGAACATGCACATCCCCTTACATGAGTTGGAAAGATTAGAGTATATATATAAGATAGATGTACATAGAAATGAGCATATGGCCGGGTCAACGAGCCAGATGGGATTGATCCACAACTTAAATGAGTCAATAGATCATTAGTCTTTGTCAACACCGCATTATACCATGGGTTTAGCGGTCCGCATATCGCGTCGTTGTTTTTTTTTTTTAAAAAAAAGCTGCTGAAAAGGTTGAACAATAAAACCAACATCCGATTTGGGTCATTTGATAGGGCTTTAGAAAATTGTTTGATTAAAAAAAAGTTAAGCGGGTTCATGAGCTGGCCTAAAAACTTGCGGGCCATAACCCGTTTAACCCGCGAGTGACCAAGCATGTAGACCTGCATTTTAATGGGTCTGCACTTACTTAGTCATGAGAGGTGCAAAAATGTAGGTTACGTGGGCTAGCCTACCAATGGAGACTTATATACCCACTTTTAGGTGTATAAAATACTAATGTTTTATTTGGGAGTTTAGAGTGAAAGGGAGAGGATGGATTTGAGGTACAGTGGAGGAGAAAGGGATTGGGAAGGGAGGATAGTTCCCCACCTTGCATGGGGGTTTATTTTTTAACAAAAGAACCAAAATCCCCCAATTTGAAGGAAATACAAAAATGAATTAGGCATGGATATTAGAGGGGTTTTGAGGACTTTTAAATTTTTTTTACATCCTTCTTTCTTTTAAAAAACTCTCAAGATGTCTTCCCTCCCCTCCCTTCCCCTTCAAACTGCCAAACAAACCCTAACCCTATGTTTGTTTCCAACGATTTTGAGAAGAGAGAAGCGGGGGGGAGGGGGGTAGGGGGAGAAGTGCCACTTCTCTTGTTTGGAAAGGTGAGAAAATAGGGAAGAGAGAAAATTTAGTGTGGGACCCACACCAAAAAATAATCTCCCCAAACCAACCGAGAGAATAGAGAGAAAATGGGGGAAAAAAATGATGTGGCAACTATATCCTTATGTTTTTTTTTTTTATAAGCAAAATAATATATTATTGAGATTACAAGGGATACTCTAATCTATGTACATAGACCAACAAAAGAAAGAAAAAGGCAAAGTAGCATGCTAAAGCATCACTATGAGGAAGGTCATCCCAACTGTGTTGGTACCACCAGCCTCAACTATCATTTGCAGCACACCACTAAATAAAGTTATAATCACAGAGACACCATCCAAGAAAAATTATAAGAACCTATTACAATCATTAATCCATAAGAATCAACTTTTGACCAGAGTCATCCACATAGCAGCATCATTGGAACCGCTTCACCAGCTGCCCAGAACATCCGAATGGGCACATTCATGTTGACTAAGAGACCATAAAAAAAACTAGACCTGAACCCAGATAGCTAAAAATCAATCACCCACTAGTAGAGACTAGTTTTGGTCAACGCCCCCATTAGAGCATCTAACTTAAATCAGAGGAAGGAACCAAACACCAGCTAACATCAAACCATGAAATACATCAATGCAGCTAATCAAAACAGAGGGGGCAAATATGTGTAAAATATGTTTTTAGGAGCAAATATGTCTTTACAATAAAATTCAACTTTTCTTTCTTTTCTACTTCTTTCAATCCAAACAACTTAAAAATCTACTCATTCTCTCTTCTCTTCTGCTTCTTTCTTTATCCAAACAATGCATAAGTGAATTCACACTTAGCTGGTTTAGTTTAAATTTGTGTATATTTTATCGTTTAATTAAAGCTGGTTCAACTTCATTTTCTATATAATCAAAAATTCAAATTCTTGAAAGCAAAAAAAAAAAAAAAATTCAAATTCTACCGCCTCACACATATTTAAGGTGATGTGAATCTATATGACACACATGAATTATTATTCATTGTTTTCAGCATTTTGTAAAAATGTTCCAAAAATATCATTGAATTAGTTACTTTGGACTATATTTGATGGGCTTACATTTTAGGGCATGCTCCTTGCTGGAACAGACTCATCAGCTGTGACTTTAGAGTGGGCAATGGCCAATCTATTGAAGAAGGCGAAGAATGAATTGGATAGTCACATAGGACAAGATCGTTTGGTGGAAGAGTCAGACCTTTCAAATCTCTCATACCTTCACAATATTATCTTGGAGACGCTTAGGTTGCACCCTCCAGCTCCATTGATGCTTCCCCACTTATCCTCAGAAGATTGCACTATTGCAGGATTTAGTGTCCCACGAGACACAATAGTGTTAGTTAATGCTTGGGCCATTCAGAGAGATCCTCAGTTTTGGACTGAGGCTACATGTTTTAAGCCAGAGAGGTTTGAAAAAGAAGGAGAGGCATGCAAGTTGATTGCATTTGGACTGGGAAGAAGAGCTTGCCCAGGTGAAGTCTTGGCGCTACGTGCGATTGGCTTGACTTTGGGGTTGTTGATTCAATGCTTTGAATGGGAACGATTAAGCGTGGAAAAGATTGATATGACAGAGAAAAATGGGTTGGTATCAGCAAAGTTGAATCCGTTGGAAGCCATGTGTAAAGCAAATCCAATCACCAATATGGTTATGTTGTAATAATTATCCTATAACAAGGTTGTATGAAAAATTAGAATAAAGGAACTTTTGAATTTTTAATATATTGTTTTGCATGCATAATACAAATACATAAAATTTGTGATAAAATATGCATGCTTTGCAGCTTTTCACCATGGTGATCCTTAAGTATTCATCATCGTCATTCGTCATTAACAAATATACATAATAAGGTTTTATCGAATTTGGTTGCCTTTTATTACTTGTTATTTGTGTTAATAAGTTCACAATCCCTACAAATAGAGGTCGTGTTGGTTTTTGTTCCTAGAAGAAAATTGATAGTTTTAATCCCCAGAAAGTATAAACATTTGGCCAAAATCTTTGCCGTTAGGATACTAACGTTAAGTAATGATATGACAAACGGCACACCACATCACCATTGACAAATGGATTAAACAATATTAATTGTAATTAATTTATTATTTACAAATATTATAATTATATTTAATTTATAAATATTAATAAAGTACATGTTATCAAAGCTCTTATTGCACCGATGATGACAAGAACACACCCTTCCCATCTTTTTCTTACTCACTTCACAGTAGACTGAATAGGTTGCCTCAGTTTGGTTGTGTTATGTTGTGCAGCATGGTGGCTTGAGGTGCAATGGTTGGCTATGAGGATGTGGTTCACAGTTTAGGTGGCCGTAACGGAGGACTTGGCAGTGCAGGCTCACGACTTTGAGAGGACGACAATGAGGATCTAGGTGGCCGCCTAGAGTTTGGTGGCGGTTGCGAGTTGGAGTGATTCAGGTCGCGTTTTGGTCGCGATGGTGGTAACTATCACGCCGTGGCTTGAAGTTTGAAACTGATGGCGAGAGAGGATCTGGGTGGCTGCATCGGAACGAGGGGATTTGCGATTGTTTCATCCTTTCTTTTGGTTTGATAAGGTTTTGATGTCATATGCCACATTCTATTGATATTTTTGCAAAGATTGATGTTAAGCCTGAGTTGGCTTTTTGATTTAAGCTTTTGACTTTTAGGTGGTTACGCATTTGTAAGCTTTTGTTCATGGTGGTTACGCATTGATGTGATCAGCTTCTACCATGTATGGTTAAGCATTCATACTTGTTTTGATTTTGCCCTTGGTGGTTAAGTATTATTATGGGCTTTTGCTTTGGGTGGTTAAGCATCGGGATTTGTTGCTTCTGTCAAGTGGTTATGCCCTGATCAGTTGTAGCTTCTGCTTGATGGTTAAGCTTTGCCTAGTTTGACATTTGAAGATTGCTTCCAACCTCGAGTTTCATGACTTTTTTGGAACGAGTGTCGTGAAGACGCAAGAAGAAGTTTGAAAGAACTCAAAAGATGGTTGAAGACTTCTAGGAGCCATGCATCTCGGTGGTTGCCACTTTCAATGTCAAATTTTCTTGTTTAGCTGAATGTGAGTACAACTTGTATTTTTTTTTTTTTTGTAATTTTCATTAATCAGTTGCATTGTATATCAGTTGCATTCTATTTCCTTTTAGCTTGGATTGTACTACTCATTCCAAGTTGGAAATGCTAATCCGCACTGTTAGATTTTTGGGGTCACATATGTAATGTTTAAATGTGTTAGGGTCATTATTTAATTAGCCAAAATTAAAATGGTCTATTTAACATAAAGTTTATGGCTAAGGGCATAATTGTCATGAAAGTTATGGTGTAGATACCATAAGCAATATTCTGATTTGATGGGGCCAAATTAGAAATATTGAAACTTATGATGTAACCGCCAGAAGTTACATAAAGGGGTTATGGTCCCCAATTTGCAGAGGACTTACAGAACGTGCAGAAGAACCGTTTTCTTTTCTTATCTCTATTTATCCCCATCAAAAGAAAATCCTGAAAAGGGAACCTAAAGTGCTCTGCAATTGAAAGATCACATACCCACTCTCAATTTCATCACCATCATTGATTCCCAATAATAAACTCAGGTATGCTTCCGCATTCTATTTTCATCATGAATTGGTATGGGGATTTCGGTTATATTTGGGTAGAAGCATGTGGTTAGGTACAATTCTTGTTTGCTAGAAACCCAACAAATGGTATCAATGACACCCATACTTGATTCATGTGGGATTATTTTGGGAATTTTGAAAATTAGGGTTCCAAAATTGGGATTTCTTGATCTTCCTAGGTGTGAATTTATTTTCACGGAATGTGCTCATTGGTTCCTGCATATCTTTTGGATTAAATTTGCGTCAAACTCAGGATTATATATTTATATTGAATCTTTTTCTATATTCACGTTCTTCCTTCTTTGGTCTTGGATAAGAATGGCAAATTATATATTATTTTGAAATCATGTTATTTTGTCTTCTCTGAAGACTACTTTTTGAATTGCTGCAAAATTTATTTTTTGGTTTGCGTCACTTGATGCACCATTTTGGATGAAGGCAGCATTAGAACTTTTGAAACATTTCAAGACAATAATTTATGGTCAGGGGCCGTGATACTTCTCTTTTGGGGCTAGTTTTATGGTACTGTCTATTAAATGGGCACCACCGGTGCTTCCCAAGTTTATGACCATTGATATTGCATATTTTTCAAATCAATGGTGATGATACAATGATTTGGAAATTGTAAAACCTTTGACAATATTATTCAAAAGTGTTTTTGCAATTTATGGTACAAGTCACTGTAAAATGTTTTATTTATATATAAGTCCCTTTTATAAATTATGGAAAGGTTGTCATAAAAGATGATATTTATTTATAAGTCCCCTAACATTTTAAATTAAAAATACTTTTTTTAACCCCTTCCTTGGGTTGGGTGGCAGCCATGGCCACCACAACCCTCACAACACCATAGCCAAATTGTTTCAACACCATGGCAGACACTTGTGTTGTGAAGAACAAGGCAAGACCTTTTGTAATTTCAATCGGGTATTTTATAGAGGGAATGGAAGAAGGAGAAAGAAAGTTGTTTTGTAAATATTGAATGCCCTCCTTCAGATCTAACACGCAGCAAGGTTGAGGTTTTTACATGCAAAGGAGGTTCAAGTTGCTGGGGACATTGCGGTGGAGGCAGAGACCAGAAGCGACGGCTCAAGCGGTGGCGGTGTGGCTTGCGAACGGGTGGCCCTGCGGTGGTCTTCATCTGGAGGCGCGGTGGTGGCGGCGACGCTAGTGGTCAGTTGGAGAAGATGAAGATGATAGATGTTGTGGTGTTTTGGGTGATGTTTGACCGGAGAAGATGAAAATGAGAGAAGAAGAAGAAAAATAAAGAGTTTAAAAAGAAAGTTTTCAATTTGCAACTAAGTCTTTGTAATTATTTTGCAAAAAATCCCTCTGACTGGTTTTTTTACCAAATAGTTCAATTTGACTCATTATAGCAAGTTATAATTGGGGAGCACCGGTGGTGCCCAAAACCAATGGTACCACCATAAAACGACCCCTCTTTTGGGCATGGCCATTACATTGCCACAATTCAATGCTTATGATACAGAAAGGATCACGGCCGTGTCCCGTACGGACTATTTTTTTTTTTATTTGGAAAAATTCAGATATGATATATCAATGTTCAAATTTTGGTTATAGTTTGTATACTTTATATAATTGTTTAGCATTTTGAATAAGCCAATTGAATCAAGTAGTCGTCAAAGTGGCCTCTCTTGTGTAGCTTGTTCATAAAAAATGTTAAATGTTTGTGTGTGTTTATCCATGCGAGTATTAATCGGCCCAAAAGGAAGGTTAATACTTGGCCGGATTGCATACACACCTGTGATGATAAACATGTGATAATTATGATAATTATGAGGTTTTACATATGAATAATAAATCAATCCAAAGATGGGTTTATTGTTTGACATGTTTCATTATCAATGTTTGATCATTACAACAAGAGTACCACTAGCAATTAATATTACTTTTCCAAAGGCTTGATATTAATGGTGCACTAGGTATCTTGAGATGGGTTATACCATTATTTGAACATATTGATGACTGATTTTTTATTATGATGTGAGTATATTTATGTTATTTATTTCGTTCTCTTTTCAGCTACTATTGCTTCAATATCTACTAATATGAATTCGGTTCCAGTCCTTAATGGTACAAATTTTAAGGACTGGAAAGAGAACATGGAAATTGTTCTTGGCTGCATGGATCTTGACCTTGCATTGATAATGGAGCAATCCCCTTCTCCTACGGATTCTAGTAACTCTGAAGAGACGAAAGATTATGAGAAGTGGGACCGCTCCAATCGCATGAGTCTTATGATCATTAAGCGTGGCATTCCAGAGGTCTTTAGGGGTGCTATCTCTGAAAAGATAACAAGAGATAACAAGTGCCAAAGATTTCCTTGCTGAAATTGAAAAGCGCTTTGCAAAAAGCGATAAGGCGGAAACAAGTACTCTTCTTCAGAACTTGATTTCCATGAAATATCAGGGCAAAGGAAATGTAAAGGAATACATTATGGGAATGTCAAATATTGCTTCAAAACTTAAGGCACTAAAGCTTGAGATATCGGAAGACTTGCTCATACATTTAGTATTGATTTCTCTTCCTTCACAATTCAGCCAGTTTAAGATATCTTATAACTATCAAAAGGAGAAATGGTCTCTTAATGAGCTCATTTCATACTGTGTGCAAGAAGAGGAAAGGCTGAAGCAAGAAAAGACAGAAAGTGCTCATTTTGCTAGCACCTCTAAAGACAAGGGCAAAAAGAAGAAAACTGAGGAGCCCACGAATGAAGCTGCTAAGGGTCCAGAACAGAAGAAACAAAATCAGGGTGACATCTGTTTCTTTTGCAATATGCCTGGACATGTAAAGAAGAAATGTACCAAATATTACGCTTGGCGTGCAAAAAAGGGTATGTTTCTTACTTTGGTCTGTTCTGAGGTCAAATTAGCTTTAGTACCTGGAAACACTTGGTGGTTAGACTTCGGTGCCACTACTAACATCAGTGTTTCAATGCAGGGTTACCTGAACTACCGAAAGCCAAGTGATGCTGAAAGATGCATATATGTTGGAGATGGCAAGTCGGTGGAGGTGGAAGCTATAGGTCATTTTAGATTATTATTGTGTACTAGATTTTATTTGGATTTGAAAGACACTTTTGTTGTGCCATCATTTAGACGGAATTTGGTTTCGGTTTCGTTTCTTATTTGGACAAATTAGGTTATTTATATTCATTTGGAAACAATGGATTCAGTTTGTCTTTTAATTCAAATATTGTTGGAACTGGTTTACTTATGGCTTATGATAATCTATATTTGCTTGACACTGTAGCTACTTATAGTGAATCCTTAAATGTGAAATCAAGTGGTACTAAGCGTAAAAGTGATAATACCAGCTCAGGAGCATTATGGCACAAGCGTCTAGGTCACATCTCTAAAAATAGAGTTGAACGACATGTGTCAGATGGGATCTTGGATTCCATTGACTTCACGAACTTTGATGTTTGTGTTGAATGCGTTAAAGGTAAACAGACCAAAACAAAGAAATTAGGTGCATATAGAGCTACGGACGTCTTAGAATTGATACATACGGACATTTGTGGACCACTTCCTACACCTTCTGGGAATGGTCAACAATATTTTAGATCATTCATAGATGATTACCCTAGATATGCATACCTGTTTCTTATACATGAAAAGTCCCAATCATTGGATGTATTCAAATCATTTAAGGCTGAAGTTGAGAATCAACTCAACAAAAGAATTAAGAGTGTCAAATCTGATCGTGGTGGTGAATTTTACGGCAGATATGACGGTTCATGTGAACAACATCCGGGACCTTTTGCCAAGTACCTAGAGGAATGTGGCATCGTCCCACAGTACACCATGTCAGGGTCACCTAGCATGAACGGTGTAGCTGAAAGATGAAATTGGACTCTTAAGGATATGGTAAAGAGTATGATTTGCCATTCTACCTTACCAGAGTCATTCTGGGGAGAGGCATTAAAGACTGAAGCTTACATTTTAAATAGAGTGCAACCAAGGCAGCTGCCAAAACACCTTATGAGATTTGAATTGGGCGAAAGCCTAGTCTGAAACATTTTCATATATGGGGATGTCCAGCTGAGGCAAGGCTTTATAGGCCAAATGAAAAGAAATTGGGATCCCGAACAGTAAGCAGCTACTTTATTGGTTATTCTGAAAGATCCAGGGGCTATAAATTTTATGATCCCAAATTTAAGACAATTTTTGAGACGGGAACTGCCACGTTCTTTGAGGATATTGAGTTTGGGGGGAAGAATAAGGTTAGAGACTTTGTCTTAGAGGAAGAATCAGTGATAATTCCAGTACCGATTTATACAGTTGCTTTTGATGAAGCAAATTCGGAACCTCTACAAGACATTGTTGTTCAATCTCCCGTTCAAGATAATTTGGTTGTTAATGAAAGAACAAACTCAAGATCCTCAAGAACCAGTGCTTCAGGAGCCAATACCTTTGTGGAGATCCACTAGAGAAAAGAGAAGTGCTATTCCAGATGATTACATGGTATTTCTCCAGGAACATGAGGAAAATAATGGTATGATGGAAGAAGACCCAATCAACTTCCGTCAAGCCATGCAAGATTCCAACTCAGAAAAGTGGATTGAAGCGATGAATAAGGAGTGTAAGTCCATGCAAGACAATAAGGTTTGGGAACTTGTCCTATTACCAAAATGTGTAAAACCTATTGGTTGCAAATGGATATTTAAGACCAAGCGGGATTCCAAAGGTAATGTGGAGAGGAATAAGGCTCGTCTTGTGGCTAAGGGCTATACCCAAAAGGAAGGGATTGACTTTAAAGAGACTTTCTCTCTGGTTTCATCGAAAGACTCTTTTAGGACAATCATGGCTCTTGTTGCACATTATGATTTGGAGCTCCATCAGATGGACGTCAAGACGGCGTTTCTCAATGGCAACATTGATGAGACAATCTATATGGTGCATCCATAAAACTTTGTGTCGGGAGACCCAAAGAATATGGTTTGCAAACTGAAAAAATCCATCTATGGACTAAAACAGGCGTATCGTCAGTGGTACCACAAGTTTTATCAAGTAATTCTCTCATTTGGTTTCGAGATGAATGTTGTTGACGATTGTGTGTATCACAAATTTAGTGGGAGAAAGTACATTTTTTTGGTCTTATATGTTGATGACATACTGCTTGCCACTAATGATATAGGCATGTTGCACGAAACCAAGAGATTTCTATCAAGAAACTTCGAAATGAAAGATCTTGGTGACGCCTCCTTTGTATTAGGAATTCAGATACACCGGGACCGATCTCGGGGTACTCTAGGATTGTCACAAAGGAGCTATATCGATAAAGTACTTAAAAGGTTTGGCATGCAGGAATGTAAACCGAGGGATACTCCAGTTGCTAAGGGAGACAAATTTAGTCTAAATCAGTGCCCTAAAGAAAACTTAGAAATTCAGGAAATGCAGAAGATTCCGTATGCATCAGCTGGAGGGAGTCTGATGTATGCCCAAGTATGTACGCGTCTGGATATAGCATACATTGTTGCGATGTTAGGCAGATACTTAAGCAATCCAGGAATGGATCATTGGAAAGCAGCCAAGAGGGTTATGAGGTATTTAGAGAGAACAAAGGATTATATGCTCACATATAGAAGGTTAGATTATTTGGAGTTCATTGGGTATTCTGACTCTGATTTTGCTGGATGCCAAGATAGTAGGAGATCCACTTCAGGCTATATCTATCTGTTGACTGGTGGTGCGGTTTCTTGGCGCAGTGCCAAGCAAACTCTTGTTGCTTCGTCCACCATGGCAGAAGAATTTGTAGCATGTTATGAGGCATCTAACCATGAGATTTGGTTGAGGAACTTTGCCACTGGGCTGCGAATTGTGGAAGGAATTGAAAGACCACTTAAGTTATACTGTGACAACAAATCAGCCGTCTTATATTCCAACAATAATAGGAGCTCGACCAAGTCAAAACACATTGACATCAAGTTCCTAGTTGTTAAGAAAAGGGTACAAAGTGGACAGATTTCCATAGAACACTTAGGGACAAACTTCATGATAGCGGATCCTCTTACAAAGGGTCTTCAACCCAAGGTCTTTCATGAGCACACTGCTCACATGGGTGTTTTACAATTTGAGAAATCTTTGGTTTAGTGGGAGTTAGTCATTTATATATTTTGTGTTCTATATTTGATATTAAGCATGTATACTTTTGTATTTGGATATTTTTTCTGATCAGATAAAAAGTTTGATATTCAGTTCATTATACTTTGTACAATAAGGTTATTGAATGATCTCACTAAGGTAAAGTAGGACCAGTTGAAAATTGACATGTACATGCCATCTTCATATGATTTTCATGCTACACTTTTCATGATGAATCTATGTCATTTAGTTGTGTCAATATTTGTAATCATTGATGGGTTTAGTTATGATTGATATGACGAAAACCGCTTTGATTCTAAGTATTGATATAACTAACGGGCGAAATTGTTTGGATATGCCCAAGGTATATAATAGCATTTTTGAGCTCATAAAGTCTGACACATTTATAAGGTTACATATGTGACCAGTGAGAGATTGTTCGATTTTTGGGGTCACATATGTAATGTTTAAATGTGTTAGGGCCATTATTTAATTAGCCAAAATTAAAGTGGCCTATTTAATATAAAGTTTATGGTTAAGGGCATAATTGTCATGAAAGTTATTATGTAGATACCATAAGCAATATTTTAATTTGATGAGGGGCCAAAATTAAAAATATTAAAACTTATGATGTAACTGTCAGAAGTTACATAAAAGGGTTATGGTCCCCAATTTGCAGAGGACTTACAGAACGTGCAGAAGAACCGTTTTCTGTTCTTATCTCTCTTCATCCCCATCAGAAGAGAATCCTGAAAAGGGAACCTAAAGCGCTCTGCAATTGGAAGATCACATACCCACTCTCAATTTCATCACCATCATTGATTCCCAATGACAAACTCAGGTATGCTTCCACATTCTATTTTCATCATGAATTGGCATGGGGTTTTCGGTTATATTTGGGTAAAAGCATGTGGTTAGGTATAATTCTTGTTTGCTAGAAACCCAACACGCACTTCCAACTTGTAGGGGGTATTAGAGATAGTTGGAGATTGTTACAGATGGTTGCAAGTTGTTAAGATTAGTTAGCTTTAATATTATATAGACAAAATAGGTTGGTGGGTTCTATATGTTTATTTAAATTTTTACATCGGTCTCATAAGTTTTATTTTTTTTCAAATTGGTCCTACACGTTATATTTTGTTTCCACATCAGTCATTTCCATTAATTTCGACTAAATGCCGTCAGTTTTGACCTGACGTGACTATGATATTAATGCTACATGTGGCTTTTAATATGATGCCGTAAGGTCAAAATTGACGGAAATGACTAACGTGAAAACGAAATATAACGTGTAAGACCAATTTAAAAAAAAATAAAACGTATGGAACCGATGTGAAAATTTAAATAAACATATTGGAACAATCAATTTTATTTTATTTTATTTTTTTTTTTTTTGCCTATTATACAAGGCGCGTCCTAATGATTAAGCCACTTTTTATCATTCTGTCAACCACATTTCAGATTTTTCTCTCAATTTATTTTCTCTTTATTGGGTCCATGTTTCTCAACATTATTTTCTTAATATAATATGACAAAAATATTCACCGACCCTGAAAAAACACCGTCATTTAGATTCTCCTCCCCCGTAGCCGTTAAGGAGCTCATGTTTCGTTGACGGTAACGCTCCTCGATTCAATACAATATATTAAGTGGAAGAAAGGGGCATTCCAGGAAATTCACCATATTCGACCGTTGCAAATATTCAAAAACCCACAACACCACCACCGTTTCATTATAATGACAGCAACTATTCTCTTCAATTCTCTTCACCCAACGTTCACATTCCCTCTGTTTCTTTCACTTCACATCCATGGCAGAAAGTGAGCATCACAACGCAACGAGAACATCGATAATGGAGTGGAAACACATGCACCCACTTCACCAAATCGCGGAAACACCCACTCACAAGCTTCTCCTCAAGCAATGGCTCAAGGAACAGGAACTCATTCATGGCCGCATTGCTCTCAAGGAGACCCAGATCGACTCTATCCGCAAAGAGATTACCTTGCTCTACATATTCTTCTTCCTCTTCCACTCCACCACCCTCATGCTCCTCTTCAACTCTTCCTCTAATTCCTCTTCATGCCACAGGTCGTGGGTCCCATCACTGTGCTCTCTGATGTTCTCTTTGGGGATCATTTGGGCGGTGAGGTACAAGAGCGACGTGGAGGTTCACATGGAGAAGATGCTGCAGAGGGAGAAGGAGGATAAAGGGTTGTTGGGGAAGTGTGTGGAGGAACTGAAGAAGAAAGGGTTGGAGTTTGATTTGTTGAAGGAAGTGGATGCTTTGAGAAGGGCTAAGAGTTTGAGAGTTGAGGCCAAAGAAGGTGTTAGGAAATGGTCTTCAAGGGACTTTGTGTCTTTGTTTTTCTTCTCAATGGCTTGCTTGTCTCTTGCTCTTACAAGGGTCATCTTGTGCAGTTAGCAATTGGTTTCATTGATATGATGCAAATGGGTTCTTATTTTTTGAATTTGGCTGAAGAATATTTTGGTATTTGTGAAGGGGAGAGGGTTGGAGGTGCAGAATATACTGTTCTGCTTTTTGTGTAATTTGAGCATACTAAGTTAAATTCATGGAATAAAATTATAATTCTTTTTCAATTTGAGAGTGGTTGTTAAAGCCTTTGATCTTTTCTATCTTCTGATATATCCACTATATATATTTTTTGCTATTATGTGCGAAGTCTTTTCATTATTTTACATAAGATAGTAAATCAAATGTATACCAAAAAAAAAGATAGTAAATCAAATAATTTGCTTTGTCAAAGAAAGATGCATACCTAAAATTAAGTGTGTATAGGCTCGCTTCTCAAACATCCCAGCTAGAAGTTTCTGTCAATTAAAGGCTCATGGGCTGTGGAATCAGGAATCAGGAATCGGGATACTTCTCTAGCACACCCAAGATATCCTGTTTCTTCACATCACAAGCCATCTAACAAACTTAACAAATGGAGCAAGTTCAACAATCATCCTTGCATGTAAAACTTGTGGATAATTTTTTAACAACTCCCCAATTTTTGACATTGGAATCTCAATTTTTGCCAGTATTAGTAACCCAATACAGTTATCATATATTATTTGGCACACTGCATCATAGCATTAAAAGGGTACTCATTAATCTCATCAATGGTTAACCCCAACGTCTGAAGAAACTCAACACTCTCCCTCATGTCATGATCTCAATAGAGGTGAGTGACTGAAGACAACTCTCCTATTTGGGAAATTTGGATGCTTGCTTGTGTTGAAGTTGAAGCGTAGAACAGTGAAATACCAACAGGATTTAACTATTTAAGGCTTTTGAGAATTATGGAGGAGATTTATTGGTTGTGAAAATTGCATTGTATTCACGAGATATCAGTTGAGAAATGTTAGAATTTGTGACGAAAGTTATCGTTTTTCTTCTTGATTATTTAACATTATTTATTGGGTAATTAGGTAATATTAATGATGAAATTCTTATGAATCACTAACTATGGTTGAAACTTGAACTATTTATATAGTCAATCAAGTTTTATTGATAATTTTCCAACGAATAAACACTCAATTTGATCCCTGAAATTGTAAAGGCGTATCAACTTGATCCCTGACATTAGCAAAATTCCAAATTAGTCCTTGAAGTTGTGAAACCTTAATCAAGTTGGTCACTCCGTCAACCTCAGTCAGTTAACGTCGTTAGTGAGGCAGAGGTGGCACGTTAAGTGTCCTACTAGACTTCATATCACTGTTCTACGTCAGAAATGTCAGGGACTAAATTGAGCAGAGACTAAATTGAAACTATTCTCTATCTCTTCCTCCTCCTCCTCCTCCTCCTCTCTGTCTCTCTCTCTCTCTCTCTTCCTCCACCTCTCCCTCTTCCTCCTCCTCACTTTTGCTTTTGTGCTATATTTCATTTGTGATTACTAGGAAAAAGTAATAGTCTATTGTAGTTTGAAGAAAAACCCCAAACATTGTTCTTCCCCAAACCGATTTCTTAGTTGTGGTTTGGTGTTTTGCTTTGTAATTTTGTGGTTTGCAACAAAAATTGAAAAGAAAGGAGGAAAATTTTGGGGGATTTAAAGCGATTTTTGATTTGGGGTGGTTGTTATATTTGTTAATGTGATTGAAATTCGGAAGCTTTGTGAAGGAGATGCTTTGAAACAAAAATTGATAAAAAGGAGGAAAAAATTAGGGAATTCAAGAGTGGTTTTTGATTTGGGGTGGTTGTGATTTTGTTGGCATGATTGAAATTTGGAAGCTTTGTGCAGGAGATGGAGAAACTTGTGTGAATTTCTTTGTTTTCTATGGTAGAGGAGGGTGGCAGAACCAACGGTGTCAAGGACTAAGATGGTGGCTGAGATGAGGGTCATGGAGAGGCTGTGGAGTGCGGGGAGGAGGAAGAGGGAGAGATGGAGGAAGAGAGAGAGAGAGATATGGGAGGAAGAGGGAGAGAATAGTCTCAATTTAGTCCCTGCTCAATTCAAATTAGTCCTTGACATTTCTAACGTGGAAGAGTGACATGGCGTCCAGCAGGACACTTAACGTGCCACCTCAGCCCCACTAACGGTGTTAACTGACGGAGGTTGACAGAGGGACTAACTTGATTAACGTTTTACAACTTCAGGGACTAATTTGGAATTTCGCTAATGTCAGGGACCAGGTTGATACGACGTTACAATTTCAGAGACCAAATTGGGTGTTTACTCATTTTTCATCATTAACCGAAGAGTTGTTAGCTTGGTAGTTGATAGAGTCGGGGCATTTGGGAAACAATGGTTGTAGAGGCAAATTGAGCGTGGATACTGCTGCAAATACAAGGTGGCTAACTGCCAATAGATGTAAACTGTGAAGGCTCTTTTTGTTCGTCTGCTATATTTTTAATTTTCAATTCATTTGTTCTATATTTTAAATTTACCTTGTATTTCTCCTACAGTTAAGGAGAGAAATGTTTCTTCAACATCAATATAGGGACATCATTAAACGTGTGTTTGGTGGCATGTTTACATAGATGTCGACGTGATTCTGTATGAGCTATGTAGTTGTGGGCTTGTAGCTTTCACATTAAAAATAAAAAAAATTACAAAACTGACACTACAGACGTGCTTTTAGTCATTTCAACGTGGAATCACACGTAGGCTAAGTATTTATTTGCTTTTTGATATATTCTTAAAATGCTATATACAAAAAACATGAAATACAAATGAAAGATAGAAATAAATATATACAGGATATGCAACGGAATTGTGGGTGGTTACTAAGGCTTAGCGTTAGTTTGGAGCATGGGTTTTAGAAGAATCGAGCTTCAATTGGACTTAGAGGTGATTGTGCATAGTACTACGGGACGTACTACTGGTGGTTGGAATGGTAGGGGTATAATAGACAAGATTTTCAACTTATTGGATAGAAATTAGGAGGTGTAGGAGAGTCACATTTATAGAGAGACTAATAGGTATGCCGATGCTTTAGCCAATTTGGGTTCACCTTTGCCAATGTCACAGGTTCTCCTCTCTGATGTCATGGGAGTCTGTACTTCTCGAATGATTTTTGTGTAATTTCGTTTTCTTGAGCTTAGGCTTCGTTGTTTTTGAAAAAAAAGAAATCAATATTCACATAACATGATTCAATTACAAAGTACTTCATCTATAAATATTGTACATGTAAATCACTCAACATAATCAATGTTACTCATCTGTTATAAACATTACATAGTATAAGTTGCTTACTAGGTATGGATAAAAGGAATGTATAGTTATGTAACAAAAAAAAGGAATGTATGGTTTACAAATGAAGAGTTTGAATTAGAGAATATAATTGATGAATTAATTGAAGCTGGATGGATGTGAGAGAATCATGCATTTCGATTAGGATATATGAAGAAGGTATTGGAGAAGTTGCCAAAAACATGCAACAATTTCAGGTTAAAATGAAGATCAAGGGTCTAATAAAACATGAGTTTAATTGATATGTATTGTCAGTATAAAATTTTTTTACACTGACAACCGATCAAAAATCATGGTGTGTGTGTGTGAATTTTAAGGTAGTTAAAATAGGAGTCAAACACTTTAGCTTATGTGACAAATTCTAATTGGTTGTCTGTATAAAAAATCTTTACATTGATAATGTATACCGATTAAATTCATAAAACATTACTGCAAGATCAATGGTGCCCTAAACAACCCAAAGTTTCATTGGAATGGTATAGGCTTGTTCTGGAAGCACCTAACGAAGTTTGAGAGGCAAAAATTCATTTGTCATAAATTTAATGTTAGGTTATATTGAAAAGTAAATGCGATCATGTAGGCCCATCAAGATATAATGTATTCAGGAGAGATGTTTTTTCCATACTATAAAAAACTTTTTGAGATTCTTAAAAAATGATCTATAACTTAATATATCTATTGATACACGTGTCAACTATCCAAGTGTCTGATGTGCTTATATTACCCAAAGTTTTGATAAACTCAAATAATTATAGAATAATTTAAGTAAACCTTATGAAATTTTCTAACAAAAATATTCAGTGTGCAATTATCTTATTATATAAGACATAAATTCTCTTTAGAAAACATTTCATAATACATATTCGTCCAAGCGTCTATCCAAGTCAAGCGTCTATCAAAGACAAAGCAAACGTCTTGTAAAGACTACTGACCAGAAGACCAGTATCTACCAAGCATCTACTCGAGCAGCTTATCAAGCGTCTAATGAAGTCTCCAAGCGTCTACAAATCTGGACAATTGTCAAGTATAAGCAAAGTCAAACTTGCTGACACGTGACTTTAAACGAAGATATTTTATGTCAGAGTTCTTTATTTCTGTCAAATCTGGAAGTTGCACAAAAAAAGTAAATCACGTGGCATCGAGTACAAAAGCTTTCGTGCCACATCTCTAAACCATCGGCTGCTCTGATAAAGTACAAATCTTCTTTGATTAAGTGCAACCAACATTCTTCACCATTTAGTGCATTCTCAAAACGACTATATTGCATTAATGGAAATTCAGAATGCTTGAACAAATGATATTTTATGATAAAAATATATCGAAAATGTTCAAATCGACTATATTTTTTATTCCACTTTTGATTAATTATATCGAAACATATTTAAATGATATTTTATATATTACGGGTATTATGATAATCATAACCTATATTCTTAAGAATGTGTTATAAACCAAACAAACTTTAAATTATTTTTAAAATTTTCAAAAAAGTTTTTTAGAAATTACAAGCATTAACTAAAAAGATTTTTTAAAATACACAATAATAACATTCTTGATCATATATATTATTATTAAGAATATGATTTCCATTTTAACAATATAATTTCAAACCTCAAAACCCACGGCTTTAAGATTTGATTGATCAAATTTGGTTATTGGGCTTTTTTAACCTTTGGACTCTTGAGTTGGACTTCGGGCATGGAATTGCTCTTTCACGCTCTGTTTTCACATTTTCTTATGTCTGCTACTATGAAAGAAGGGGAGATCAAATCCCCCAAAATTTAGAAGAGAAGGAATAGGTACTTGTGAAGAGGATACTTTCAGTTTTACAGTGTCACTCAGTAGCTAATTTCCATTTTCTCGTGACACTTGGAATTAAAAGGCATATAAACATATGAGAAATTCTTATGCTCTTTTAGAATTATACCCTTAACAATTGAAAATTTTATTATATAATATTGATATTTTAATTTGTTCACGTATACTCACACTCTTTGAGTATAAAAATTATGGGAGAATTGTCCCTCCATACTTGTATAAATAAAGTTTGGAGAATGCTAACTAGTGCCCTTCGAATATTAGTTAAGGAATCAAGAAAGAAAACTTTGCATGAATAAATGATATATTTAATATATTAAAAAATATTACACTTAGTTTCCCAATCAAAACTTTCCTTTATTAATTCCTTAAATAATACACTTAGGACACTTGTTAACAAGACTCATATAGTCTTGCTAACACCCACGTTATGAAGCATTTACATGGTTAAATGTATTTTAGATTTTCAAGATACTAATTACTTTTATGTACAATTATACTATCCTTGTGTTATACTTTTAGTAGACTGCATATAGTATTAAACTATTATATGAGAACATAAGAGTTTGGATTCAATTGATATATATCAATTATAAATTATCATATCATTAAAAATATTTAATTTTTATTATAATTATTTTAAAAGTCACATGTACGATTATTTATATTGATTAATAGTATAAATTTTTTTACAATAATAATCATATATCAAAATTAAATTTTAAAAATTTCCAAAATATGAAGTTATGAGTTTCAGAAGAGACAAATATTCATTCCTCAATGAAAACTCGAGAACTGAAAAGCAGTTCATTTATTTCAGAGGCATGATCTTCAAGTCTATGTCGGATACCCTCATTATCTGTTCCTACTTAATTTACTGTACGCCCTCATTAACTCTCTTCAAGTTCATTGGGCATCAAGTGACTTCGAACTTGATAATGAGTATGAACTCAACAATCACATTATATCCCCACTACTCTTCATATGTATTATTAAATGAAGTAGTTTAAAAGTCATCTTATTTCATACAAGCAATGTTATTTATTACTTCTTCGGTATCATTATATATATCATATTTATAAAAAAAAAATAATTAGGAAAATACTAACACGTATCCTAAAGATATTATTTAAAATATCAAAAGAAGAAAAAGGTTATTGGGATGAATGTATTTAATATTTTGAGAAGTGAGGTACTTAGTTTTTCAAGAAAAAATTACTTTTTATGGATTCTTTAATCAATGCCCTCAGGACACTGGATAGCGAGACCCAAAAATTTATCTCAAAATATATGTCGTTTTATATTTTCAATAAAATATTAAATACATTCTATCAATTGTATCCTTAAATACTTCACTTTGCATTTATGACAAATGTTAATACACCAATGATTAATAAGGTTAATTTGATAAAATTATCACTCTCTTTCTTTCATTTATTTTTTTCTTAAACGGTGTGATTTATCCAAATATGACATATATATTGAGACAGAGGGAATAATATACGAGAAAACTTATGTACAATCCCATAAATATTTTAGGTGTTATTTTTTAATCGGAATATAATACATATATTGACTCTGTTTAGCAAGTCCAATAAGCTAACTTATAGCTTATTTGATTAGCTTATAAGCTTGTTGGATCAAAGCAGAGATGTTTGATAAACAAATTTATCTCATTACTTATAGTTTTTTATTTATAAGTTAATTTATTTAACTTATATCTTATAGCTTATTAACTTTTCTCTCATTTTTATCCTTATTAATTTAATGAAATTCTTGTTTTACCCTCCCTCTCATAAAATAAAATTTATATAAAAAACCATATAAACATCCCATTTGATTTATATTATTTTAAAAAATATTTAAAATCAAATTTAAAATTAATTATTTTAATTATAAAGCTTCAATTAGAATTTAAAAAGAATTTATATAAAAATCATATAAATATATCCTTTTATGTCATTTTATATTTATAAATTAGTTTAAACGCTAATTTTACCAAACGCTTCAAATTCAATTAGTTAGCTTACTAGCTATTAACTATAAGCTATTTTATCAGTCATAAGCTAACTTATCAATTACTTTTGCCAAACAGAGTAATTATATTTTCATTGATGAGCCATTATATATATCATATCCTACCTCATTCAAAAACAAGACCTAAAGCAACTATGTAATTATTACATCTAAGTTTTCAACTTTAAGATATTATTTTCAATATTATTTTTATTATGAAGTTTATATGAGAGTCACTAATAGAGAGTGATCTCATATAATTTAGTTGGTTTTACATAAACTTTATCCAATAATAAAAAATGTGTTGAAGAGATTATTAAAAAAAGATTATATTACTTATAACCTTTGTCTGCATATTATATTAGATATATATGTTGAAATTATATATTTAGGACAAGTGGCACTTGCGGTGTGTTGCAAAGTAAAACATGGGTAATGATTTTCTTTTGGCAGGTGTAGTGTGTATTTTGATTGGTTGAGAAAAATTAATTATTTCAACAATCAATTATACGTAGAATTGATTATGTTATAATTGATTATAATATATTTAATTTTATGTTTGAATGGGTTTATTGAAAAATCATTTTAAGATAATCTACTTTATTTGGGTTGTGTAAAAAATCACATTTATATAGTAAAT
Source organism: Ammopiptanthus mongolicus (assembly GCA_039655645.1). Classification (NCBI taxonomy): domain Eukaryota; kingdom Viridiplantae; phylum Streptophyta; class Magnoliopsida; order Fabales; family Fabaceae; genus Ammopiptanthus; species Ammopiptanthus mongolicus. Next base: position 21,355,514 of record CM077346.1, on the reverse strand, counting down.
TAAAAAAAAAGATATATAATTATTTATATAATTTAATAATATTTATTTAGTAGTTAATTTTGCATTGGTAAAACGAAAAACATTTTATTGACTTCAAAATAATCTAAGAGTTTTTTAAATAGAATTTGGATTCTCTCCTTTTAAATAAGCTTAAAACTTCAAACTTCTCTACAAATCGTTTTTTCCTCATAAAAATAGATTTTTTTTTAATTTAATTAGGTTTGTCAAACATGCCAGATTAAACTTAAAACAATTTTTTTTTTTCAAAATGAAAGCTATTTTCTAGAATTATAATCTTATCCAAATTATTATTCTCAAATGATTATATTTAAAACATACCAAAATACTCCTCTAAAGTGAGTGAAGCTCTAAAGTGAGAAAGTAAGGGGCTATCCACCCTTAGATCATTTTGTGAGTTGAGATCTCTATGTACTTGATCAAAAATGAATGGTGGATAATCCCTTACTTTCTCACTTTAGAGCTCCACTCACTTTAGAGCTCCATTCACTTTAGAGGAGCCAAATCCAAAACAAATATATATACTTAAACTGGATACGAACATATACTAACATAAAGTGATTTTATATTATTTTGAATAATTTCTAGCATGAAAACTATACAAAAGAAAATTTCCCAGCATTAAGATGGTGTTTGGAAGAGCTTATTTAAGCTCATTTAAGCTTATTTTATGATATAAACGCTTATGAATAATATTTGGCATAGCGTATCAAAAAAACATATGTTATCTCATAAGCTATTTTAAGCTTATTTTCATAAGCCACCGGAAAAAGCTTTATGGATTTTAAAGTAAACAGTTTATGCGGAGCTGATAGAGTGCAGTCCTGTCTTCGAAACCTGTTGCATCATTTCTTTCCTTTTCTTATGATTTTTTGTACCTTCGTTTTTTACGCCCAATTCTTTCCATCGAAATCCAAGTCCTCTGAACTCTGCCTTATGCCCCCCTATAACCCTTTCTTCTTCTAGCATTTAGCGTGAACCCTAGCAGAGAGAATGAATCCAATCGGCCTTCCGTCGTCCGCATATTTATTTCGGCATTCACCGTCCGCAAAGAAACCAGAGAGGTACACACTTCTCAAATATGAAATGCTACTTGGTTGAACATTATTTTATGGTTCAGTAGCGAAGTTGGTCAAACGCAAGAATCCATCGTATGAGCAAGGGTTGTTTTTGTTGATATTAGTTAACTGAGGTTTTTTTTGGTGTTTGAGGGGTTGGTCTGGTTTTTTTTAGCTACGCAAGGTGGAATTGATGCAACCTATAAAGCCAAGATTTACAAGCATTGGTCATGTTACAATACTCAAATTATCTACTACAAGAAAAAGAAGTGGATAATTATTATCAAAATGTTTTCTTGAGAGGATTTCGGTTGGATGTTTCACAGAGTTTGTGTTCTGTCTTTTGCATATGCTGCTGTCCAAGTTGATCTCTTTTTTCATCTCTGGATGCGGGTGTAAAAGGCGGACATGATTGTTTTGCTTTAAAAGAAATTGGTGTTTTGGAATGTCATTTGCAATATATGATTCAGTGGTTGGTATTATTGCAGACTTCAAGCAGCTTTGTTAAGGAGGTTTTAGATATGGTTTTGGCATGTGTGGTGAATGGTGTATATCTAAAATTGCTTATAAGCGCTTGTATAATGACGAGTCCAAATGCCTTAATTTATATCAATATTTTTTAAAGTGTGCATTTAAACGTAAATAACTTACTGAATTTAAACATTCATGACATTAGCTTTAATGTGATATAAGCGCTTAATTAACTTGTTTAGTCAAATACGATCTAAATATATTTGTGTCTGAAATCATCTGCTTAGATTGCCAATTATGAGTAGATACGATATTCACTCCACTCCAACCTCTACTTTTTTATTTTTTGTAACAGATTATGATAAATTAATTTTCAAGTTATGTAGATTTATCAGCTTCTTTTCTGGACCGCGTCTATTACTCAAGAAGGTGAGGCTTTTTCTAATAAAACGAGAAGAGAAAAAAAAAATTATATATATTCTCACCCTGTGGGAGCCAGGAAAATAAGAAGAATCCATATCTATTTTGCAGTTGTATATAAAAATATATTTTGTACAAATAAATTTAATATTCAATGGGATACTCACATGTGAGATTGAGTAGAATTATATACTATTATAATATATAATATATTTATGAGTTTAGTTTTGATAAATTTTTGCTGTAAAGTTCAGTAAATTTTTTTATATTTCCAACCAATCAAAAATTATATTATATGCGATTTTAAGGTAGTTATGATAAAAGTCAAATATTTTAATATTATGAAAATTTATAATTGATTGATAGTGTAAAAAGATAATTACACTCACAGCGCATACCAATTAAATCATATATATATATATATATATATATATATATATATATATATATATAACTGAAATAAATATAGGATTTAATTGGTATGCACGGTCAATGTAAAGAATTTTTATATTGTCAACCAATCATAAATTGTCATATCATTCAAAATGTTTGACTTTTGTCATAACTACCTTAAAAGTCATATATAGGATGATTTATGATTAGTTGACAATATAAAAAAAATTATGCTGACAATATATCAAAATTGAACTCATGAATATATTTAGTATGTGTAAGTGAGAGAGGTATACATAAGTTAATTCTTTATTAGTATGTGTAAGTGAGAGAGGTATACATAAGTTAATTCTCTAATACTATATAGTAAGTCAATTAATACCATCATTCACATAAGAGAAATATTAACCAGTGTCCTGATAATGGTTAAGGAATTAGAAAAGTAATTTTTGTGGGAAATAGTGTAATCAATCCATAGAGAGCTGGAATTTTGAGTTTTCTAATATAACCTTACTATTTTTATATTTTTTAACCAATGTCCGAACATGACCCTTCAAATAAACTTGGAGCTTCTTCACCGCTCACTTCCCTTTCCTCTGGTTGGTGAGAGTGGAGAGCGTGGGATCTGAGATCTGTTTGGGCCAAAACAGTTTCAATACAAGTATGAAGTAATAGGAAGGCCGCTACTGAATTTGAGTGTAAAGTGATTAGTTAATTTGGGTTAAAATTTTAATACACTTTTTTTGGGTGCTAATTTCAATGTACATCCTCTGGACTTATATATAAGTAAAAAAATACCTAAATTTTTTGGACTCAAATATAAGCAAAAGTCAACCAAATCAATCATATTTAATGCTAGTGTTTCAAAAAAAACCCTTTTGATTAATTTTTTTTTTATTTTTTCAAGAGCATTATATACTCCCTAGAAAGGGTAGTTTAGTAACTATAACTTATTTTTTACATAAATCGAGATAATTAAACTAATATAACTAACTTTCTTAATACGTGTGAAGTTAGTTTTTTTTTTTTTTTATATATATATAGGTCCGGAGGGAATACTTTAACTAATCAAAGGTGAATTAATACTTATTTAGTTATTTGCTCACTTTATGCTCAAACATCACTTTAGATGAGCTTTTTCCCATAAATTAATATTGAATTTCATCAATGTCCTTGTTGATCTTTATAGTTTGTAAAAATAATAATATTAATATAATTTAATTTTAGCGACTCGCTAAAACTTGTGATACCTTCAAAAGAAGGCCGTGGATCATGTGAAATGCAGCAGATGTACCTCATTGCACATTTAAAAGGACCCATTTGCATCTTCATATATATAATCCTTGCTTCCTGCTCACTACTAGCATGCATTTCATCTACTAAAGAAAATTGATCTCAAGTTATTTGAGTCAGTGTAGTTCTGCAACTATGAGCACTTTCTCCCTTGGTGTCCACAAAATTCTCTTACTGGCGATTTTCTTCATGCTACTTTCTATTGGTTGGAGCGTTGGGTTGATCCATAATCATGGTAATTGATATCCTACTTCAATATTGTTTTCCACAACTTCATGCATATGTAAATATTGTCTGAATGAGTGAATAATGTTAGGAAAGCTCAATGGCATTACATTATATTCAATAATTTCATATACTATACTTGATCTTTGGTAGTCAAAGTAACAAGTAACTAAATTTGGATATATTTACATTGTAACCCATACTCCTCAATGCACTCTCATTGAGGTTTGAAATTGAAAATTTCATGTAGGAACATACAATATTCAAGGAATAAAATATCTCTTGAAAATATATACTAGTTGATTGTGAGAATGTTAATGTTTACAAGGCTTTTAGTGCATGCAGAGTATTTATATGTGCTTTTGTGTTTTCTATTTTCCAGCTAAGTTGATAAACTTGCAAGAAGAGAAAGTTGCAATTAAAGAGGTTTGTTTCCAGTTGTTTCATTTTTTATGGTATCTGATCTCATTTTTCTGTTGTTCAAAATTAAGGAGATTAGTTAACCACGAGGCACTTGGTAATTAATGGTTGTTGTAATTTGTAGGAAGGAGCAAAGGAAGAAATGGGAATGGCACTCTACCCAGCTGGCTCTACCTTGCCAGATTGTTCTCATTCATGTGGATCATGCTTTCCTTGCAAGAGGGTGATAGTGAGCTACAAGTGCTTGATTGCAGAATCTTGCCCAGTAGTTTACAGGTGCATGTGTAAAGGGAAATACTACCATGTACCCTCCAATTGATAGACACGAGTTTTGCCTTTGTTAAAGCTATGGCAACTTTGTCAGCAAGCACTGAATATTTTGTCCTAGAAATGAAACATGATCCATGCTTTAAGGAGATATTTATTGATGAAGACCGTGTAGTTTAGTTGGCACGAAGGAAGACTTTTGTAGCAAAGAAAACCAACTTTCACGTACAAGTCTATAGGCCTATGATATATAAATAAAGAATTTAAGGAACAAATGCATAACTCCTTTCCTTCTTGCTAGTTGCCACTAGTGTCATATCATACGACACTATTTTACTTTCTAGTGAAACTCCTGATTAATTAAGTTTGTAAGGATTGAATGTTTTTACTTTAGTCATTTTAAATTCATTTCAGCTTTTACCAACAACCGTCGGTCTAAATTCTGTCATTCATGATATTTTTTCACCGGAAAAAAATATTCTACATAAGAAACTTTTTTTTAAACAAAAGCATGACATGCAAAGACATCACAATGGAAAATTATTATCCCAACTAGGTTGACATCATAATAACTACCAACAATGCACCAAAAATTTATTAAACATAAGAAACTATGTTCTGTTCCAATAATACTCTTCCATGCCACATAATCTTGGTATGCGTAGGGAGAGCGAGTAGTTTGAGAGCAGTTGACGTTTGTAAGTAAATTGTAGACATGACATGATGATGACTTGACATGATTGGAGTCCACACCAATGTTATTTAAGGGAAAATGTTCTGTGAACATTTGGTGAACGCAGTCTTTGACATTGTATGTACGACCATAGCTTTTAGGCAGAGAAAATGAGTTGAGATGAAAGAAAAAATATATAAACAAGTGCATTTGTACACATTTATGTGATCTTGATGTTTAAAATAGTTGTACAAATAATAAAACTCATTTACATTACAAATCAGGCTAGCATGTGCTATACAGCAAAGGCCTAAACAAGATGAAAAAGTAGAGGAAAAATAGAAACAAAATTTTAAGTGCACAGTGCCATTCTCATTGAAGTACACCTGACCAAGAACCGAAAAGAAAAACACCAATTCTTACCTACCCTCACTAAGAGTCTCATGAAGGATGGGTTTATAAGCATCCATTGGTGAATGGTCTGCACCACCAACAATGCTGGTACCTGCTGAGGATATGTTGTAAATTGTATCTGATCCTTTGGTTGTAATGTTAGTCATCATGCTGCTCACATCATCAAATTTCCAGTCAGTCAAGTATCCAGGCCTTGAAGTTACAGTGCTCACTTCAATATCTCCTGAAAGCATCGCCACCACACGTGACATCGATGGCCGCAATGTTGGTGATGTCTGAGTGCACAAAAGTGCAATTGCCACAACTCGTTTTACTTCTTCCTCTTTAAATTCTGATAGTCTAGGATCTACCAGATCAGTTATGCGGTTGTTTTCATGAAGTTGCCAAGCCTAAGAAACAGCAACAACAAAAAAGAAACAATAAAATTAAATCAAGTCCCAAAAAGAGAACATACAATAAAATAATTTTCACTTTCCAACAATTTTCAGAAGAAAATAAGTGTCATATGCTAGCAAGATTATCCTTCAAAAAAGTTAAAAAGCAAAAAAGATAAAGAACTAGTTGTTTTTCCTATAACAAATCATCCCTTATAAGTGAAAACATACGTTTTTCAAATAATCAGACATTGATAAGGGAGAGACCATGCTATATATACATCCCAATTTGTACATAGTTACCTCATAGAGAACATTTTCTATGGGAAAGCTGATCAGTCATGAGAACAAAAAGATCTCACCCAAGCGATCACTTCTTGATGAAGCATGTGTCTTAGGAACTTTTCTATAGACTAAATGACTTTAGAGTGAACTCTGATTTATAATCAAACAACCGAAGTCTTTTCCCATTATGTGAAAGTGGTTGGATTTTGGATTTTAGTTCTACATATATAATACTGCTATAGTTAAGATAAATGCTAGGGCTATTATCATCGACCTATTTTCATTCAGATATTTGGAAATTAACATTCATAGGAAGCAGAGTAGCATTCATACCCATTCTAGAAGATACACCTTCTCTGCTTCCAAACTAGAATCACAATTCGGCCTCCCACTTACTAACTCTAAAGCCACAACGCCAAAAGAAAACACATCTGCTTTCTCTGTAAGGTGTCCACGCATAGCATACTCCGGTGCAAGATATCCACTTCATCGTGAGAAATTGAGTATATTAAAAGTTTAGTGTTAATTAAAATAAAAATATGCAACCAAAACACTAACAACTAAAATATAGATAAAATCATGAGACATATACGAGATGATCAAGTGTTGATGACTTACATTGTGCCAGCCACACCGGTGCTTATATGGGTCATTTTATCATCATATAATTTGGCCAACCCAAAATCAGATATTTTTGGGACAAGCTCATAATCAAGGAGAATATTACTAGCCTTCACATCACGGTGTACAATACGGAGCCGTGACTCTTCATGTAGATAAGTTAAACCTCTTGCTACACCCAAGCAGATATCATAGCGTGTGGACCAATTTAGGGATAAACAATTTCCTGCCCAAACAAACCACATTTGACTATAATTATAAACCAGAAATGACAAAGCAAATAAGTATTCATACATACACACACTTAGACACAGAAGAAAATATATTATTTCCTCGCACCAAATATCGCTTGATCAAGACTCTTATTTTCTAGATACTCGTACACTAGAAGTCTTTTACTCCCTTCAATGCAACATCCATATAATTTGACAAGATTACGATGCTGAACGGCAGATATAGTAGCAATCTCAGTTATGAACTGGCTCTTCCCTTGATGGGATCCTACAGATAGTTGTTTCACAGCAATAACTCTCCCATCATTAAGTGTCCCCTACAAGGACAAAAAGGAAAAATGTTACTCTTAAAGAAAGGATTTATTTCTGATATTAGGTTCAAACGTTGAATATTAGAACAAATATTTACCATTTTCATCAACAAAATACTACTACTAGTTGCCATAAGTATTACTGGAATCAGTACTGACAATGATAACCTTTTACTGGAGTGGCATATAACTGTTATCTCTAATTCGGGGACAGAATATTCACCTTATAAACAGGTCCAAAACCTCCCTCTCCAAGCTTGTTGTCAATATTAAAGTCATTTGTAGCATTCTTTAACTCGGAGTAGCTGAAAGTGTACGGCTTTGTATCAATACCTAAAAGCTCTGCAAAATTAAAACATGAACAAGGTTAAGGGATGATGCCTCGTTTTCTACTTATTCAAGTTCAAAAACTTGCATTCTCCAATTTGTTCAGAATGTTTTAGATTAACATGAGAAATCAAATAGCAAACATGCACATATATTGTCCACAATGTTGGACTTCTATGGAGTACAATCCATTTCTTCTTCTATTGTCAGGTTATGTTAAAGATACTAAAACCTAAACATAGAGTATGTTATACTGAAAATGTCTAAAAACATAATTGATCTTAAAATATCTGAATACACAATAGAGGTACTGCTTATAAGTTATAATCTAGAAAGACATTTATGAATATGCAGGAAAACCTTTTAAATAGTCAGATAACCATACTATAAAATATATTTACACAATTTCTTTACCTTCATCATCCTCATGGTGCTTTCTTCTCCGAATGATACAAAAAATCGCAAAAACAGACAGAAAGCTTACAACTCCAACACCAACGACTATTCCCGCGATTAAACCAGCGTTATTCTTTTTACTGCTTGGAGGTTTGTTACTGACAGTAGGATTGAAATCTATACAATACAAGCAGAATCTATCAAAAATACAATTTTATTTTCTAACAAAAGAAGCTTATACATTGTGAAAACTGAAAAGTTAATGCTTAAACATCTGAATTGCCTAACTTTTTTTCCAACTTTTACCTGGGATAGCACTGATGGCTTGAATCAAGGGCCCATAAGTACCTTGAGCTGGTATGCAGCAAGTCCCTTTTCCAGCCCAAAAGAGATGGACCTCTAGATAGTTTTCTGACACTTGAACCCTAAATTCCTTTCGGACAGCTCTATAAGAGACTCCCCCAGCTTCCTTTTGTATGTCAAAATCCTTCAAAACACGAGTCCTCTGGAATATCCAAATATAAAAAGAAATAAAATAAGTTTCAAAGACACCCAATTTCTATGACCACTTGGTTGTATATGATGTTGGTTTCCAATATTATAAAAATTAGCAGTCAGATTGCAATTAAATTAAATTAGTCAAATAATTAAAATCAATAATAAGTATAACTATCACGATAAAAAAATTGATGAGGAAATAAAATTTATAACTTCGGTAATTTTGTGTTGGATATTATAATTGATGACCAAAAAATAAGGATTAGCTTTTAAAATGGTAAACCACTACATTCTTTCATTGTAGAGCCTCCTAAACCTAGAGCCTGTTTGGCAAGGCACTACAATGAGCTTATAGCGGATAAGAAAGTAGTCCCGTTTGGTAAGCACATCTGTCACGAGCTTATAGCGTTTTTTCACGAGCTTATAGCGTTTTTTCCAGACGCTACTTGAAGTAGCGTTTGAGCTTATAGCTTACAGCGTTTCATTTTTCTTTCCACTTTTATCCTTATTATCTTCATTTAATTCTATCTTTATCCTCTTCTCTCTCTCTTTTATTTAAAATCATTAATGAAGATGTCTTTTTATGTCATTTTATATTTTTCAGCTATTTCAACCGCTAGTTTTACCAAACACTTTCACAGAAAATAAGCTATCTCATCCGCTATCCGCTATCCGCTACCTCATCCGCTATCAGCTAACTTATCCGCTAACAGCTAATTTTACCAAACAGGCTCCTAACCTCAGGTCAGATGGTTGGAGTTAAACAAGTAAATACCCAAATTTGTTCCCAAGAAAAAATGTGCCCCTCAATTTAGTTCTTGGAAAATGAAAAATTCCTACTTGGTACCTAAAAATCTCAAATCTCAATCAAACTAATCATTTTCTAAATAAATTTTAGGGAGACATTAGTCCTTTATTGGAGGGTACATTTTTTCTCACGGACGTATAGGTATTTACTGTAAACATTTCCTCATAAGATATTGGATATCTGTTAAACTATGAGCATGAAGCAGCACCATTTTGATTTCTAAGTGTTTGGATAAAGACACAAATACCTGGACATAAATATCAAAGACCCGTTTCCCAAGACTTTTCCATGTAGTAGTGTCCAGAATGGCTGTTTCAGCAAACTGGAGAGTGATGTTGTAAAAACCATCTTCCAGCCCCAGGCCATAATATCTAAGTGATGAAGCAGAGAGCCGTGCCGTTTGGAAGAGCTCTGAGTTCACAGTACCAGTGAACTGATTAGACACAGAACTTTTGAATCGAGGATTGTTGTTCCCAGTGAATAATCCAACATTACTAACAGCCCATCTATTTGTATCAGTAACAAAGTATGTAGCAGGACCAAGTGTCCCATTGTCCATTTCATACACGGTTCCATCTGTGGAAGTAATTTGGGGACCACCACACTTGATTGCAAAGTCAGAATCTGCATAGGATCATACATGAGAATTCGATCAATATGAGTGAAAAGGTGATTTTATTCACAAAATTAACTTCAGATAAAGCCTGAAAGTTTTTTTTAGGTGATAAAAAAGGGAAGGCACAGTTCCTTCAGTCATTGTAATCCAGTAGTCACTGGTGCTGAATTAGTTGTGATAGGGGTGGGAATATGTCAGATGGTCTATCGGCAGTTATGGCCTAACCTCTTTTCGGCCTACATAGGTTTGATCTATTGAGCAAAAAAATCAGGTTTAAGCTTCTTTAACTAGGGGAGTTAAGGCTTGAGCTTTTGAAAAAGCCTATTTAGCCTATCAAATCAGCGTATTTATTTATATAATTATAAATTTATAATATTTACATAATTTACTAATCATATATTAGTATAGTGTACTTATTTTATATAGAATTATTAAATTTATTAAAAGTCATGCCTAAAAATTAAAAAATTATAAGTTTCTTGGCCTATATGAAGGACTTTTTGTAATGTAGGCCAGGCCGAGTCCTTGAAAAAAAACCTATAACGGGTGATAGGTCAAGCTAGGACCGATACTTTACAAAACAGACCTAGGCTTATTTAGGTAAAGTATAGCCTAGCCTAGCCCATTTTCACCCCTAGTGCCTGATGCATGGAGGATTTATTTGATCATTGAAATGAAATAATGATTAGACCTCAAAAAGATATTTGCAGAGGCTTGACCTCAATTAAAGGTGAAAGGACTTCAAATTTTTCCTTGTTGGAGTTCAAAGGCTAACATAGTCTTGATTTGCAATTAATATCAATTATAATTATTCTTAACAAGATATCTGAGATTATCCTTTCTTCTGAATTTTAGTGCCCCACATGCCAAACTAAGCTTAAAGTCAAACTTACATCTTCCAGTACCGCGGTTGCAAGGAAAATTTTTCTGGAGACAGTTGAGCCCAGTTGGCAAACCACTGCAAAGGGAAGTTATGTTTCAAACCAGAAAAAATCATATGGCTTTCAACAATAATAGTACTTATTTCGGTATCAAGCATGATCAAAAGTCACATTATAACAAAAAAAGAGAGGTGGTATCCAGTAAGTTTTAAAAGAACTAATAAAACAATCATAATTAACGAAAAGTGTTTACAAATCACCTGCTACTTGAACTTTGTATTGTTAAGTTGTTGGCAACTAAATTGCTGCATCAAACCCCAAAAATATCACATTAGTTTCACCATTAAAAAAAATAAAAGAAAAGAGCAGGCAGATATAGATTCAAGTAATCTATTTACAATATGCAGAGCTAAACCTCAACCGGGTTATTGTCTACTTTTTTAACATTTAACATGAAAATATGAATACAAATTTAGTTGACTATTAAAAGCAGAAAGAGATGTGAATGATTTTATTATTTTAGTACAAGGAATTTAGAGGAGGAGAAAGTTACCGTAGTGTAAACAAGACTACTCATGATAACAAAAACTAATTAGAATATACATGCAGAAAAGTAAGTGAAGAGATGAAGAATTGTAATAAGAGTAATTAAGGATATCAGGTTACTAAATTATGAAAAACAAATATTAATAACAAAATTAATGTTTATGTAATTTTCAAATAAAACAAAATCTCAGAAAATATGATGAGTATATAGAATTGAATATGTAAGCATCTTATGTGTCGCACAGGTAGCTCACAAACAAGTTGAAAAGTAATGCAAGCGAATTGAAGCTGAGGAAAATTGATATGTAAAAGTAAGAAAGAACCAAACTACTTACAGTTGTAAATTTGTTTGGTTTACCCAAGAGGGGAGGCTCCCTGATAGATCGTTGTGCGATAAGTCTCTGAAAATATGTAAGCCATGCTAAATGAAGGACAATACATGAAGAATGAAGGTTTCAAATTGAAAATAGTGTAGCATGAAGAGCTTAAGTTGACTATTAACATGGGTTGACAAACTCCTATATTTACAAGTACAACTAAATAGGTATTATAAAAAAAAGGTACCGAACCAGTAGATATTAATATGGTGCAGGGTCACATGTAGGAGTACGAGTATTAATTATGACACAGCTACGACTAGGGGATATGAAATTTTCCAAAAATTTAGGACACGAGTATAGCACGACACACCATAACAGACACACACACACACACACACACACACACATATATATATATATATATATATATATATATAATCTCATAAAACATTAAAAAAATTATAAGACATCATAATAAAAAATAATAGTCGGGCCATTGCAAGATTGAGGAGGAAAAGTGAAGTCATAAGAGCATCATCTTAGATGTTGTTGGCCCTTGTTTTTCAGCAGTAACTGTAGACACAATAGAAGACTGGCATATATCCCATATACTATGGTTACTCCCACATAGTAGCCAAAAACGTAAAAAAAAAAAAAAAAAAAAAAAAAAAAGTATAAAATAAAATTACAAGGTGCAAGCTAGCAGTTTCCAATGGTGTCCAAGAAGTACCCAATACAGATACATATCTAACATTGGTACAGCCGCTATTGTAAAGTACTGATGCTTCGTTAATTGAATTAATACAAATGGAGAAAGAATTAGCATAAAGAAATTAGCAAATTAACAAGTAGCTGCTTACAAAGACACACACCCATGCCTCTTAGTATGAAGACACTGTTTTTGTTTAGCTTAATCTTTAAACTTTTAGGAAAGGATTCCGATTATAATCTCTCTCAATTTCAGACAAAACTTTGGAAATTATAAGTAGCAATTATTTATATAGCTCAGAATTTTGAATAAAAAATGTAATAAAAAGACAACCAGAACTGAAACAATACAAAAAAGGACTATACACACATGCACATAGATCAAAACTCCATTACACATTCATCCTTCATAATTCAAATAGGACACACATACTCACATATTGAGAAGAGACGAACTTTTCTGCGTAGGGAGAGTGCCACTAAGTTTGTTATTTCCAAGAAACCTGAAATTGGATAAAAACAAAACATCCTTTAAACCATGTATGAAAGCACATCAGGAAATCAATGTACAAAATTACAAAGGAATGCAATATTACAAGTAAGAGAGCGAACTCAAATTGAAAATTGAGCCTGGAATCTGTCCTGTGATATTGTTGAAGCTTAAATCCCTGCAAGAACCAGCAAAATATTAAATTACCTGGCTTTCGGACAGAACACAATTATAAGACAAGATGATAGTTTTCTTTTTTGCAAACAAAGAAACAAAAAAAAAAAAAAAAAAAGATCAGTTATCTAATCTGTACGACAAATAAGATGAAAAGTTGAATCATTTTACCACGTAAAGATGAAAACATTGAAAGTAAAATAGATAAACAATGGTTAAAATATTTCATTAATTCATTTTGAAAGCAATTGTACTTTAAATGAAGGAATCCCTTAAGTAGCTAACCAGTGATCAGGTCGGAGACATACAGTGGAATATCAACAGAACATTCTCTAATTTGTTACTTTCTAGCTAACAAAATTTATCTGATAGATAGTTCATATGCATCAGAAGAAAACACAAACAGGTGATACTCACAACTGAGTCAAATTTTGAAGTTCTCCAATGAAAGATGGAATTGAACCAGAAATTTTGTTATTCCTCAGTTCTCTGCAACAATTGTAACCAAATTGTAACATTACTTCTGCAAAGAAAAGGACAAGTAAAGAATTCTATCTACTTGGCAAAGTGTGAGTCATTTGTATAGTTGTGGTCTTACAAGATAGTCAAAGACTTCATATTCCTTACAAATGCCAATGAGGAGCTCCCATTAGATAAACCACTTATTCTCCTACATTTATATGACACATGATATATTAGCTTTTATGAATCAGCAGCACCCGTACAAGAAACTAGTGACAGCACTCACAACTCCGTCAAAGAAGTCAAATTGGAAAATGATGCTGGTATTGGGCCTTCAAAAGCATTACCCTGAAACCTCCTATCAAGACATACAGCAATTCACATAACAGTCAGTACACCCTTCAGGAACAGAATAATATAAAAGTAACCATGAAAAGAAAAATTCATATTTCACATCCTTTATAATAGATTTTGCCCAAATTACATTCAGCTAGTTAATACATTTACAAATTAAAGGGAAAAGAAGTTGACTGTTAATGTTGTCTTACAAGGTTTGAAGCTTAGACCAACTCCCTATGAAGTCTGGTATACCGCCTGTGAGTTCCATGTCTGAAGCCCATCTGAAATGAACAGAAAAACATTTTTTCATAGAAGTTTTTCTCTTTTAACCTATTATCATGAGGAACAAGAGAATAGCAATATCTTACACTGTCGCCAGATTCTTAAGGTTTGCAAATGTGGAAGGAATTGGACCACTAATTCCCGAACTATCAAAGTAGCTGCAAGGAAATATTATTTAGAAACTACTATCCTCTTGTAGTTACAAAAGGATATATAAGTTTGTAACAGATTGTAATTATGAATAAAAAGACCTAATACTTTGCATTATTCAGAACCAACTCATGATTCAGGATGGTGAATGTTTAAAATAACTAATGTATAGAGTATGAGCTGTAATAAATAATTTGTTACGTGTATTTGAGTAATCAAGATACTGCACTTCCCACGGCCGCTGTTGTTATTTATATGCAGCCATTAAGCAAACTTGAAAGAGTAGTATCTATATTCTATACACGGATATAGAAATTTATGTTGGAGTACCACTGCAACTGAGAGAAAGGATTCATTAAAACTGGAAATACAAAAATTTGAGAGGCAAGATGCTTTGGAGGTGATTTCAACTAGCAGTGTATGTTTCTCTTGCCAAAATTTACTTTGACCCCTACTCTTTCCAAACAAGCAACATTTATGCTAGGTGGAAAATGTTTTGGTATAACATTATGACGTCATTTGATCCATGTAGCCAACCCCACTTGATGGGAAAAGGCTTGGTTGTTGTTGTATACCAATCACCAAACAAAATAACCAACGTACAGAGTCATTGGATTTGTATGTGAATCTATGTAAAAAAGCTATAATGTATATGACCCTATATAAGTTTGGAGGTAAATTTAATTTTGCAAAGAGGAGTGTGAGTTTTTGTATGTGTAAAGTGTTGAATACCTAATTTCACTTCATAAACAAAGTTTTGACACATAGGTTCCAATGTTTAAAACTCCTATCAAATGCACTTTTAAATCCTATCCCAAAAGAACTTTGGTGCTTCATCCTTTTATTTTGAGCTCACTCTAACATAACCGGCAAAAATTGGCTACATTTGGCATCTTTGAAAATGCCATAACTTCAAATTTGGGATATAATTAGAGTTCGAAAAGTAAAAACAAGTCTTGAACCTATTGCGCACGTCAGCTTCAGCTACAAGTTGAAGAAGCTTATTTTATAAATCCCTACGGCAAATGCTGTCCAATTATTTTCCAGTTCTGTGTTTGTATCCATAGAGTAGTATTAATGATAGCCTGATTTTGTCTATGTTCTAGTTCTAGTTTGCTTCATTGCAAGTTCTATTGGAAGAATATCCAAAAAATTTACAGCTTCATTTTTAGAAATGGAGGAAGTCAAAAATTGATACTTCATAACAAAAAAATCAAATATATATAGAAGCTAAGACTGCAGAAGAACTTACAGTTGTTCCAATTTTATCAGGTTCCCAAGTTCAGATGGGAAAGGTCCTGAGAGGTTGTTTGAACCCAAACCCCTGCAAATTTAACAAATAATAAATCTTAGCAGTATCATCAAGATAATTTCTCATGCACAACATAATGTATAGCAGAATATGTGGAAAAACAACATCAACATCATCTTGCCACTTCAACATAGATGTGTCAAAATGGGCTTTAGCCCGTATGCCAGGCCAGTTGGCCCTACAAATGGGTGGGCTGCAGCAGCCCATTTGATAACTGGCCTTTTTGGTCCATCCTCCCTAATCCTGGGTGTTTATAGAACCCGGATCCCCTGCAGTCAACAAAAGACACATTCACACATTCATTAAGTGTGCACTGTTGGATCAATCTTAGGTTAGTCAAACACTTTTAGTGATTGATCCAATGGTGGTTACAGTACACACTTAATGAATGTGTGAATGTATCTTTTGTTGACTGCAGGGGATCTATTTTCATGTTTATACAAGTTCATATCGAGCTTCCTTTGACACTTCTCTAAAATTTTAATTACCGCCCAAGAACCTTAGTTAAGTGACACAAAATCCCTTTGGGGACTACTTGATCTTGAAAAAAAATCTATTTTTTGTACAACTCATTTGAACAGATATACTGTATACCACAACACACTAGTTTATATTTTTCTCTCTCTCCTCCTATCCTTCATAAGACCAAAAATGGGGACCCCACTACGATTTCCAGGGGAAATTGTTCAAAACAACTTTCCCATAAAGTCGCAATGAGACTGCTTGGCCTTCACTTTAGCCTACCCTCTCTGCACCCGGTCTTAGACTTCCTTTATAACCCTCCCAAAATAAAATTTGAATAAATAACTTACAATACTATTAAGTTGGTAAGATTTCCCAATTCCTTTGGAAGCTCCCCTGAGAAAGCATTGATGCCAAGGTCCCTAATAAAGAAGAGATTTAACATTAGAAATTTTGTGTCCTAACATTAAATGCATAGTATATTATATGAACTTCTGTCAAAATGGCCTTACAAGTACTGCATACGAGTTAGATTTCCAATGGCTGCAGGTAGAGAACCCGTCAAGTAATTCTGGCTAAGTTTCCTGCTTGCAATTTGAGGAAACTTAGCATTGTTAAAATAAAAAGATGGTTCATCTGAATCAACATGCAAATGTTAATCCACCATAAAAAATCATATGGGTTATTAAACAATTTTTCTTTGTTGCAAAAGGTACTAGAAGATTAATG
This sequence comes from Ammopiptanthus mongolicus, assembly GCA_039655645.1. NCBI lineage: Eukaryota > Viridiplantae > Streptophyta > Magnoliopsida > Fabales > Fabaceae > Ammopiptanthus > Ammopiptanthus mongolicus. Next base: position 21,338,538 of record CM077346.1, on the reverse strand, counting down.
TGGAAGAAAGCATACAAATTGGTGAGGTAAGTTAGAGTCCATAGCTCTTCTGGGATTTCACCAACCACATCCACCGCATAAACCTTCCTGCCAAAAACGAAAAAAGCCAACAAAAAATAAAATAAAGGGTATTAAATTTGTTATAGCAAGATTCCATCTTTGATATGGTACCACAAATACATAGTGAAATATTAAGAAAAGTGACATACAGTGCTGTAATGTGGCAAGTAGTTTTATTGTTATACGAACAATCACATTTGATGAATGGGTTGTAAGCGGTATCATCAATAGTAGTGGTGGTATCAATGGCTCTTCCACTGCATAGTTCACCGCTTATATTCCATTGACTTTGGTCTGCCGATTTGCCCCATTTGCTGAATATTGCATTCAACGCTTTCGCTGCATAAATTCAAAAGTTTACATTTTCAACTAATTACAAATAGAAATGTCTGTGCGCTTTAGGCATTCACGGTGTGTTTGGAAAAGCTGGAAAAAAAGATTATGCTGATAATTGATTTATGAATAATCGATTATTGTGATAATCGATTATAATCAAAATCTATTTTTGTTTGGGTCTGTTTGCTGAAAAACGATTTCAAGATAATCTTTTTCGTTTGGATGGTCTAAAAAAATTGCTTTTTACATAGTAAATTACGAAAAAGGGTATGAAGTTATTTGTATAATTTAATAATATTTATTTGGAAATTAGTTTTGTAGGGGTAAATAGGGAAGAGAGTTTTGAGAATAAGAAATAATCAATTCATAACTACAACAAATTAGATGACATAAAACAGCTTTTTTCCCCAAAAAAAAACTTTTTTATAAATTTAAGCTAATTGCCAAACATGATAGATTATGTATGAAACAGCTTTTTAGCCAAAAAACACCTGAAATGAGAAAAATCCAGCATTCCCAAACAAGCACTCAACCGGTGAAAAATTGCGTAGATTTCTTTTTTCCGGTAGTTTTCTTTTGAGTGAATTCTCCCGTATTCTAAAGGTAACTTTATCCAGTTTAGATGGTCCAATCAAATGGGGAGAATCATTTGACTTGATCTATTAATTTGATTCATTTAATTGAAGTGATGTATTTTGATTGAAAAGTATAATATTTACCACAAAATCATTGAACGTACCGAACAAATTTCTTAAATAAATACACGCACTTCTTTTTTTTTTGGGTACAAAACAAATACACGCACTTCGACTTGGTTCTTGCTACATTTTTTCATAAGAAGGATGTTGCTAACAGATGTTCAAGTCAATAAAAGTAAATGTTTTAAGGAGAAATTATGTGTTGCACTTTTTAAAATATTAAATACATATTTGTTAATGTAAATTTTTTTTTTGATTTTTAAACAATGTACTAAGAATATCATTTAGCATTTTTCTAATAATAATGTTCAAGCGCCTCATTTGCAAAAAAAAAAAATCTTGAAGAGATTTTGGGTATCCCAAATGGAACAATTAATACATCATTTTCTTTTTGCTAAACTATACTATTTATGATCCCTTATATTTATTTTAGATTTTCATTTGGTGTCTATTTTATTTTTTATTTCGAAATGGTTCCTTATTTTTTTTAGATTTGTTATGATATGAAATGGACCAAATTGATATAGTTTTTGGAAAATAAGAAACCATTTCAAAACAAAAAAAATAAAGAAAGGACTGTGTCGGAATAAAAAAAGGGATCACGTTTGTTTAACTATTATAAAATAAGGGACCATTTCGAGAAAAAAACAGGGACCACATTGGTATTACTTTGCAAAATAAGAGACCATTTCGGAACAAAAAATAAAAGATGGATCAAATTGAAACCTAAAATAAAGATAAAGATATATAAAGATCAAAAGTATATTCTAATCTATTTTTTTATATTATTTATATACAGGTTAACGATGATTTAATTGTTATTGTTAATAAATAAAATATATAGATTAGTTATGGAATTAGTCACGTGTTACTAGTAAATTGAGAACAGATTATTTGTTCGATAATTAATTTATATACTTATTAATTAATAATTAAGTCATCATTAATTGGTTTAAAAATAAAATATAAGAATTTTAGTGTATAAATATTTGTAATTGGATCTAAACATATAAAAATTTGTAATTTAGTCCTTCATACACATCTTCGTTAGGGTTCTCAACAAATATAAGGACTTATTTGAATTTTCCTAAAAAATATATGGACCTATTTGAATTTTCCTATAAAGTTTAGAGAATGCAAATCTACAAGTGGATAAGTCATTTAACGGAACCCTAACAGAAAACTTAAGAAACCCGAACAGAGTTATGTGCGAAGGATTCAATTATAATTTTTTTAAAAATTCAGAGTCCCAATAACAAACTTTTAAAGTTTAAGAACCTATTTAAAAATATTCGAATAGTTTATGAAGATACAAATTAATTAAACCTTAAATTTATACCATTTTAATTATATAGGCAACTACAAATTTATTTTAATTATGTTTATAACAATATAAATAAAGTTGAATTTGATATCGTACATTGTTAATATAAATATTTTTTTATATTATCAATTAATTACAAATCATCTTATGGGTGATTTTTAAAATAATTATAATGATAATCGAACATTTGTAATGGTATAATATAAAAAATCTTTACCTTCAAAATACATATCAATTAAATTCATATAAATAAGATAATACATATTTAATTTAATAATACAAAAGCAAGAGAAGCATAAATTTCTCCAAAATTAAATCATACAAATATAACAAAGGGAGATAATCAAGTATAGAAATATTATAAACTCTACCATGATAGTTAAGCCTAAAATGAAAAGCCGCCTTGCAAAGAAAGGTCAGAGTAATTTTGTAATCCAACAACCTTCAATTTAATACTTCAAAATTAACATTAATCATTTAAAAAAATATTAATTTAATCATTTAATGTTAAAAAAATAACAGTAATTTAATTCTTAATCAAAAGCTCCATTAATAGTAGGATTTAATTAGTATAGACCATCGATATAAATATTTTTTATACAATCAATCAATCATAAATTATTATATCATTAAAATAATATTATAATCTTATTATAACTATTTTAAAAATTACTTATTATAATCCATTAATAATAATCTAAAAAACTTTTTCGATGATAATAATCCTTTCAAAGAACGTCATTGATATATTTTTTATAATTAAGAGATTAAAATAATATTCTTACCTTTACGAATTACGAATACAAATGTAACAAATCGGTGTTTTTATTCCATATATTCAAAAGCTAAGAACAAAAGTAAAAGATAAATTAATATACGATACCATCAAATCAAATCAATAGTGCAAATTGGCATTTATAGTGTGTTTGAAAAGGTTCAAAAAAAAAAAATAGATTATGTTTATTATTGTGATAATCGATTATAATCAGAATCTATTTTTGTTTGACTTTGTTTATTAAAAAGTAATTTTAATATAATCTATTTTATTGGGGTGATGTAAAAAAATAATTTTTATATAGTAAATTACAAAAAAAAATATGTAATTTTTTATATAATTTAATAATATTGGTTTGAAAGTTAGTTTTATAGGGACAAATAGAAAAGATAGTTTTGAAAATAAAAAATAATCAAATCACAATAATCTTAAGATAAAAAAGATTAGATGACATAAAATAATTTTTTTTTAAAAAAAATTTCTTTTATAAATTTAAGTTAATTTTTAAACATTATAAATTATATATGAAATAATTTTTTAATCAAAAAAAAATTAAAATGAGAAAAATTAAATTTTTTCAAACATGCTCTTACAATAACTTGTTCGAGAACAGGACATACAGCACTCACCTGTACCATCCCAATAATCTATTTTTCTGCTAGTTTATTCATTGAACCTAAAAGGTTTTAGAGAAAAAGTATTGATAATATGCTCCTAATCTTTACAGCTTTTTAGAAGTTTGTATTTAATGAACCATTGACTATTTTCCCGAAAAACTGCAACTGGGAAACATCTTTTCCCCACTGCAACAAATTAACAAGAAAACTAGTCTATGGTCACCTATAGATCATAGAAGCTGATCGACAACCACACAGACATAGATGCACACAAGACAGTGGTGTTGAGTGAGAAAGAAACAGAGAAACAAAAGAAAAGAGAAAGCACACACACCTTCAGAAGGATCTGTAGTGGCGTTTGCAGCTTGAGCTTGTGCTATGTTAATCAAGCAGCTGAAGACACAAAAAGCAGCAAGGGCAAAAGCTAAAATATGTGACGATAAACACCTTACCAAGATGAACATGGCCAATTAATTCTCGAACAATAAGCTTGCTAGTTGCTAGACACCGGATAATTTTTACAGAAATTATACAGAGCCACCTGCAGCAGAGGCAAAGATGGCGTCTCTGACTCTCACTATGTGTGATGATGGTATATGTATGCAGATATTATATTATATTGTAGTGCATGATGAAAGGTTAGTTTCGGCGTTGGCACACATAGTTGAGCCCACGTAGGGCCTCCCTTGTCAAATTGATCAGCTAGCCGCCAGGTGAAATATAATATTGAGTCAATTTCAAATTTTATCCCTCAAATTATAAAATTTTATTAATTTGATTCGTGTGTTAATTTGATTCTCAAAATTATAAGGTTATATCAATTTAGTCCCTGACAGAAAAATTGAATTAATTAATGTTTGATAATTTTAAAAATATTTTTTAAAATTTTAAAAATATCAAAAATTAAATTGATACGATCGCATAAATATAAAAATAAATTTTGAAATTTACTCATGAAATTCTTTCCCTCCCTCCAGGCCAACTTTTGGCTTTTTGTTTTGTTTTTGTACAAGCTACCTTTTCATTGGTGAGACATTTTCACATTTGAAAAATGAATAATTATTATAGGTACTCAAATTCCTATGTTAAGAATGCACAAATTAATAAAATAAGAGTTATGTTAATCAGTATCTTAAGAATATTGATTAAGGAATCAATAAAAAAAATATTTTATTGAAAAATCAAGTGTTACACTTTTTAAAATATTAAATATATATTTTTCAATGTAAAATTTCCTTTTTTGATTTCTTAACCAATATCCTAAATACACTGATTTGCATTCTCCATAAAATAATATAGGAATGGGCTGTAACTTGCATTTTCTAATTGTAATAAAGTAGAGGTCTGCGGTTTGATTCTTATTATATCCAAGCCTGGAGAGAAAAAACAATAGGTTGTATTTACGAAGACACCAACCTACTCTATGAACACATTTGGGTAAATGCTTATTCAAAAATTGTTTAGCACATGAGATTTTATAATTCTTTTATAACTATTTTTAACTTTTTTCATAAGTTTCTTTCACAAACTTTTTGAAATAAGTTAAAAAAACTTATAAAAAAGATTATAAGCTATTTTGTTAACTTGTTCCAAACACATGTTTGGATATATAATAAGATAAATTCAAATAAACTCTTTATAACTTCTTCAAAACGTTTCATATCAACAAGTCAACTATTTTTTTTTTTTTAATCAAAACATGCTAGTAGAAGTATTTGGTAAGGGAAAAAAAACTCATATTTGATAAGCTAACAGAGATAACTTACAAAAATAAGCTAGGAGTTGGATGATTTTTTTTGATTTTATCTTTGTCAGTTTTCAACAATGACATCATTTTATCCTATTTTAAATAATACTCTTATTTTAAACTTTAATGTCAAATAACCCCAAAATAAATTCACATCCTCCTAGAGGTGATAATTTGGGTTATCCGAACCGCGGTGGCCCGATGCGGATTCAGGCTTTGTCGATTAGGATCAAAAAAGTTTGATTTCAATTCGGGCTAAAAAAAAGTGTCCAAATTCGACCCTATATGGATTGCGGGTTTATTCGGAACGATACGATTCTATGTTTAAAATTATGTTTTTGTTACTAATATCATTTATTAATATTTTATTTCCTTTGACCGTATGTTTTGCTAGGTACTGGTGACAAATTTTTTTGCGTGCACCAGGATTTGTCCTTTCGATCTGTATTATTTTTTGACTTCCATATCTGGAGCAGATAGGAATTCGTCCTTGAACTAAAATATACGGGTCAACCTCACTGAGGAGAGGCATCGCCTCTTGTGAGAACAAATTTCTTTTGTTTCAAAAATGATATCTTGATGTTGATATCAATTAAAAATTGGGAATCTGTATATATATTAATGAATTATTATTTTATTTTATTTTATTAAGGGTCAATTTATCATTGATAAAAGACAGAGGATATATCAAAAAAGTAAAACAGAAGATCTTCATCCTTCTTGCCGATACATGCTATACTATTCCTGCTTTATGGGTGTCTTGGGGATAGCTCCAGTAAGGATTTGATTCCTTTAAAATGAATAGTATAAGAGATTATTCATCTATTTAATAAATTAAAATCTCTATATATTTAATCAAATTAATGATAAATTAACTACTTACTTTCGCTCTTTAAAACTCATTTTAGAGAACCGAAATACTTCCACCTACTGATCCCTAATCCACCCTCCATATATTGCCCCTGTCATTTTATTAAGACCTGCCAATTTATTATAGGTTGTACGGTTGTACCATCTTAATCAATTAATTAATGCAGCCCTGCCATAGGTCAACTTGGTGGGAGCCATGAAAATTTGGATTGATTAATGTTAATTAATAAGATAATATATTAAATTACACTGTGTTGAAGCGCGGTCAGACTAGCCCATTTTGAAATGGCTTGATGAAGTCCAAAAAACATAGGAAGTAATTCGGGTTCAAATTTCATAAGTCAAATCTTATGTTTTATCGAACCGACGTATTTTATCAACTCTACATCTTCCTCTCTCAATAATAATAATAGTTTTGTATCTTTTAATCATTATTAAGTAAATTTATATATATACATACATACATACATAAACATATTTTTTTTATATTATTTTACACATATTGGTTAATTCACTATTAGAAAACTTACATTTCGGATGGAAATTTCCGACGAAAATGTTTCCATCTGAAATTTCATGAAAGTTTTGGATGGATTTGAGACATACTAATTATCAAAGAGATTTCGTCTCTATTTTGTCTGAAACATTGGTGCCAACAATGCGCCAAAAAATGTTTCGCATAGATTTCATACAGATTGATGACAATAAAATCTATCTCAGGTCTTTTGAACGATTCTTTCAAACTCTGTCTGAAAATTTGAGACGTTGATCAACTAATTTTATCATATATTCTTAATTCAATAAGCTAGCTTATTAATTTTTCAAAACTGGCTAACTTTTAAGCTAATTACGTCAAAGAAAGTCTTAGCTTGTTTCTTTACTATTTATTATTAGTAAAAAAAATATATGGCAACTGTTAATGAACTGTTTAAAAGATAACGTCATAAGCAGACTTTACCGAGCCAACTGTGACGGCCTTTGGGGAATGTTATAAAGCAAAAAAAAAAAAAAAAATAGAAAAGTAACACAAATGACGGTGGACGGTAATCGATACGGATTGACACATTTAATTGAACCTTTTGTCCATATTCGTTATAACTTTGATTTGATTTTCAGATTTTTTTTATTAATAAATAATATATAAATTTCATTATAAATTCTCATAAAGATTAATGATCTTCCCTAATCTTACACCTAATATATGTTTTCATAATCTAAAATTTTTTCATACCCCAAAACAAAAAAAAAAAACGAGGGTGGTGGGCTTTTAATAGTTTTCTTCAAAGTCAAAATCATGGGTAGCCGTATATGATGACATCCATGTGCTGAGAGAGTACAGCCGGTTTCAATTTTGACTTAATTGTTGTGTGTTAGGTGTGTAAAATTTATTATACTATTAATTAATTATAAATTATGATATGAGAAATTTTTAAGACATTTTGAATAAATATCAAATATTTTATTAATGTGATAATTTATGATTGATTTACATTATAAAAATAATTTTTATACTGATAATGTAGACCAAGTAACGACTCTCAACATATAATTTGAATATTAACCTGCTCCTAATCTTACATAAAACACGCACAAATTTTTCATGCGGGATGCTTAAGATTGCTTTCTTAATTAGAAGATTAATTAGTTGTTCCATATTATATTATAGGATTACTTATCTTTTTCATCCCTATAAAATTAGTAAATTTTGATTTCGGTCCCTATAAAAATTTAATTCGTTTTTAATCCCTAAAAAAATATAAAAATTGTGTTTTTAATATCTGATGAGTGACTAAAAACACATTACTTTTATTAAATGTAAGGACTAAAAAGGAATAAAAATTTTATAGGGACCAAGATTAAATTTTATCAATTTTATGGAGATTAAATATATATTTAACCCTATATTATAAGAATCAATTAAGATATTTTTAAAATATCCTAAGATAAAATAATTATATGATTGGATTTTTTTTCTGAATACAGTTTTATTGGGGATTTTCAAATAAAAAAATTACTTTGAGAAATTATTCGTATAAAAGCTTTTACATTATCATTCAATTATAAACTCAGTTATTAAAAATATTTGATTATCATGAAACATATATAATATATGATTATTAAAAGTGTAAACAACTTTAAATTTACAATGCATTAAAATTAAATTCATCTAAAAATAGTGTGTTTAAGAATATCCTAACATATAATAAAATTTCCTAGATTAAAGTGTTATACCTAACTCAGCAGTCAGCTCATAAAGACGTATACAATAAGTTTGCAAGGTACTGAGATCAAATCGATCCAAGCGTATGTGTTCGTTTGTGAGAGTGTTGGGCGTGAAGAAATTTACCAGTTGATGGTTCCAATGTTTCACTACCCACTGACCCAAAAAAACAAAATTGAATTTTTTAGATGATTAAAAACAATTTCAAAAAAAGAGCATATATATTCCTTAAATAATAGTTCATTTATAAATAGACATCATAAATTATTAATTTTTCTTAATTGATCATGAAACTTTAAGTATTAATGAAATGGATCCTTCTGTTAATTCCCTATTAAATCACTAATGACAATCGAAACCAGCCGTTCATTCTTTTAAATCTCAATAATTGATTATTTTTTATTTTATAATTTTATATTTTTTAACTAATAAAAGGCAAAAAAATAAAAAAGAAATAGCTCTCTCCCTCTCTGCATTTCTTCTGGTTCATTTTTTTTCTCTCTGAGCTGATTCTTTAATGCTTAATAATACAACAAGTTGCCTACTTGTCAAAGTAAAGCAACAAAATCCTAGGATTAATAAAAAGAAAAAAACCTACAATGCCCCCACCCTATCAACAACCAGTTACCAGTAGATGCAGCTTCAAATTAGAGAGGGCAACAAAAAACGAGAGAAGAAATGACGCAGAAGAGATAGAGAGTGGCCACCATCATTATTTTTTTTTTTTTAAGACGAATAAATAGGGAAGAATGAACCAACAGAAACCCACAAGGGAGAGAGAGAGTTGTTTCTCTTTTATTTTTTGCCTATTTTTTAAAAAAAAATTATAAAATAAAAATAATCAACGGTTGAGATTTAAAAAAATAAACGGCTAGATTTGATCGTCTTAACAGTGAGTTAATAAAAGGATCCATTTCGCTAATGCTTAAAGTTTGAGAATCAATTGAAAAGAATTAATAATTGATAGTGCCTATTTGAAAATGAATTATAATTTAAGAGATATGTATGCCCTTTTCCCAAAAATTTCCGATAGGTATATAAATTTATTAAGATAAGAAAAGCTAGCTTAAGCATCATAGAGCAATACACTCCACACCTTGAAGGTTGGTGAAGGACAACCTCCTTATCATGTGCTCAAAACTAGCATGGAAGTAGAATAACTTACACCCATCGCCTTCTAAAAAGAAAGAAAAACATAACACCTATTCCCCCGCACTCGGGTATTTTCGACCCTTTATCCCCTTTTAGCTGAGAGCAGCACACTATACCATACATAATCCCCTTTCTCTTCTGTAACTTACACCTGCAGGAACCTCCCCCATCTCATTATATTTATAAACAATCTCAAATTTAAATTTGAATAAAGGTTCAAACTAGTTCCCTACAAAAAATATGATGACATTTAGGTCCTTGAAAAATTATAAATATGATCCTTAATAATATAAAATATAAATTAAAAATAATTTTTAATAGGGATTAAATTGTTCTTAAAAATTATTCTAAAAAATTAATTTAATCCTTATTTTATATTTTTAATGATCAAATTGATATTTTTTATTTTTCAGAAATTAAAATGTCACCCTTTTTTATATTAAAAGCCAATTTACACCCCCATATTCTTTACATTTTACAATCATGTTAAAAAAGAGTCATCCACTTGAGCTGCTCTTCTGTCAGTATGTTTCAATGACTAGTTTCCTCTGCAACACATCTTTATGTTTGTCTTGGTTGTTGTCCTTCCATTATAACCTTGGGTCCGGGGACCTAATTACTAACTATTAACAAGTTCAGGGATCTGATGATAAACGTTTTAAATGCAAGGACTTATTTACAAAATATATCAAAGTTCGAGGATCCAATTACAAAAAAATTTTAGTTCAAAGACCTATTTAAAAATTCTCAAATAGTTCGGGAATCTGCAGAGTAAATAAACTTATATTTATTGTATTGATAGAATATTACAAATTATCAATTACATTATGGAATATTATTTGCTATCAAGATATACTTGAATAGATAAAAGAAAATAATAGTATTTTTTTGTGAAATGGAAAATTGTATTAGAAGGAAAAAAAGTACGAAGTTTGCTTGCAAGAAGATTACAATTAAATTACAATTGTTGTAAAAACTTTTGGAGAGTAAGATAATTAGAGAGAAATGTTTGAAAATTAATTTGGGCAATCAAGTTAATAAATATCATTTTTTTGTGATCTCATTTGATTTAAGTATAAATGGTTTTTTTCTATAAAAGCACGTTTCACTTAGTGCTTATGTTAAATAATACTATTTGTTTTTTTTTTGGTGATTAATAACACTATTTGTTAATAAAGGGAAATTAACTTGCATATTTGGATATTTATCAATTTATTTGTTTATACCTACCTGCCCACTTACCTATGTATTTGTATATTTTACTTTTTCTTATAGCTGCCTACTTGATCAATATTATTCAGTTTGATGTTTTGATGCATTTTGTATCTTTAATAGTTGAATCAGATGTTTAGCTTGACATTTTGCTTTTTGTTTTTATTTTTTAACTATAATTGTCTACCTTACTATTGCTAAGATGATTTAGAAAATGGGTCTTGAGCTCCATGTGACAAAGATTGATTCATTATTTGCATTGAATATTTTTATCGTTTTGAAAGAGGTAAGAGAGTAAAAAGCAATGCAATAGAAAATGAGAAACCAAAGGAAATGATTGAGGGTAAAAATATATAACCACTTGTGTAAAAAATAAAATTTTTTTTTTGGTTAAGAATTTAATTATTAGTAGGAAAGGGGGAGTTGTTTGAGTCATTCATATGCATGTATTCAAAAGTTTTAAAATTAAATATTTATCATTTAAAAATTAGGATGGGATAACATATCTGTAAGTAAACAGTAAATTTAGCCATTGAAATCATTTTATCATGAAAAAATATATATAATGAGAGTTAGTTTTATTAATACGAATAAGAATCAGTTTTTAAAAAATATGAAAGACGTCATAAAAAATATATAGTCAAATAAGATTGATATTGATTTAATTTATCAATTATAAAAATGACAGTAATATAGTTTATGGACATCAATTGTTTGTATATATATATATATATATATATATATATATATATATTACTACGATAGCATTCATTTATATGCTTCAAATAAACAATCTTTTCAATACCATTTAAATTAAACCAAAATCCGCTGCTGTATCTCATAATTTTGCCTTTGTTTTTAAATGTTAATTTTTCATATTTAAATGTTTGAATGGTATCCATAATATCAAATTTTAAAAGTTTTAATGATATTAGTGTTTTCACATTTACAAGTCCCAAGCAAAAAAAAATTTCATGCGATGATTTTACATTTTAAATTATATACAAATATTTATTCGTTGCTCTTTTAATTTGTTATTTTTAACACTTAAAAATATAAAATAGTCTAAAATAATCACACATAATACGCTCGTGCATATCGCACAACTTTTAATCTTATCAGTGTTTTCAAATTTAGAATTCAAAAGAAAAAAATCATACGATATTTTTTCATTTCAAATGCTACATGAATACTTATATGTTGCTCTTTTGAATTGTTATTTTCAACATTTAAAAATACACCATACTGTAAAATAATCACACATAATACGCCCGTACATCGCACGAGTACAAAATCTAATATCATTTATAAATTCAAGAAGTAAATCCTTAATTTAGTTTCCGAAAAAAATTTAAATGTTTTTTTATCTAAAATATTTTTGAAATGTTAATTCGGACCTCAATCTCGGAAGCAATTTCAACAGTGTTAGAACATCAGAAATGAACAAAAAAACTGTGAAAGAGTGCTTGAATCTCATAAATCAGATTACCCAAATAATATTGTTTATTACACAACAATAAATCAGTATAACAAACCCATCAACAAAAAAGCTCATACTAATTCCCAATTAAAAAATATATAACAGTTATGACATCAGATCTTAAAACAATAGAGAGACCCTACCACTGTGAATGTCAGTCGTCAGCGATACTCAACCTCCACGAGGGCGGCAACCAGCCTCTAAGTCATCGAATCTCGTCCTGGTTTACGAGATTTGGTCTTGGCGGAGGTTTATGACAATGGTTCTGGAAAACGCCATCGAAGGAGACAAAGGAAGTCCATCGCGAGCATCAGTCAGCAGCGACGCCCAGCCTTTGCGTCAGCGGCACGCAACCTTTGCATACCGGATTCTAGAAAAAATTCTTCAAAAACGAAAGAGAATTCAGTGGTAAGCAGTTGTGTCAGATTTGTTGGTACCGTTGTCCTTGGTAGGGATGGGTTGTACATACATGGCAGTGGGGGAGTGGGTGAATGTGCGGTGGTCCATGGAGGCAATTGGGGACGTTGGTGATTGTGCTGTGGCAGATCGGATGACTGGGCACAACTTCCAAAAATTATTATTGAGTACCCAGGCCCTTATGGACAAAATTTTAAAAAAACCATAAACCGGCTTAGCTGGTAACAACTCAACAATTTTTATCTAGCGTACAGATCAACGCACATGATTGGATGAGCACGCATGCACTTCTCTTTTGGATGTGCATTTTAGACGGCACCTCAAAGTGGGTTCTAAGTTTATGTGGTAGCGAGTGATCTTTGACATGCGAATTGTTAAAGAATTTCAAAGCAAATGAGTAATGTATAAAATAAACTTAGACACTTAATATAAATGCAGAAATTAAAGTGTTGGAATGTAAGGAAAGCAGACAAAGAAAAGGAAGTAAAGATGCAAGAAAACAACTTCCATAGGAAGTAAAATGCTGGAAAATTAAGGAAAAACAATAGAGTAAAACATATCATTTGAATTGGTATACACTGTCAGTGTAAAGATTTTTTACACAGACAATCAATCAGAAATTGCCACATAAGCTAAAGTGTTTGACTTTTATCTTAACTACCTCAAAAATCACATACACCATGATTTCTGATTGGTTGTCAGTGTAAAGTGTTTTACACTGACAATATATATCAATTAAAGTCAAAACATATATAAGGTGCAATGAACAAGGGACAAAGAACAACTCACAAAGGTACATTGAGTTGTATTGAAATTGTTGGAATTGAAATATGGAAGATATACTTGATGCAAATCTTTCACTCTGCTTGTTGAAATGTTTATGATTTTTTATCAAGAAAATCAACATTTTTACATCAAATATTTATAAGCAAAATAAATAACTGCCTAAATTCTATGCTATTGACAGGTGTTACAGTTATTCTAAGCATTTGCCTACTAAAAACTACTTCAACAGTGTGGAAAAGGTTTAAATCCCTTATTCGAACCTGATAATCCGTTGGTTTATGATGTTTTATCTATTATTTTAGAGTGAATTTCAATAATTAAGTTGAGTTGAATGTTTGATTTTACCCAAATTAGACTTTGTTTGTTTATTTTAGTGTTTAGAGTTAATTTTTTTATTTTATTTTGATTTTAATTAATTTTTCTTATCTTTTATGGTTTATGATTTTTAGGAAAGGATAAAGAAGAAGAATTGTAATTGAAGGAAAAGAAAGAAGTGAAGTGCAAAGAGATATATGTTGGGAGTTGTGTCACGTGAATTAAGAGAGCAAGCCTCAGGGGAGAATTCAATCTAAAATGCATAAGGGTCCACTTGAGATAAAGATTTCAATGCAATTTGAATTAAAATTGTTGCAATTTGAAAACAAAGCTCCAGGAGCTCCAACGTGAAACAAATTAAGTTCGAGGGGCCCACTACCAATTCAATTGGCAAATGGATTATGAGAAGATTGAATAAAAGAATGGGATTGGAGATAGAGAAGATAAGCCGTTAGAATTCAATTTACAATTGAATTGAAATTCAAAAGAAGATAAGCAGAGTGAATTAAAGATTGAAGGAGATAACAAATCAGTTTGCATACTGTTTATAAGAAGTGTCATAGTACCGCACAAGAGAATATGGACAATTTCGGAGAACTCTTCATAGTTTTAGTTTTTATTTTTTTTCTTCTTCTTCTTTTATTTTAGTTATGAACTAAACCCTTTTTTTTTTAGGGTGGCGATGTAACCGCGCCATGACAGTTTGGTGATTTATTTCAGTTTTTCTTAATTTATTCTTCTTCTCTATTTGTGTTTTATTTCCGTTCTTAATGCTTCTAATTGCTTGATCACCAATTAGATGATAGGCTAATCATAATGAGACCGAGAGGAGATTTATGTGTCAAAGGTATTGAGATAAAACCATAGGGTTAATGCAGATAGAGATATACCGTAGGAGCCTTATGCAACTGCTATAGAGAATCATAGATCTTAATAAATTCTTTGATAAATAATCATCATAGAGATATAGTTGATTAGATATCAATGGGTAAATTTTAGTGTGCTCTAACCCAGACATTAAAATAAATTAGGATTCTTGGTTGACATTAGAAGTTGATTAAGAGATTAGGAAGAATTGATATAACTGAACCAAACTAAGTGGGATTAGGATTCCTTGTCTATGAGGAATCTGTATTCATAGAGTTGGTGAAATTGGATCCCTAGAATTTTCTTTCATTGTTTGCTCATCATTTTATTTTATTTTTCTAATCAATCAATTCAAAAATCCAAAAATCAATTATTTTCTATAAGTGTTTAATTATTTTTTATTTTATTTTGAAATTTTCCAAACCAATTTCTCTTGGTCTAAATAGTTGTTGATTTTGTGAAGTGGTACTTGGTCTCCCAATCCTTGTGTTCGATACTCGGTTTCTCACCGTTTTATTATTACTTGCTTCGACCTGGTACACTTGCCGGAGTCCATCAGAACCCTAGGTTGATGTGTATGAAAAAAAACATACAAAATTCAGGAGATTATTTTCTCACCTATCGGATATATATGAGAGAATATTATGCGTAAAAAAAAAAACAGCCGTAACAGATTATTCGGTTTGAATTTAAATTTTCTTATCTTCAATAACAGGCATTTTCCAATCTGACAAGGCACGTGACAAGGCACGAGAACTTCTTTTTCTCTGAGACTAAATTGAACTATACCGAAGATCGAGTCATATTGTTGAATTTTCCAACTTGGGGCTAATAGCACAACACTCCCAAGGAAATAAATTTTCGACAATCAAGTCGTCTGATATCAACGTCTAGAATGGCCTGTCTAACATGAACTGCTTGAAAAAGCCGTCTAAAATAAATCGTTTGGAGACTTGTTCTGTCAAAATACCCAATCTCATCTTACCTTCTACTAGTTTCCTCTCTAACTTAATGGTGACTATTTCACCTCTAACAACCGCATACACGAATAGCTGAAATAAAGACTAAACCTCATTTTAGTCCCTAACAAAATTTGAGATATCACATTTTATTCTCGAAAAAGAAACTCACTGAATAATTCATGAAAAGGACAAAAGAGGGACATGTTAGTCCCTCTCTTTGTCTCTATCTTGAATACACCCTTAGAATGCTGATGTGTACTGTTAGTGTGTTTAAGTGTCCGTTAAACTCGTCCATATGACATATGTTGGTGCATCTACTGTGAGTATATCTGGTGCATATGGGATGTTGCTTGTAACATATAGAGATTAATTTGTCCCACGAAAAAAATTGTCAAGGACTAAGGAGTATTATTACTTAAATAATAGTTTAGAACTTTATTGGGTCAATGCATAATCATTTTGATGGTCTATTCTTCATGCAGGGACTATTGACCGTACACCTGACACACTAACGATACACATCAACACTCTAACAGTGTGTTCAGGACAGATACAAACAGAGGGACTAAAATATCTCTCTTTTATCATTCTCAAGGACTATTTAGTGAGTTTTTTTTTCTTAGAGATGAAAAGTGATACCCAAAAATTGTGAGGGACTTAAATGAGTTACTATAAAAGTTGATGCTGATAGTTTCAAAATGGGAATGTATTATTCAGCAAGATAAGCTAGTCATCACAATCTTAATCAAATTCAACATGTGGCCGCCCTCCATTAAAGCCTTCACCTAGAACACATATCCTCCCACCTGAATCAACACCCATAAACAAATTTTGGAGCCCACTTACATTTATGTCCACCTATTTCACACATAACACCCAACTAAGTACTAAAAAACCAGAGACTTTCCTTGAACTTGGAACTTTGGCATTTGGGCCAAAAGACAGAGATTCATCAGTGTAAATGTTCATAGTGAGTCCTAGTCAATTTTTATCTATAGAGCTTGGGGTTGGGGCCGGAGTTGGGGTCTCACTTGTTCTGTCACTGGAAGAAGCAATTCCCTTGGAGGAGGCAGCCACAAATGGCACGTGAGTAGCATGTGCTCACGGATTCATAAGCGACTAACAGCACATTAGGTAGAAGGGGCATAAATAACTAATATGATTGCTGACAGTTGAGGAGTTGATCCTCATGACAAATAACGCCGCAAAATATTCCTAGTACTGGAATTCAAAGTGGCCTGGCCTCCTTAGACCTTAACCTTGTTCATTGACATATTCAGAAAGCCGGTTTTGGTTCACACTTGTTTCTTTGTCTTCTCGAGTTCTAGGTATGAGCAGGATTTGGTGGCTATATAATAGGAGAGGAAATGTTAACTAGGATTTTGATATGTTTTTGGAGACAAACAGTAGCTTGGTAACCTGAAAAGCTAATATATGGTCCAAGGGTTATACCAAAAACAAATACGGTTGAAGGCTTCACAGATCTGCACACTAGGTGGCATTTGGCTTGTTTTCTTATTTCATTCTCAGTTAATATATTTTCACTTATACTTACGAAATTATCAGATTGTTTTCACCATTTGCTTTATAAAATTTAAAAATGGGAAACAAAGTAAAAACAAAATGACATCTTTGTAACTAATTAATAAGAACATATCAACTAAAGATGAAAGAAAACAAACCAAATGCCTCCTAGCTCAATTTCAGCTCAGCAATTTCAAGGGATAGGTCATAGGTACAACTAAATGAGCTCTGTTGTTATTAAGAAATCTGTTTTCTTTAACTTGTAATTACAACTAACAAGCATTTAATCTTACAGTTTGAAAAAAGTGACAAAATTCAAAACATCTATAAAGTGTACTGTGTCTGAAATATAAAGTTATCAAATGTTCAGTTTTCCACTTTTGGCAACAGACAATGTTCAAACAAGAATTTCTCCATGTATCTGGAGATGATAATTATCAAAGACCTCTCACCTGGTTGTTGGAGCAATAACAAAATATTAGACGAACTTTATCCCTGATTTCATATCTCAAAAGAATATGAACGTGCACAAAATAGTATTTATGAAAGCTAATCTTATAAGCAAATTTGTAACCAAGCACATGTCAAAATTTTCTTCAAAAATGTATGGTTGTAATGAAAGGGGGGAAAAAATTTGCTGCATGAGGTTCAAATTGAAAAGATCATAAAAATACAAAGCCTTTTCTCTCCTACAAAAAAACAGATGAACATGATAGCATTCTTCACGAGAGGCATTTAAGTCTTGCAAATGTCAAATAGCCTGTGTGACCTCTAGCTTCACCACAAGGTCTAGCCATAACAGAAGAAATAGGACTGCTGAGCACGTTGCCTCCATCTGAACACTGCCTCCTCTTGCAAGGAAGAGAACCATTAGAACCACTCTCGTTCCCCTCTAATCCATCCATTTTCCCTTCCCGAACTTCATATGTGCGTAGAAGTACTTCAAATGTCCTTATATCTTTTACATAAAGCAAATATTTACATAGGAATTTCGTCAGTGCTTATATGAATTACCAATAATTGCATTGATAAATAACATGAAAGAGGGGGAGAGAAAAACTAAAGATAAGCAAAACCAAGGTTCAACAAGCTCAAGTCTAAATCACAAATATATAGATAAAGACAGAAAGAAAAAACAGGAATGTACCAGTGAAGCTGGTTCGAAGCGTTTCGCATGATCGTTGTACTTGTTCAATACAAGGGGAGAATGAGCAGAATGTGCCATCTTGTTTTAACATTTTTGCAGCTGAAGGAATAGCTAGCCAAGGTTGGGGTAGATCCAAAAATACAGCATCAGCCAGGCCAGAAAATTCATCAGGAAATCCCTCACCCTGAATGTCCCTCACTCCCACACTGACTAAGCTGCTTAGACCAGTTCTCTCAAAATCATCCCTAGAAGGAAGGAAATAAATAAAAATATGGCACGGGACTGGTTCTGCATTTCTATGTAATCCTTGTCAAACAAAAACAGTAGTGCAATACTGCAATTTACCTTGATGCTGACCATCTTAAGGGGGCGTTTGGTAAAACACATTTTTTTTCCTGGGAATGTTACAATGTGTTTGTTAGGCCTTAAATATTCTTGGGAATGTTACTTGGGATTCCCATGTCTGGTTTAAAGGCATCTTTCCATCTTTCTAGGGAATGTTAGGATTATTCAAAAACACCCTTGAATATAGATTGATGAAATAAAAAAATTAAAATTAAAAAACATAATAAAAATGTTAAAAATTAAAATAATTTTAAAAATAATGTATACTGGTATCTGTTCATGCCTTGATTTTATACCACGGTTCTTTTTCTCTCAAAAAAACAATATTTTAACATAATTTTAATATTATCCATGGAAAACTAGGATATAATAGTCTTTTCAAAAAAACAAAAAAACAATTCATGTCCATGGGAAATTAGGATTCCCACCCCTCCCATGGGAATGTTTTTGGGAGGAACATAGCCAAAAGACATTCTTGGGAATGTTAGTTTCCTGGGGATGTGTTTTTTAAAAAAGCATACCAAACATGGGAATGTAGGAATCCCAAGTTATGATTCCTGAGAAACTAAAAAGAATCTCTCTACCAAAAGCTCCCTAAATGTACTAACTACCACACACACATGGAAAAACACAAACATACTATAATCATAGAACGTAATCCATCAAAATAGCAGAGGACTAGTAGATAAACTTGTATGGAAGCATTCACATTCTGAACAATGGAGTACATATTCACCAAATATATAACTTCTAATTTCATCAACAACAAATCACAATTCAAAGCTAATGAAATAAAACATAAGATATAGGTGAAAGCTAAATACATAAGTATCAAATACGGGATAATGTCAGATACAGTATCTAAAGTGAGAATCTCAATAGTCTCTTCATTGTTACCTGGCTGATCCAGCCCTTTGTTCGTGGAAATCAAATGTATAGACATGTCCTGTAGGAGCTACCGCTCTTGCAAGTGAAGTAGTTAAAGAACCACTTCCAGTTCCAGATTCAAGAACCAAGCAACCAGAAACAATCTCCAAGTACATGACAACAAAGCTAATATCTGCAATATAAAGAATCTGAGTCCTGTGGCTTAAAACTAGAGTCCATAATTCTGGTGTAGGAGCCAACAAGTAGACAAAACCACCCTTATTGCTGAATACTTTGGACCCAAATGGCTTTCCTATCCAGTCTGAATGTTTAAAAACACCAAAACGATTCTGCAGAACCAAACCCTCAGAGACAGTTACAGCCTTCATGTTGTCATGCCTTTCATAAACAATAACCAAATCGCCATTACTAATAGATCGATTAAATGATAACTTTTTTGCAGGATCACTGGCCAACATCTTATAACTCTTCCAAATCTTTGGGTCCAGTCAAAAAGAAGTCGTCTGTGCCACCCAAAAACAGAGAAATGTATGACATGTGTGAAGTTTGTTGTGTGACTATAGTCTCCAAAAAAAATTAACAACAAACAAACGAAAAACAAAAATTAACAACGTACACTTCTGCATTCGGTTCTTTTTTTATTATTATCGTGGACCGTATTCTGTACTCAATATTCACTTCGAAAATACAATCCTGACATACATTTTCCCCAGGAACACAATAAATAGATGGAATAACTATAACTTTCTACTCAGTCCCAAAACTCCTACAGAAATTTTGAGCATAAAACTAATGGAAGTAAAACATAAAAGAAGAAAACCCAATATAAGCTGACGAATTACGACAACAACAAAAGCCTTTTCCCACTAGGTGGGGTAAACTACAAGCTCAAAAGTTCATAAGAAAGGAAAAAGAAAAAAAATTACAACATACTTTCTGCATTCAGTTATTTTTCTTTTTTGGGGGTCACATGTTATATTCAATGTCCACTTGAAGCATACAATACTGTCACACACCTTTCCCATGAACACCAAAAAAGTAGATAGCATAACTAGGTCTACTCAGTCCCAAAAATCATGCATAAATTTTGAGCATAAAAGCAGTGGAAGTTAAAATAAATAAATAAATAAATAAATAAGCTCATAAAATCCAAACATTATTTCAGTTAAATTAAATGAAAAAAAATGAGTGAAAAATAAATAATCATGAAAAAGTAAATATTTTCCAGCACAGAAATCAGGAATTTAAATTAGATGTTTGAGCTCGTTGGCTCAGTAGTTTTGGTCCAAAAGTACTACCCTATTGTTTAGAATTCAATGGACTAATGCAATATCATGTGACATTTATATCCTGACTTCTCTTATGCTTTGGGATGAAGATGCTTGAGTTCTAAATCTAATTCTTGAATCATTATTGATAATTTTACTTCTTTCAACAGTTAAAACAAGGATAATGAAGAGTTCCATGTTATCTATGATGGAGGACCTTATAAGGATACATCATTAGCAGCCAAGCACACACAACAATACACCATTTACAAGATCATAATACAAAAACAGAAATAAAAATATGAGTGAATATATCAGCAAATCTGTGAGTAGAGCATTTATCAAACAGTTGGTGTGCAGAAAGCATGAGTGAATAAAAAAAGGGTAGGAAGGGTACAGTACGAGAGGGACCCAGAAATTGTAGAGCACGATGGAACAAGTCGCCGGGCGGTGGCGGCAGAGGAGGAAGGAGAGGGACACGAAGACAGAGACTGCGCGTTGAGCCAATGAGCGTTCTCGAGAGACGAAAGAAGCAGAAGAAGAAAACCAGTAAAGTACAAATTACTAAATAAATAGGATTAAAAAAAAATTGGACCGACGTTACCTAAATCCGTTTTTTTATTATATGGATTTAGTTGGTATATATATTCCTTATAAACATTTTTTAATATTCAACCAATCAAAAATTATTACATAAATTAAAATATTTGATTTTTATTTTAAATAATTTAAAATTTATTCATATAATGATTTCTGATTGGTTAAACTTTTTTAATATTTTGTTTTTTTAATATATTTTTAAATATGAGAATTAATTGCTTTATTTATTTTTATATATTTTAATTTGGAATTTAATTGCAATGCATTGACAGTATAAAATTTTTTACATTATCAATCATTCACCAATTATGGTGTAGATGACTTTTAAGATATTTAGAATAAGAGTCTAACATTTTTATTAATATGAAAATTTATGATTAGATGTCTGGAGTAACGGATTTTGAGAAAAAAAAATTGGGGGAGCCACTAAACATTAATAAAAATAAATCACTTAAATTAATAATTAATTATGCATAATTTTATCACTTGAATATGTAAAATGAGTAAACATTCAATACGTGAAATCCTATCTAGTGTTTACTCATCTTACACAAAAGAGATTAAGAGGTTTGAAGTAGATGAGCTGAAGAGGAAAAACTTATTTGTAATAAATCTGGATGATGTTGAGTTTGAAATAATGTGATAGAGAACTGGGATGAGGGAAAAAATAGGGGCAAGGACAGACTGGCGGAGAATACTTCCCCCTGTTGACATCCCTAATCTCAATCAATAAAAAAATACAAGCAAATAAATTGTTTGTGAAATATGATAAACTAATGTAGTTACTAGTGCCAACGCACATACGATATTTTGTGGTCATGAATAAATTTAAGGTTTAATTATATTTTTAGTCCCTCATATTTTTAAATTATATAATTTTGATTTTTCAAAAAATTTTATTGTAGTTTTATCCCTTAACTTTTTTAATTGTGTGTTTTTGATCTCTTAAAAAATTTAATTGCACTTTTTATAATTTTGTGAAATTGTGTAATAAAAATCTTTTTGGTCGCTATAAGAACTAATTTTGTACAATTTCACAAAATTAAGGGATGAAAAGTGCAATTAAATTTCTTAATGGATCAAAATCGCACAACTGAAAAGTTGAGGGACAAAAATATAATTAAAATTTTTGAGAGACCAAAATCGCATAATTAAAAAAATTAAAGGATAAAAAGTACAATTAAACATAAATGAAAACAGTTAATAATTTCAATTGATCATAACCAATTACTTTGTAAATTTCAAAATAAACAAATTAAAGAAAGAAAATATGTATAAGTAAAGAACTTACTATTAAATATTTAACCTCGTGGATTGTAAATATTTAATTTATCATCTACCAATTTAAAACTTTAGCTTCCATATAAAATATCATTGGTTATATATAATATATAATTATATACATCTACATATACATATAAGTATGCTTTTATTTATCATTTTCAATCCCATATAAGATGCTTCAAAATAGAACATGAAGTCACATTAATAATAATAATATCACAACATAATTTTTTTTGAGCCGCTGCCAACTTTGACATCCATTTTCTTCTTCCCTCGGTTCAAAATTTTTTACATAACTTTATTTTCATCAGGGCCTTTGCCTTTTAGGTTCTAGTTTTGAGTGCCATATTTGAGAACACTAATAATCATTTTCAAAAGTTATGTTCTTTCCATTCCCTTTATTTATTTTTCTGTGTTTCTTCCGATGATTTGGAACAATTTATCCCAAATTTATTTAATACTCTCTCAACCAATATGATTTGGAACAATTTTTCTCCTCAAACTCACGTTAATAAGATCCAATCAAATTGAAGATATATAAAAAAATTATATGAAGTTTTATTACAAATTCATATATGATAATTTCAGGTTTTTAACTTGTTTGTTCATAGTATCTAAAACAATTCTTACTTTTATAGAAGGGTGCAACGTCAAATATATATATATATATATATATATATATATATATATATATATATATATATATATATATATATATATATATATATATATATTCTTATTGATTGATATAATAACTAATATGACAAATATTTTGAAAAGATGATCAATTAACTGTTTTTATAGTAAAAGATATTTAATTGTTTTCACATTTTAATTTAAAAACTCAACCCTGGTGCAATATAAATATATAAATTTTTTTAAAACTTATATAGTGGATTGTAAATATTTAAATTATTATCTACCTATTTAAAACTTTAAATATCATAAATTATATATAATACATAATTATATACATCTTGATATACATATAAATATGTTTTCATGTAAGATTTTCAACCTCGTGTAAGATGCTTCAAATTAGAATATGAAGTCACGTTAGTTATAATGACATCACGACATAATTTCTTTTAGCCGCTTCCAAGTTTGACATCTTTTTTCTTCCCTCAATTCAAAAGTTTTCACATAACTTTATCTCAATTAGGGCCTCTCTGTTCTAGCTTTGAGTGTCATATTTGAGAACATTAGCAGTCATTTCCAAGAGTTGTGTTCTTTCAATTCCCTTTATTTAATTTTTTGCTTCTTCCAACGTATTGGAATAATTCATTTAATTTTTCAAATTCACGTAATGCTCTCCCAATCAAGGGTTCTGTCATTTTCATTCCTTATCTTTATTTTTTTGCTTTTTTCAATGCATTGAAACCCAACGTATTTAAACATTTTTCTCAAATTCTCACAATTAAATTATGTTTTAATAATAATTTTTCTACTCAAACTCACGTTGATATGATCCTATTAAATTGAAGATATATCAAAAAAATCATATGAAATTCTATTAGAAATTCATATACGATAAATTCTATTAAACCTCTAAGAGTTAATAGATATTCACATCCAAATCTATCCAAAAGTCATAATTCCTCATAACCATTGTGTACACCATACATTATGTATCCAAAAGGGATGGTCCCTTCTAAGCATGAAGGGTACCAAAATTAGAATGTCATTACCAAACAACCTCTACTACCATAAATTTCCTTAAAAAACAAAGTCGATCTGTCACACAACACAAACACAACCAATGGAAAACAATGAACAACTCTAGTTACAACAATGTGATTTCAGAGATATAATAAAAAGAAGGTATGCAAAACAAACGTGTTGTCCTAATAAGCAATAATCAAGATCAAATTTTGACGCTAATTGCATATGTTCAAAGGAACACACATTGTCCAATAGGAACACATATTGTCCAATTTTGACCTATTCCAATCAAATCCAACATTAATTGTAGTAGTAAAGTCAAGTTCCTTCTCAATCATCTGAAGGATCTGAAGAGGAAAGACTTAATCCCAAAATCCAAAAAGATGTCTCAAACTTGAATTTATTGAAAGATCAATCTGCCTGTATCCCTTGTAGAATACCTAAAATGTAAAACAGTAATTGACTAATTGGCAAGTACTTTATTAAAAAAAAGGAGTGTAAAAATAGAAAACAAATTGTAGGAAGAACGCAAGGTGAAGAACTGTTTCCATTGCATAAAATACATATTATTAAATTTTAATGGAAATGAAATAATTTTACAATATCATCATCCATGTAAAAAGTTCATAAATTTTAAAAATTGTTTGTAGTTTGAAAAAGAAAAAAAAAAAGGAAGGGTCAATACTCTGATTTTAAATATAAACATCATTCATGTAAAACTTAACATGACAAACAATACTGAAAGTGATAATAAAAGTGATAATAAATTAATAATAACAATAATAGAATTAAAACTTTAAGCTAATATTGAAGACTTTTAACAATTATAACTACTCCTTACAGTGTTTATATTTCCCTTATTTATTCTTAAGGGAACGGACAAACACAATGCCAAACTTAATATATGATAACTAAAAAAGGCTTTGTCCAAATACTATTTTTCTTGTGAGTCTTTTCTCTAGTTTCTAATCCACTATCCCAACCACCAATGGCGTGGTAAGGAAGTCTCTCTCTTGGTGGATTGTTAAAACTATTTTTATTTGCTCCATCTGGTGCAAGAGTGAATTTGCATCGTATGCATGATATAAGTTGCTGTAGTTGCTTTAGTTTGGTGCAGAGGTGATGATGCTGTATTTGTTCCCTATTATTTTGGTCTAATATGCATGCTATCTGTTTATAGTTGGTACATTAGTGGGCTCAATGTTCTATTATAACAGTAGGCTATGCTATATTTGGTTTGGTGCACTTATCTATATGCCTTGTTATGCAGTGGATCTTTGTCTTGGATTGCGGTTGGGTGTATTGATTCTTTGTTCTTAGTAGCTTGTAGGTTCTTGTATATGGGTTAAAGCATCCCTTATGCTTAAATCAATATATTTCTTTATTTATAAAAATAAAAAAAATAAAAAAACCAAAGGCTCTGCCTAGACAAATCCCTTTGGTAGCCCTAAAAGTCCCCCAAAAGGTCAAGTCTTGCAATTGGACTCTGGTACTTAATCGGATTCACAAAGTGACACAATGATATGTTGCAAATTTGTATACCTAGGGCTTTCTTCTGATGATTGTCACGTGCAAATCTAGTTCAGAAAACATAGCATGTATATCAATGCATCGTAAAGCAGTTAATTTTGTTGGAGAATAAAGAAGTTTCATATTGGCAAGAAATATGACCAAAGAGCCATTTATAATACTTGGACAAACCTTCCTCTATGAGCTAGCTTTTAGAGTGGAGTTAGGCCCAATTATTCTAATTTGGTGTAAGAGCACTAGGGAGCTTCTCAACATCGAACCTCTCGAACTTGAGTTCATCTTTGAGATGAAGAAACATATCTCTTGTTCTCTTCAATTGTCACATAAAACCGATAGCTTATGTAGATTTCAAGGCGAAAACAACCAATCCCAAGAAGTATTGTGTTCGTCCAAACACTGAAATTGTCTTGCCACGATCTACATGTGATATTATAGTTACCATGCAAGCTCAAAAAGAAGCTCCATCTGACATGCAATGTAAGGATAAGTTTCTTCTTCAAAGCATAAAAGCACCTGATGGAGCTAACCCAAAGGATATTACTTCAAAGATGTCCAACAAGGAATTAGGGCATGTGGTTGAGGAGTGCAAATTGAGAGTGGTGTATGTTTCTCCACCTCAGCCACCATCTCCAGTCGAAGCTTCTGAGGAAGGGTCATCACCTAGAGGTTCAGTTTCAGAAAATGGAAATGTCAATGGTGCTGACTCCGCAACAGTAACAAGAGCGTTCACTGAACGACATGAGGCTCCAGAAAAATCTGTAGAGGCAAAGGCTCTTATCTCAAGGCTGACTGAAGAAAAGATAATTGCAATTCAACAAAATAACAAACTTCGCCAGGAACTGGACCTGCTGAGACATGAAAGCAACAAAAATCGTGAGGGTGTCTCGATGATCTTTTCTCATATTTCCAACCAATGTGGGACTTCTTCATTCTCCAACAACTTTCTTGTAGAATGGCTCGTTTGGGATTCTTTGTGAACATTGTGAATGTCCTCCCACTTTGGAGCAAGTTCAGCTGATTTGTTTTAAAAGTTTTCGCAAGAAATTGGAGTATGCAATTTTATTGATGTATAAAATTAATGCAATTCTCGGGTGAAGTTGGTTAGAGTGGAAATGCGATGATTATGTTTTAAGAAAGTTTCTTTGCCTTAACATTGGATAAGTTATGTTCATAGCTATTCTAAAGGAAACTCTATTATTGATAAGCAAAGAGAATGGTAAGCCTAACCGTTTTGTTTAGAAATGTCCCAATAATGGAATGCCCTACAACTAAAGGACTCGTTAGCAAATATAGAAAAACGAAATCGTCGCTTACAAATTGGTTAAAACTCGTTATTCCAGGCTAAATTTAATGCGCACTAACATCAATCGAGCACCATATAATAAGCCTTTTGTGATACCAAAGGAAAGAGATGATATGTTTTCTCGTAATCTATCTGAATCTTTTATTGAAGCTGGACGGGGAAGAGCATTCGGTTTAGGTAGTGTTTGGTACAAGTTATATTCTAATATGGAAAATGCTAACCATTGTCCTAAGGATATTGTTTAAGAAATCTAAAAAAGTAAGATTTCATGGGAAGTTGTGTATTTGATACATTGAAAAGTGATATTCTTAGTTTTTCAATGAGTAATTATCATCTTTGGATTCCTTAACCAGTGTCCTTAGGGCATTAATTAACATGACCCTTTTAATATTACCGAGAATGTGACATGTGAATAAAAGTTTCTCATGTTTGGTCCAATTTTTAAAAACTACTCTCAGATATAAAATATGTCCGAGAATAAATTAATGAATGAAAGTTAAAAATTCTATTCTCATGTGTGAATGTGGGAAATAAATGTTACTGGGAATGAGATTCTCAGAAATGTAATTTACCTGACAATAAAACATTTCATGAACCAAACGTCACCTAAATATAAGCCATTTAGGACTAACGTGCAGCTCTGTTTTGAACTTCAAAGATCCTAATCATTAAAAAAAAATTTATAATAAAATATCAAAGAAAAAATATGGTATATTGAATAATAAGCATGAGACTAAAAACAACACCCTTACAATTCAAAATAAAACTGCAGGGCATCCGATTCTGAAGATAAAAAAGAGGGTAAAAAAAGAATGAATAAGATCATTTATTGAAGTTGGATGGATGAGCGAAGAGTGTGGAGTCAAGAATGTGTTTTTGTGGGAGTAAACAAATGAATAATATATAAAAAAAGACTACATGGTCTTGCATGAAATTTGAGGGGAAATATGAAATTTTGGAGGGAGGCTTGTGGTGTTTAATTGAAACTTTTAAATAATCTAAAATGTCTTGTGCTATTTAATAAGGATTATTAGGAATTTTTAAGAAAGGCATCCAAATTTAATGGTATTCAATCAAGACTTTAGACAAGTAATAGCAAGTATTTTATGATTCAGAAATAGAAAAACTTGTTAATTTCGATGGATTGTTTTTTAGTATACGTTTTGTGTGACTTTTTAGTAACAAAAAGTCTTATCCTAACCCATCACATATTTCTCCGGATTCTCGCTGCTAAATTGTCTCTTTCATTTCCTCATTCTCGTCGCATTTTGTAATTTACATAATAACAAATAAATAAGTATTGTTAATTCCCTATTATACTTCTATTGTAAAATAATGGTCAGCATGACTGCACGAGCACGAACCAGAAACCAACACGACGAAATCACAAACACCAATTTGAAGGTCATGTCTACACGAACATAGCAACATCTGTAACAAAGCAACGAAACTGTAGGAAGCCTGAGACGTATGAAGTCACATTGTCCTCAAGCATTTATCCGCGCGATGGGCAAATGCCCCGAGATATAACAGGCCCATCCCGATATAAACTGAGGTATCAGAACAACAGAATAAAAAGAAGTAACCCAGGAGGAGAAAAGATGGAGGAAAAAGAAAAAGTACAGAGATCTCAACGTGATATCTATTATAGGTTATTTAAAACAAAATTAACTAATTATGTTAGGTAAGATAAATATAAAGATAAGATGAGATAAGATAAAATATGATAAAATCAAATCAAATCGATTTCTAACCGTTTTAAAATTAATAAGAGACTAAGTCAAAATTATACCTACTTCCAGATAAGACCAAGCCACATGTGGCATTAAACTTTAGAAATATATCAAAATATCCAACAATCCCCCACATATTTCAAAAGTTTAAAGAAAACATTTAAGAGATTTGAAAAAGAATTTCCTGGGTTAACGCCATATATTGCGTCGGATCTGGTTAGCAAGCTATTGAACCAGACCTAGACCGATAAGACTTAACACACAGTGAATTGGTATTGTAAGCAACGGAACCCAAGACACTTGATGTGTGTTAGAGGTCTACCAATCACACTACACCCCCACAATTCTTGTTGTTACACTGTTTTGCGCTAATAGGCCATGTGCGTGCCCGGTATTCAGGGGTGCTCTAGAGATTTCGCCACGATCTCATGCAAATGGCCTCACTTGGCACTCATATAGATGATTTCGTCAAGTATATGCTGGAAATCATACACCACCCATAAGGGATATGAAAACCATTAAAAGCTTTATAAGTTTATCCTCTCAATAATGCAGTATCTAGCACTTTCTCAATCACACCATACGAAAGGGACACAAAACAAAATTAATTTTAACTTTGTGTGCTAGCAGAACTAACAAGTGACTTGTTCTTACCCATTGAATCTTCTTCATGGGATTTCCAATTACAAAGGTTGGGTTCCTATCACTTATTAATTTCAATTGGTTTAAGTCTTATTCTCCTCGATGTATCACATATTGATTTCCTCCCCAGGGGCTTTGTCAGAAGATCTACCAAGTTCATTTCTGACTTCACATAATCCATGGATATAATCACATACTCACATTTATTAACAATTTGATTTGTGAGAAAATCGGTCAAATTCATATTTTTTGACCTCACAATAATTAGGCCTCTTCATTTAGTAGCCATTTTCCAGAATTATAACACATAGGTATGTCTCTATTTTCAATTATAAAATGTATTCACTATTGTCATTTGACAATCATAGTATATAGATAAGGAAGACACATGTCTCTTCCATCAATGAAAATTGGCTAAGAAATCTCTAAGTCACTTAGCCACATATCTTGCTCAGTCGAGAGTAATATACTCAACCTCTAAAACAGATTAGGCTACAGGTCTGCTTAGACGAGTTCAGGATAAAGTAAATCCACTTTAGATTTATTCTCACATGTGAATCAACTCCAATTAACATCATTGTATTATTCTTGTAAAGTGGGAAATCAATTATATATAATATCATAATTCATGATATCTCTCAAATATTTCATGAGTCTAACAAGCGCCACAAAAAATAATTAATTGAGTGTTAACATTATAAAGGGTTCTCAATACTTTCGTTTTGAAATATTTAAACTTCCTAAAAAGTTTCTCAGAATAATAATTTTGTAATAGCATTGTACCATTACCCTTTCTTATAATTTAAGACCCAAAATTACGCTTGATTCACTCGTGACTATCATATATACATTGAAATGCACAATCACATGACTTTACACTTATAATTTATAACCCTCACAGATAAAAAAATTATATCATTGTCAAGAATTGAACCATAATTACATCAATCACAATCATCTTAGTTTTTTTTTTTTTTTTCATCTATATGTCATAGCAATTTCAGCATAACACATATTTATATCATTATACCCATAACACCTTTCATCAAAGAATAATAAGTAAAATTTTCCATCATAGCAAATAAAAAAATTCAATAAAGAACGAGCAGATAATATGCAAATATTATATATGTTCCATATCTCTGTAATGATTTTCTTAGCATCATATTCCCTTTTTTTTAAGCAGCATCATATTCCCTAATCTTATCATATGGCATACATTTTCCATTTAATTAAATATCTCATTTCCAAAATTCCCATCACATAATTAATAATCCAAAGAGTCATTACTGCAGAAAACTTTAGAAATCCAAATTTAATTTCAAAATCAATAAATATTTCAAGATGTAGATATAAACAAATCAATGAGTATCACTCAAAATCCCACAAAAACCATTCTTAATTTCTTACAGACATGATTCTCCTCCAATGACATATAATATGGCCATTTTTTTTATATGCACCTGCATCACCAATATGCACAGGGAAAACAATATTCCCTCCCTGCACTATCTCTTGCTCTTAAGCCTCTCAGACTTGTATCACAAACTCAGGACACAAAGCACAGTATAAATCCTTGAGATTGTTGTAAAATAATGGCCAGTGTGACTACACGAGCATGAACCAGAAACCAACACGACGTCATGAACACCAATTTGAAGGTCATGTGTACACGAACACATCAACATCTGTAACAAAGCAACGAAACTATAGGAAGCCTGAGATGTATGAAGTTACACTGTCCTCAAGCATTTATCCGCATGATACGCAAATGCCCCAGGATATATCAGGCCCATCCCAATATAAACCGAGGTATTAGAACAGCAGAATAAAAATAAGTAACCCAGAAGGAGAAAAGATGGAGGAAGAAGAAAAAGTATAGAGATCTCAAAATGGTATCTATCATAAGTTATTTAACACAAAATTAACTAATTATGTTAGGTAAGATAAAGATAAGGCTAAATTATTCTTTTAGTCCCTTATTTGTTTTAATTTATTCAACTTGATCCCTCTATTTTAAAAATGTTCAAGTTGGTCCCTTACTTGCCAAATGTTAAGCAATTTGGTCCTTTCTATTAAGTTTTATCGTTAAGTTGAATAAATTAAAACAAATGAGGGACCAAGTTGAATAAAATAAAACAAATGAAGGACCAAAAGAGTAATTTAGCCTGAACTTAACGGTAAAACTTAACGGAAAGAACCAAATTACTTAATGTTTGACAAGTAAGGGACCAACTTGAACATTTTTAAAATATAGGGACCAAACTGAATAAATTAAAACAAATGAGGTACCAAAAGAGTAATTTAGCCTAAAGATAAAGATAAGATATGACAAGATATGATAAGATAAAATCAAATCAGTTTCTAACCTTTTTAAAACTAATAAGAGACCAAGTCAAAATTATAGCCACTTCCAATTAAGACCAAGTCACATGTAACATTAAACTTTAAAAATACATCAAAATATCCAACAACTTCAACACCCCCCATAGGATTCTCATATCTGCAACTTGCAATGAACCATTTTTTATGCTTTGTTTGTTCGAATAGTTACCAAATGCAATAAGGTTTTCTTCTATACCTCCATTTTCTTCTCTTTGGAGGACATATTTTGTAACATCACTTTTTATGTAAAAGTTTATACACTTTTATGTTGTGGAACCAATATTAAGTATATACCAGAATTTGTTTGCGAGTACACATTTAGCTATGACACGCCAAATTTATATACTCTTAATGGCAAATATATCAGTTACAGTAAGCAATAAAAATATAAAATGTAATATTTATGACATTTTGAAAACAAAGTAATATTTTTTTATTTTAACTTCAAAATTTCCTTTTTGATCACTATATAAATACAACAACATGCGTACAAAATTACTCTGTGAATATGCTATCTGTTGGAGAATAAAGTCTTACATATGGCAAAATAAAGACAATTGTAATGTATATAAGCTAGGAAACTTGAGTCTAAATTGTTTAGATCTTTTGGACAACAAAGTAAATCCCAAACTTATTATACAAATCAATCCACACCCTCAATTGGGCTCAATCTTAAATGTTAATATGGTATCAAAGACCATTAAAAAAAATTGAGGCCTCTGACTAAAAACAAAACAAATGACACAAGGCCAGGCAACAAAAAAAAAAAACGAAATTGGCCTGAGGCCTCTGAGGTTAAAACAAAATGAGTACAAGCCCAGAAACAAGACAAA
Source organism: Ammopiptanthus mongolicus (assembly GCA_039655645.1). Taxonomy (NCBI): domain Eukaryota; kingdom Viridiplantae; phylum Streptophyta; class Magnoliopsida; order Fabales; family Fabaceae; genus Ammopiptanthus; species Ammopiptanthus mongolicus. The sequence continues at coordinate 21,305,555 of CM077346.1, read as the reverse complement.
TCAAAATCAAATTGAGCAAGTCACAATTGGGCCTCCAGTTGGACTTGAGAGGAAGTGTTGGAGAACAAAGTCTCACATAGGATAAAATAAAGACAATTATAATGTATATAAGTTGGGAAGTTTGAGTCTAAATTGTTTAGATCTTTTGGACAATAAAGTAACTCCCAAACTTATTATACAAATCAATTTACTCTTTCAATTGGGGCCAATCTTAAATGATACTATCTTTTCTGCTATAAAATTGAATTTGCTCTGTGGTGTAGTAATTAGAGTTTATGTGTTTATTATCCACTATACAAATATAATCTGATTTATAAACTCGGATTCTATTCTTCTCAAATCTTATAAATCCATATAATCATTTCAAATTCTATAAATTCTTATGATATAAATTTATTAAAATTCAAACATCAAAATCTCAATTATAAGTATGTTTCAATCAAAAAAAAAAAAATCTCGATTATAACAACCTTTAAAAAAATATTATAAGTTATTATATTCGTGTTTTAAAATCCATTACATTGTTTTATGTCAAAATAACTTTTAAATCCGAATTGAATAAACTTTGTTACCATATATATATATATATATATGGCAGTCTAGAAGTACCATTTTGTTTTGGACTTTGGGCCGACGGACCCGGAAAACAACTAACCATATTAGGTCAACCCTTTAACAAATGCAAAGGGATTGCCTGTGGTTGGAGCCCATTAATTTTATGGCATTCGTTAAACACCGTTTTGCTTTCTCTGACCTTTACATCCGTTTTATTTTTATTGTTACAATTTGCTAAACTAATTAATATTTCTTTAAAGAAAAATGACATTTGAGAATAAAAAAATTAAGTTTATTCCTATGCAGTGATCAATTTCAAACGAGTAAATCTCCAATTTGGTCCCAGAAATTATAAGGTCGTACCAACTTGATCCCTGACATTTTTCAAATTTTAAAAAACATCCATGAAATTGTCAAACTTTAATCAATTCAGTCCCTCCGTCAGGGACTAAGTTGATACGATCCATATAATTTTAGAGATCAAATTGACACAAATTTGACACAGGATCCAAATTGATACGACCTTACAATTTCAGGGACCAAATTGGAGATTTACTTTTAAACCACAAAACTGAATAGCCACAAGGACTTGTTACATAATAGAATGTTTTGCTTTACCCAGCCATGGTACTCTCAACACATCCAAGTTTCTGTCCAAGGCAGCTTAAGCAGATAACTTCTTCCTATATTAAAAGAAAAAGACAACCTCTCCCTCTTCTACCCCAAAAAAAAAAAAAAAAAAAAAAACTTTATGTTTTTTCTCTTTCTTATCTTTGCCTTTTTTTTTTCCAGAGTATCTTCTTACCCGATAGGTGCAAGACTAATATCCCGAGGTATGTCAGGTGCCTAAGCGGAGACCTCTCCCAATAATGTTTTTTTTCATATACATGAATCCAATGATCAAACCAATGATCATATACGTAAGAGATTCAAACCCCTATACTTGCATCAACATACATCGGTTATTCTTAGTCTTACCATTGCCCATATAGAAAGTATTTTTATGTGAATAAGTTTACACTGCATTAAATGTTAAAATTAAAATCAATATATTTTTTATTTCAAAATAGTTAATTAGAGAACCATTTTTAAATCGGTAAAATGGTATCGTGTGGATCTACATAACGTTTTTACTGTGTCTATATCATATGAGTGGTTCCTAAATGGAATGGCCATATTAAGTGAGTGGCAAGGAAGGAAATTGGAATATATGGTGGTGGCGCAACTTATCCATTCAGCTTGTAAAGCATCATGGAATTCTTACTAACGCACTGTGGGTTCGGCCTAGTTCTGCTTCAGACATTGCTTGCCCTATACGCCCTCTATTTATGGTTTTTGTTGGCTTCATTGGCATTGTTTTGTTGACTATATATGGCCACCGTTCCCTGCCCATGCTCGATTCATTTTGCTCTTGTTAGGAGTAAAAATAAATGGTTTCAATTTGATGGATACATGCTAAAGGCCGAGATAAGAGATTGAACATATTTAACCAACGAAGCCTTAACCATAATTTTGTGGAATGATTCAGATTTGGGAACCTTATAATTTGAAGATTTAAAGAGGTGAAGATACTTGGACAAGTAAATGAGCTAAAAGATGTTTTGTTGTTATTAGTCATAAATTTCATTACTTGAGCATAAATGTTGAGAAACTAATGATTTTGATGACTCATTAACAAAGAAGGGATCTCCCGATACTACAAAAACAAAACTGCCAATCTGTGACGGTTTTTTACTCAATTTGCGACGGTTTGGGACCTTCGCAAATTAATTTGCGGCATTTTTATAAATCGTCGCAGTTACAATTGCCACAAACAATTTGTGGCGTTTATAACAATCGCTGATATTGTATTTAATTTGTGACGGTTATTTTGTGGAGGTTTATAACCTCCATTACTTGCGGCGTTTGTTTAATGGAGGTTTGAAACCTCCGTTGTGAGGCAAGTATTTTGTGGAAGTTTTTAACCTTCTCTATGGACGACGGTTATATTGTAGGGGTTGAAAACCCCCTTTATTATCATTTGTAATTGAGGAGGTTTTTAACCTCCCTTGATTGTGATGATTTTTTTTGTCGGCAGATGCCTCCAACTTTATTTTGCCATTTGAGGCAGAATTTGTTTCAAATGTATTTATTTGCTAACGCTTTGCATTTTTCTAATTTGTGACACTTGAAAAATATTTAACAAATCTTACCGAAATACTCAAAAATTTCATTAAAAATATAAACAAAATGACATAAGTATGACCCAAATATTTTTTGTTCAAATATCAATTGTAATTTATAGAGTACAACTTAAAACTAGATCAAACACAATACTCATCTGGATAAAAAAAAAAGAGTACAAGGTAGCAAAAGAATGAAATGCGACTCACACTCTCGACAGAGAGAACACGAAGGGATTTGGGCGATTTATGAAACCAAGGATTTTGGGTTTATTATTTTCTAATTCTGAAAGAGTGGGTAATAAGAAAATATTTTAAATTTTATTTGAGGAGGTTATAAACCTCCGCAAGTTAAAACTTAATCTCCGCAAATTATCTAATCTTGTGCGGTTTATAAAAAAAATCAATATCTACTCAGAATTATGGTAATTTAAGGCGGTTTCTAAAAACCCCTCAAAAAAAACCTCTGCAAAATAACATTTTTTTGTAGTGAGATTTCGGCATCAACGGAAGTGTATTTACTCTTGCTATTGACTGTTATCGGCCACCCTTTCAATAGTAACAAAGTTGAGGTAAATGCATATTTACTCTTACAATTCATAGGACTTTATTTATCTCCTCACTCTCTATAATGAATTTAAATATATTTTAAAAATAAAAAATCGTAAAAAGAACTTTTTATATAATGTCATTACTTAGGAAGTCTATTTTTTATTTTTTTACAATGTGCCAAAACATCATTAGATAATAATATGAAAAACTTTTATCAAATTTAAACTTTACATTATTCCATTTTTGTCTTCCATTCACATATCATTATTAGCTTAGACTTAGAGCAAGATTTACTCTTGCTTTGGTTTTGTCATGAAAATTCTTACCATGAAAACTGATTTCCTTATACTAACCATAAATGTAGAGCTCTCAAAGTGGGCCAACACAATCCATCCGGGTTGGCCCACCACGGGTTGATAATATAGTACGTCAAACCAATTCAACTCACTTTTTGGTGAGTAAAGAAATAGTCTACCCGGCTCAACCTACCGCGATCCCGAGTTGATAGGTTAAACGGATTGTCTCACTTTAAATTTAAAAAGAAAACAATGTCTATCAAAAATCAAATACCAATATAATGTATCACATATGGAGTACCAAACAGGCTGTCGTCGTTGATGGGGAACTGTGTGGTGGCGCTAGGGTTCCATCTTTCCAAGGAGAGCTTGACAGGGACGACTGGGAAGAGAGGGAGCTGTGTAGCTGTGCTTGGGTTTCACACTTCCACCGATCCACATAATGACTATGAGATTGGGTCTGCCGTTTTGGAGTTGGGGCTCTTTGGTCTTGCAATTTGCATTTTGGGTTTCATTTTTTTAGCAATCATTTATATATATATTTAAAAGGTTGGGTTAACCCGGCTTGAACCCGACCAACCCGTAAGTTAAGTGAGGCGGATCAAAATAACCCAAAGTCAATGTGAGCCTACTTTTTACCAACTCAATCTACCGGTGAGCCGAATTAGGTCAGGTTGGCTTATGGGTTCCAAACCATATTGGCAGCTCTACATAGATGTATCTAGCTAAGTTCTACTTTCTGATGATGTAATTATTTACTTTCAAGACTGCTATATGTTACATTAAAAATATAAAGTAGCCAAAACACCATTGTAAGTATTAAATAGGAGAATGATGGTGTTAGAAAACCAAGTCAACTTGTTAAACCTGACCAATTGTGCAATTTTATCAACAAATTATTATTTACAAGTTCTTCCAAGTTCAAGAATTGCCCTAACTTTCTAGAAATTATATAATATTACAAACCAGCACAATATTCTTCTATACCATGGCTAAGCAGGCTCTTATACTTGTTAAACCCCATTACCCTAACTTTGTTATTAACCCAATTATTGTTCCAACCTGAAATGGTGAAATCTCATCCAGATCTTTCCTTGCTCTTGAATCTTGACTCGTGTGAGTGTGCATGTAAGTGGAATTGGAGATTATGACGCCTACGCTTTTGTGCCATTAAAAGAAGGAATTAAGGAACCTAGCACAGAGGGAAGTACTCGGGACCATTCTCTTAATGAGTGACCCTAGGTTGAGTCAATGATTGCGGTTGTGGTGGCAAATAGCAGTTGACATGGGGCAGTGGTAACTTCTTGTAGGGGACCAAAGAGCAGATATTTTGTCTGATACGTGTGGGCTCATTTTTACAGGCCCGGCCCAGTCAAAACATGTGCAATTGTTGGTCGTTGGAGAGCTGGACCACTTTTATACCACCTCAAGAGTGGTAATGTGCAGGCATAAACCACATGACAAGTATTTCCATAGTGGGCCATGTATGGTTTGATGAAAACCCCTTCTACTCTACTGCTTTTTTTTCTTCATCATTTTCGGCCATATTCTAGAGTCTATGCTCTAGTAGTGTGAAGCTTTGACCAAAATTTGAGAGAACAAACTTTGATATGTTTTTCCATCAATTTAAGGTGGCATCTCTGACTGTTGACTAAGAAAACCAGGGGAGAAAAGTATCATGATTGGATTGCACCACGATAATGATAAATGAGGATATTTAACATAAGGTCTTGTTAAGGGATGTTCTTGAAGCAATAAAAGATAAATTTTATTAGAAAAAAAAAATTACACTTCTCAATATATTATCTCTGTAATTTCTCCATGAAAATTTATTATTTTAATTTGTTAAACAATACTTTTAAATGGATGGAAAAAATGCATTCACCCTTAGCATTTGTCTAAGCAGAAAAATAAAAAACAATAGGAAAAAATTTTCCTTTATCAGTTCTCAACCTACTTTAATTAATTAAGGGTGAATACACTTTTACTTTATTACTTTACATTTTTATTTATTTTAGAGGATGTTAAATATATATATAAAAAAAAAAAACTATTTTAGCGGTATCAACTAGGAAAACTTTTTTATACTCCAATAGTATTACTTTCAATAATTTTATAATCATTCAAATTGAAAATAACAATATTGTATTCCCAATCTAACAATCTATATGGTTAGATAATTTCACGTAACATTTTTATTTTTATTAAAATAAAATACTACTCTCTAACTACACAATAATTTCTCATCAATCAGACCTCCACATACAGGGGGGAAGGTATGTTATATTCCCATCACTTGTCATCAATGTAACTCCTATTCATTTGGGACTCCCCTCTTGCACTGTTTCACACAATGCATATTATTTCACATTCACTAATGGTATATTTTTATTCCAATTTTAAAATTGAGTTTAATTGCTATATGTTATTAGTGTTAAGTTTTTTATACTATCAATCTATCAAAATCTTGGTATAAGTGACTTTTAAAGTAGTTTGGATAAGGGTCAAACATTTTAGCTTCTAATGATAATTTTTGATTGATTGACAGTGTATAAAAACTTTACACTGATAGTATATACCAATTAAATTATTTAAAATTTTAGAATGAGAGCATAGTAATAATAATGATAATGTATATATCAAATCAAAATAATAATGTAACAAAAAAAGTATTAATTAATATATTAACTAACATTAATAAAAGTTTATGAATTAACTACTTTGAATTTAAGATTTTTAAAAAAATAACAGTACACAAAATATAAATCAGTTGGGTTTTTTTTTATTGAATTTATTTTTTTTACAAATATTAGCGAAGTACAAGTTAACTAAATATGAAGTTAATTTTTTTTATTTTGTATTTGTATTTGTTTTTGTCAATATTATGTTTGAAATGTCATTAAACATTCTAGGAATATTGTGTTTGATTCAAGTATGAGAATCAAGATTCTTAGAAATACTGTCTAAGGTAACATTCTTGAGGATATATAGATTTAACCAAACATATTTACGAGGAATGTCATTTCTAGAAATAACTTAATAAATTTTGAAACACATGTTCCGTTAGAAAGAAGCTGTTGTTGAATTAATAATGATATGACATATGCTATTTTATCCTCTAAGGTGGGGTTTGGTATCCATCATATTTTGATATTCCCATGAAAGTAAGATAAGAATAAAAGATTCATAGGTGTAAGTTATAAAAAATTTATTGTTAGGCATAAAAGATGTTCAGAAATAAATATTTGTAAATAAAAGTTAAAATTTTTATTTTCATGTGTAATGGTTGGAAAGAAACATTCCGAGAGAATAGAAAATTTTCAGAGCTTATAATTAATCAATTACCCCTTTCTTTTAAAACCCAATCCACCAAAATCTCTTTGCATTCTCCTCCGCCTTCTTCCTCCCGCTGCCTTCTCCCTCCCACTCTACCCATTCTCATTTTCCTTCACTCTGGGTTTGTAGTCATGCTTTTTATCAATAGATGAATTTGAACATTCTGTTTCCAGCAGTTAGTAAGCAGCAAGGTACTGTTGCATATAATTAGTCTATGCGATATAACCCCTTCCATTAAGCTATGCAACCCGTCTTCATATAAATTGTGTCTTTTGCTATTGGTTTATGAGAGATTAAAGAATGGTTTGATGTATCTATGTAGGGATGGCAAGTAGGGTATGGCTGGGATACTATACCACTCGTTCCTGTACCCGCGTTTTAAAAATGTACCCTTATTCGGATCCATACCCGTATGGGTAGAAACTTTAATACCCATTCTATTTCCCACTAGGTACCTAAGTACTCATTGTCCGCACTTTAATATAAGAAATTTGTGGATATTTGAAAATAGGATACGAAATTTGTACTATCAAAAGATAAAAGAGGAGAACATAAGTATGTAATATAAATTAGACTAATTTAGTATGTTCTCACATTACAAACATATATCATCATATATCTAAGTCTGGAAGGGTCGAATACTCGAACTGTCAAATGGAGACTGGAGAGAGACCGAGAGTGACACTGTGGCAGCAAGGAGAGTCCAGGAGGAGTGACATAAAATTCGAACAATATGGAATGAAGAGGAGAGTCCAGATCCAGAGTTACGACAAAAAGGAATAAGGAAACTAGTTAACTAGGTTTAAGTTTTTTTATTTTTTTGAATTTAATATATATATATATATATATGAGTGTGTTTATGGGGCGAGGTGGGTACTAGAGTACCCGTACCCGCACCCATACCCGCTCAATTTTGCGAGTAATTACCCACATCCGTATCCATATCCATTAAGTGGATAATTACTCTATCTATCATGATAATTTTTGCGAGTACCCGTGGGGTCTATTATCCATTGTCATCCCTATATCTATGACAATATCATTTTAGTAGGATGTATTTTTTGTATATTTTAAAATTACGCCTATTTGCTCCTATAGATCATTCCTTTTATTTTAAAAGTTTTCTTTTATAAGGATATTTTTGGTAAAGTGAATTATATTCCTACGAATATTTTACATGAATCAAACATGGGAATGCAATTTGTTAGGAATGCAATATAGTATTCCCAGGAATGTGAAGTGACAACCAAACTTGTTTTATTAACTTTCTTATGTGTCTCAAGCTGGAAATAAAACATTTCATGAACCAAACGCCACTTTATGGGAAGTACTAGTTAATGAATTAAAAAAAGTTATTTTTATTAGGAAATAATATATTTAGTTCATTAAAAATTGCTATATTTAATTCCTCTTATATGGGTATATAGGTTTTTTACATACATGTTTTTTTTTCTCTTTTCTATACAATCAAACAAGAAAAAAATCGCATTTCTTATTTTTTGTTTTCTCTTAATCTAAACAATATGAAAAAAAATCCTTTGTTTTTCTTCTCTTTATTTTCTCTTTGGGTCATGCTAACCAGTGTTCTTAGTATATTGGTTAAGGAATTAATATATAGAAATTCTTTATTGGAAATCATAATTTTTAATGTATTGAATACATCATTTTTCAATACATTTTTTCTATGTTTGATTCATTAACCAATACCTAGAGGTGGACCTACTTTGGGGTGAGGGAGTTTTTAAAAAAAATTGTAACTACCTTTTACACTTTTTTTTTTGCCCTCCATAGTTGGCAAAATTATATCCATGCCACTCATTAACTCAACACTCAACACCCCTCCTTCTCCTCACATGAGTCAGGCACGACCCAAACCTTTCCTAAAATGAGGGATAATGGATGAGAGTCTTTATTCTAGGAGGTAATTTTATTTTGCAAAATGCATGATATTGATATTTCTAATATGGAAGATATATTTTGTTCTACGGGGAGATCACGTCATATAGGCAATGCTAAAACTATCACAATAGAGGATAATTATGAGATATATAATTTGATTGACTAGATATATTAAAATTTTATGTCTTTAACATTTATATATTGATCTTCATATGTATAATAATGCTTTTCATTAAATTTTTGACAATAGATTACCCGCACTTGCTCGGAATCCTAAATCGATCACTGTCATTGTGTTGATGACACTGATTAGCATTTTTCCTTCTCTTTTTAATTTTTTCTTCTTATCATCCAAACAAAAGGATAAGGAGAGAGAGAGAGAGAGGTTAAACAAGTGAGAAGGCTGCTGCTGCAAGACACTCCCTGATGGAAGTCCTGTGAGATCTATTGGGCATAGTGAGAGTGACAACTAAAATAATAATAATAATAATAATGAGAGAATAATTAAAGGAAGCAAGTGGAATTGGAATGGGTCGGTGGCCTGTCCTTTTGGTACGCCTGTACGGTTATACGGAATGACAACTCTTTCCATCGACCACTCCGCCAACGGGGCCCACCTACACATACCAATTCCTGCACGCGCCAACAGGGTTGGACATGGCTGTAATTACAACAATGTGTAAATTCACTTTTCTTTTATAATTATAAATTAGCTTTTTGACCTGTTAACTAGAATGGTTAACTAGTTTTGACAAAGGTGTTAAAGTATTTGATAAGTAACGTTTTCTACACATTATTTTTTTGTCATAATATTAATTGAATAATGTAAAGCTTTTTTACATAGATATCCAGGGAGTGTGTTTATTTAAGATTATTTGATGATAAAAATTATTTTTTTAAGTTAAAAATCATTTTTAGTGATTTCAATTGTGTTTGTTTGAGGTTTTCTAGAAAATCATTTCTAAAAAAAATCATTTTTATGCCTAAAATGAGAAGTTATTTCATTTAGCTTCTCATTAAAATCTGATTTTATAGTGGAGAGAGAAAATATGTTTGTTACAGATTATGAAAAAATGACTTTCAAATACTCTCTAAATTATTTTATATGAAAATCATTTTTTCATAATTTATAACAAACTGGCTCCTAATCATAAATTGTCATCTTAGTAAATTTTTTTGATTCTTATCCTAACTACTGTAAAAAACATACATATCATAATTAGTGATTGTTTAACAGTATAAAAAACTTTATATTATCAATGCATAACAATTAAATTCTAATTTTTTATCAACAAATTTGAACACTTACATGACACTTATCATAATTTTTATTTCCTTTTAAATTTTTCTCTCTTCTTTCCAATCTATTCACCCCCTTATTTATCTCTCTCTTCTTCTCTCCCCTCTTTCTCGTGGTGACAAACATGGTAGAAGGTGGTGGTAACTAGTGGTTGGTGTGGCTGATATGAGAGTTCAAGCAATGGAGCAAAGTGACGCGACAATTTAGGGTTGAAGTCTAGTGGTTAGGTTGTTGTAGGTAGGGCTGGACAAGAACCGATGGTCCGATCCGAAACCGAAATACTCGAAAGAAGCAAGAGGAGGACGAATGGTTTCTTGCAGTTTCGCAGGTCAACGGGTTAAAAGTTTGGTTTCATGCTGGTGACTGCGGGCGGGTTCGGGTGGGCGTAAATTTTTTGTAGCCGACCGTACTCGACCAAATTAGTAAAGATAGGATTTTTTTTATATACAATCATTATCCTTATCCTTATTCTTAATGCTCATGGGCTCTCCTCATATTATCCTTATCTTTTTTCATTAAATGTATATTGGATTTGGATATTTCAAAAAAAAAAGGAACGTGGCAGAGAAGCTCAAATTCTCTCTGGTTCTTCTAAAAAAGGTGTTGTTTTTCTTCTTCATCTTCCTTGAACTTTGCCCTAGCGCCGCTTCACCACCGCTCCACCTTCATCAACCTCGGCTCCTCTATTCTCCGCATTGCCACTGGAATCGTCGGGCATAGATTTGCGAAGAAGATCTCAAGATCTGCGAACGAAGATTGGCGAGCGAACAAGATCTGCGGAGAAGAAGAAGGCGAACGAAGATCTGTGAAGAAGAAGAAGTACTAACCAAAATCTGCGAAGAGACTTTCTGTATTTGATGTTTTTTTTGTTGTTGAAAGTTCGAAACTTTCATGTTTTTTGTTTATGGTTTGAAACTTAGATGTTTTTTTGTCTTCCTTTGAAAATTTGAAACTTTCTGGATGTATTTTCTTTGTATATGGCTTTATTCTTGGCAAGAATCGCATGATCCTTTCTTCCCCTCTTGATGCATTTTTTTTACAGTTTGAATCTGGATTCTGTAATCATTTTTTTGTTTGGTCCAAAACCATGTGAACCTACCCGCTGACCCGCCCAATCCGAAGCTACAAACGGTCGGGAATGGATGAGGATTTCTGCTTGTCGATTTTCCTCTCGGGTTGGACTTTTTCGACCCGAACCCGCCCGATGTCCACCCCCGGTTGTAGGAGTGATCGATGGATTCGAGTCTGGAGCATCTGGGTTCGTGGGTCGTTGGTGGCGGTAAATGGTAGTAACTTGCACTGGTTCTATCATATATAGTGGATCGGGGTAGGTGAGGCATGAGTGACATATATGACATATTAATCTAGTGTTTAGATTTTATATATGACACCGCCTAATCCGAAGCTACAAACGGTCAAGAATTGATGAGGATTTCTGCTTGTCAGTTTTCCTTGGGTTGGACTTTTTCAGCCCGAACCCGCCCGATGTCCACCCCTGGTTGTAGAAGTGATGGATGGATTCGAGTATGAAGCATCTGGGTCTGTGAGTCGTTGGTAGCGACGAATAGGAGTAACTTGCACTAGTTCAACATATATAATGGATCGGGGTGGCTGAGGCATGAGTGGGATATATGACAGGTTAGTCTAGTGTTTAGATTTTATCACTACAAGGAAAATGTTGTTTAGCTACCGAACGGTAGCTAATATCTAAAATTCGGTAGCTAAATTGTTTAGCTACCGAATTAGCTACCGAATGGAGTTGGTAACTAAAGTGCTGGTAACTAATCGATTTAGCTATCGAATTTCACTCCGGTCGCCAATAGCTACGGAATATTTCGGTATCTAAATGTAAATATTGTGGTCGCTGAAATGGTCACGTAAATCGTGTCTGTTACCAGTTTAGCGACTGAATTGGCGACGAATAATATTCGGTAGCTAACTATATGTTTTGGTTTAGCTACCGAATCCTATTCGGTAGCTAAATTTTAAATTTGTAAATTTTATTTAGCTATCGAATAGCCTATTCGGTAGCTAAATTTTAAATTTGTAAATTTTATTTAACCAAACCAAAAGCAAAAGCACCTAATAAGCATTATTCATTCCCGTAGCACTATTCATTCCCGTAGCACCTAATACTTTTAACACAAACCAAAAGCAAGGTTATAAATGCAGATTTAACACAATTAACTTATTATTATTTAAAAAGCACCATAAAAAATTGCAAAAAAGTAGCACCTAATAATTATTATTCATTCCCGTAGCATCAGCAAGAAGCAAATGCTCCCATATTCTGTTTGGCTCCACATCTTCCCGCAAGAAAAATGAATTTGTTTCACGCAGTGTGTGCTCAAAAATAGGTTCCTAACGAGTTCCAATTTTTTAGACTTGATAATCAAAAATAAATATCATGCTTACACAAATAATGGAGATTATTAGACAATAATGAACAGCCCAGAAACAAAAAATTATAATCAGACAACATTTAATGAAAAACGAAAATGTCATATTTGATCGAAAATCTCATTAAGAAACTACAATTCAGTATCCCTAATCAAAACTCCCCTCTTATTCTTTGCAAAATCCGGAGTAGATAGTAATCGGCTCCACAATTACTGCTTGTCAAGGATTAATACTCCCACAACCATGATGAGAGGAATCATACCCAGAAAAGAAAGTATTTCACTTTGTTACCAAGAAAATACACCATTTGAATAGAGGAAAATGAGACTAGAAAATAAGATCCTTAGGGTCCTCAATAATCTGTGACACGGTTTGCAAGAATGAAGCCAGATCAGCACCATAGATCACCCGATGATCAGCAGTAACATTGACCTGCAATTTTCCATTTCTTCAGTTACAAAAAAAACAGAAGGCTGGATATGGATTTGCGTCTCTTTAACAAAAAAATAAATCACATTCCTAGATATATAAAGATCTGGACTCACGTACCTGCATTTGATTCTTCATGCCAATGCGACCATCCTTGGTAGCTACAACAGTTGGTTGTGACACTCCAACAGCCATTATAGCTCCCTACACAAGTAAATCCTGAGAATGATCACATTCATGTCGCCCATCACTGGTCTAACTTGAGCAGATTGCCTAACTCACTGCATAACAAACAAATTCACCATAAGATACAGTTTTATTTTTTCCTTGTTGGAGGGACAGAGGGAGCTCAATGGGGAAAGGATAGAGTAAAAGCGGAATAGAAAAGAAGTAAACTAATCAACCAAAAAAAGAAAAAGTAAAGAAGTGGAGATAATAGACTCTCAAGATAAAAGAAATGTCCATTATTATTAATAATGCAATGGCGAATATACCTTGTAACTATAGTATCCCGCTGCATACCCACCTAACAAATGCAAAATCCAGAAAACAAATTTTAAGTTTTGTTGCGATACCCTCATAATTACAAAGAGATAAGAGGCATAGCAAACCTGCAAATATATGACTAAAGCTGCAAAGGAACCTGTCCTCTGGGAATGGAGGAATCACTTGAGTTCGCTCAGAAATTACATTTTCTCATATCACCCTTTAAGCGCAACAGCAAATCTAAAGACACAGAGAATGCAGAATAATAAAAAACAAGGTTAATTAAGCTACTAGTTAGTACACAAGTTAGTACAGATGTGCAACAAGCATGCAACTTAGAATGGTAAGGACTTACCTCTACCATCGCCACTGCCCCAGACTTATCAAAAAGCATGGTCAGTTTATAACTGTCAACATCAAATATAGTTAAGTAAATTCAGAATGGTTGATGAAATAGTTTCAGATCATCAGAGTGCAAACAATTTAACTAAGCCACATCACAACAGATGCAAAACAGTTCAAATTGGAACCATATTAAACAAAATTGGAACCATATTAAACAAATGCTCTTTCTTTTTCGAATAATTATATTTCAATAATTAGTAGAGGATGAATATCAAGAAAAAGAAACCATATTAAGTTCCAGTTAATCAGATTATTGGAGTGTTGCAGTGTCATATAAAGCAACTCAGCAATCAAGAGATAGGGACATAGGGTGCTCTAAGAAGAGCTGTCATGAGATAAGAAAGCATATTTGTCTACTGCTGAAACACACAAGAAAGATTACAAAATAACCAAAAGAACTGGAAAATGCTAACTGATATTTCAATAGAAAAATGGAGCTCATCTCCTAAAACAGAGGATGTTCCTCTATTAAACCCAAAACAACAAATAATAACCAATAAACTAGAAAAAATATGCAGCTGTATCAAATAATCCAATGTGTCTTTCTCTTCAATATAATCCCATTCATGACTAAGGGTACAAATATAGTGCATCTGTATCAAATAACTCATTCATCCAATGTGTCTTTCTCTATACAATTTAATCATAACTCATTGGGCAAGAATCAGAGCAAGAGTATTAAGGGGAGAAGGCAAGAAGCAGATACCTGAATGAAGCAGAGAAGAATAGCAACGAAAATCTGAAACATACAGAGGCAAGAATCAGATAAGGATTAAAGAGAAGTGTGTTACTTAACAAATTTAAACATACAGAGGCAAAAATTCAAGATTTGATTTGAGAAAAAATAATCAGAAGGGAACAGAGAAGAGATGGATTGGGTAGGGTTGGTGGTGGTCGCCGGTTGACCATATACTAGCGCGATGGTTGGGCAAGGCGCGGTTGCTCTGAACTGCGCGAGTTGGGTCTGAGTAGAAGAAGACCAAGAGGAGCGGCGACGGTGGTTGGGCAAGGCGTGGTGGTGGTGAGAAATCGGAGAGGTCCGGTCACGAGCTTGAGCTGTGCTGGTGATGTTGGTGCGGCTGATGCAGCTACGGCGACGAGGATGGCGTTCAGAGGTGATGCAGCTACGGCGGCGTGGATGGGCACCGAGGGAGAGTGATGATGGAGGCTTCAGATTTTGCAGAGAGAAAGAGAATAGAGAATAGAGAGTGAGAGTGAAAAATGGGGGGAAGGGATTCGATTTAGGTTTTTTGTTAGCTACCGAACACATTCAGTTGCTAATAGCGTCTCTAATCTCTTAAGTTTTTAGCTACCGACACGATAACGGTCGCAAACTAAAAAATAATACCCAGTTGGTCGCAGATTCGGTAGCTAAAAGGTCAACAAGTCTGACTTTCAAAATTATATATTTAGCGACGGTAATAGCTACCGATGTTGTTGCTACCCAACATTTTGGTCGCTAATTCGGTAGCGGAATGAAATCAAAAACCATTTTTTAAGAAACTCAAAATCAGTAGCTAATCCGATAGCTAATCGCGACAGATGTGTTTCGGTAGCTAAATTCGGTCGCTAAAAACGCATTTTCTTGTAGTGTATATATGACACTATATATGATAGAACCACTATATATGTATATATGTTCAATGTGTCATATAATTCAATTTGATTATGAATATATATAATTTCAATTGAATTATATATATGACACATTTTCCATATTTGGAACATATATAAAATCTAAACGCTACATTAATGAGGTTTAAAAAAAGAATTGTATTCATTTGCAAATAAATGTACAATCTAACTAATAGGAGGGTGAGGTCTCTTATTTGCAACAATACACGAGAGTTACAATGCTTATAGGATTGCTGATCAAAAACCAAAAACTAACTAACTATAAAAAGGTGGCCTATGTTTTTGTTTTTTCTGGTTTTGTTCTTTAAAAAGGCTTAGGCTTGTGTAATACCTATACTGTCTTTTGTTAGTGGCAGTATCATAGTTATATTTGGCTAGATTCTTTTCTTTTGTTTTTTGTATACGGGTTGGAATATCCCTTATATATACTCACATCAATATACTTTTGCTTATAAAAAAAAATTTGAATTTTCCAATAGTTTTTTTTTTTTTGGAAAAAGGCAAGCTTATAGCATTTCGTTAATCACCAAATATTCAATACAAGTGAGAATAGAATTAAAGACATGGGGACTAGCATCGCGTATAGCTGCCCTTGTTAAAAAGTGTAGCACTACATTTGCTTGTGTCTGGATAAATTTCACTTAAAAGTTTTGATGTTGTGAAAGGATGCTTCTACAATTAGATCGAAATGATAGCGCCGAACTCAGATAGGTTTGTTTGATTACTCTGCATGTTGTCCACGACCATTTTGCTATCCATTTCCACTATGACATTCTCCACACCCAAAGAAGTAACCCACAAGGGAGCTTGTAAGAGACCCAATGCTTCTCCTTCATGGACTCGAAGGATAGGACAACACCACTCAGTTTTGGCAGCAACAACATGGCCTAGGTGATCTCTAATGCACATTCCTATCCCTATATCTTATTTTGGTCATTCCAAAAAGTTGCATCTATGTTGCATTTCAACATCCCAAACGGAGGTAGCACCCAAGTAGAAGGACTCACAATCTGAGAATGACGTTGGCTGGGAATACTACCACATTGAGCCCATTTCCAGTCATGGAGAGCCTCACGAGCACGCCCAACCCCACGTTTCTAGGTCATGACCTTGCCTTCCCAAAGCACATCATTTCTCTTCTTCCATACACTCCACAGGACCATGCAGAACAGAAGAGACTACACTTTTCCACCTCAAGCTTGTTGCACACTGTGAAAAATAGCTGGGCAACACAGTCGGACTGCATCAAACAAGACTCAATATATAATGTCCCAAAAGTAGGCTTCCTTCCAGCAAGACCTAACTTCTTCACAGGCAAAAAGAACAAACCATGCATTTTCCACTTCTTGGTTACATAAGGTACAAACTAAAGGACATTGAATTCGCTTTGCTTGAAGCCTACCGCGAGTTGCTAAACAATCCTTGCAAGTTCTCCAAGCAAACATTTTAACATGTCTAGGAACTTGGATATCCCATAGCATTCTCCACTCACCTTGCTCCTTCAAGAATGTAATATCAGCCACCTGATCAATATAAGTTATGTAACCAGATTTCACTGTATAGATCACATCCTTTCTATGTTTCCATATCAACGTATCGTGGCCTGATACATTCAGTAGCGGAACGCTCAAGATCTTGCCAACCTCATGCGGCTCAAAATGCATGTTAAGCAAAAACATTCCATCGAGCAGTACCTGGAATAATGAAGTCCTCACACGCATATTGTTTATAACAACAATGCCACAGGTTTCTAAAATTTCAGAATTACCATCACGCAACCAAGGTTCTCCCTCGGCCAAGATGCTAGCTCCATCTTCCACACACCAACAGATTCCATGATTTAACATGCACTACCTAGGAATCGCAGATGTTACCCCAAACAAGGCTTGGGTTATGACCAACTTTAGCTTTTAAGAACTCACTTCTAGGAAAATATTTGGCTAATATCAAATAAAGATTAGTTTTATAAAAATCATTTGCGAATGAGTCATTTCTCGAATCTTAACTTTTCCAAGTTCCACTCTATGCAATCAATTCACCACTAGTACAATCAGAAAAAAAATCTTAGATACACTGTAACCGATCTAATTTATGAATATGGAACACATGGCAGTCCAAGTTTCCTGAACTATAAAATTTGTCGAAGTTAAATGAACAAGAAGCTTAAGAGCATGCATGTAATACACATGAGAAACATGTATCTCACAACAGAATACTAACCCCCAAGCAGCAAGGAGTAAACATGAATATTCTTGCTTTTGAGAATCGTATTCCCACTCACCAGCGCTCTGCCGTATCATATTATTCCCAAAATCTCTATGGATACCACCTAAGAACATAAAATCCTTTAATTTAACAAAACAATCTCAACCCTTTGTTTAAAAATAAAATAATTTTGTGACATGAAAAAAATAATTTTGCACCCAAAAATAAAATAATTTAAGATGGGGAAATAACTATAATTATGATAGTTAAGGAATCACATACCCTTCTCAATAGTATTTTTTCATACAAACGGGTTCAGAGATCGAATTCAATATCACATGCTTAAGGATCTAAGCCCATAATATATTTTTATCTTGTGGTTCATATGTCATACAAATGAAGATAATTAATATAAGGAGAAAATGTCCACCAAAAAATATATATATAAGAAGACTACAAAAAAAATGTTTTTAGCGACCACCAAATTCGGTCGCTAAACCATTTAGCGGCCGAATTTGTATATTTAGCGATCAAATTTGGTAGTCGCAGAATGTCTAGTTATTAAATCGTTTGATGGTCGTTAAACCATTTAAAGATCGATTTAACGATCAAATTTTTATATTTAGTGATCGAATTTTCTTATTTAGCAACCAATTCAATTCGGTTGCTATAATCGGTTGCTAAAATACCTTTTTTTTGTAGTATAAGGACAAAAAATATTTATATTTAGTGATCGAATTTTCTTATTTAGCAACCAATTCAATTCGGTTGCTAAAATCGGTTTAACGATCAAATTTTTAAAGACCGATTTAGCGATCAAATTTTTATATTTAGTGATCGAATTTTCTTATTTAGTAACCAATTCAATTCGCGCTAAAATCGTTTGTTAAAATACTTTTTTTTGTAGTATAAGGACAAAAAATATAATAAAATCAAGTATTCACTTATAAGCAACTCTTCAATTTTATCCGATATGATTTAGAGAGATTAATATTGATTGAATCAATTAAGATGAAATTTTTCTCTATTTCCTTTTCAGCTAAATATGTATACATATATACAGATCTATATATTAATTAACTCATTTCAATTCAATGCATTATGCATATAAAAATTGATTATATTTCTATTTCTACAACCAAATCACATCTTTGTATCAGCTACGCAATTATGTGGGCCTTAGGGCTGGAAAGGTTCCAAAAAGATATAAGGAATCTATGATTCAATGGAGAAGATTAGCAGATAAGTTTCTTTTATTCTCGATTTCAAAAAAGAAGAAAAAAAACATTTATTCTTTTTGAATGATGAAAAGCTTTGGGTCGGATCCGAGTCATCCGACTGGAAAATAGTTACTTTATCGTAGGACATTACATCGATGGGGCGGCCATAGAAGCTCCTTTTGAGTGGACGATGACAAGAGTCTACGAAGGAACAGGAATCACTTCTACTTGACAGGCACTGAAAACGAACTAAACATGGAGAAACGGGGATGAGTCACTTATGTTATTTTTTCTTATGTTGAATTTCAACATCTCATTTAATATGTTAAAGAAGAAAGTGTGTGTTTAAAATATTAAACATGGAGAATAGGATAATTAAATGATAAGGATTAAAAACGTAACCCTCATGTTTTTTCTTTCAATATGAGAGGATCCACTCGCTGCAGAAACATATATACACGACGGCTTAATAAATCGAAGTTTCTCCTTTTCTGATATTATTACTATTATTATTATTATTAGACTAATTAAAGGCTCAAACAGGTCTCCCGAAAAAGTACGGAAACACTTTTAATTGCTAAAAAAACTAATCATTCTAATTCCTGACATTTTATAAAGGTGGGATAGTTAATCTTTCTCTTAACTTCCATTTGTTAGGGTTTGTTAAAATTAACGTGTTAGCCTAGTGACACGTTAACTCCCTTAGTTTGTGCAGTCACAAAACGATGTCGTATTATTTTTCGTAGACATTAAAACTGTTTCCGTATTTTTTCAAGATCCTATTTGGGTCTTTAATCTTGTTATTATTATTATTATTATTATTATTATTGATGATGATGTTATGGTATGATTCCATTTGCTAATGTTTGTTCATTTATCTACAAAAATGAAAAGGTGAGAACATAAAGGTTAAAAATGATCAATCTATTACGAAAATATATAGCTTGTTAATTCTTCTATTTTTAGTGTAACAAATTATTCTCGTACGGGGAGTAATCATGGTTAGCAGGGACGGAGCCAGACTTTTTTTTTTTTTGAAGCAGACGGAGCTAGACTTAGATGATTGGGAGAGCCTACAATATATAAAAATTAAAGTTCGTCCGAAAAAATATATGCGTCAATTTTCATATAAGATATTCATAATTATATGTTTTAAAACGTTAATTACATTTACAATTTATCAAAACACAGAACGTCTCTCTTGCATGTCACGAAAATCATCTATAATTGAATCTACACTAAACTTTTCAGCAATTTTCTTTTCAATGTATACTAACAGACAGTGGGTTAAAAATTTATCTTCCATCATGTTACAAAGTGTAGTCTTAACTATATTCATAGTTGAAAAAAACCACTCTGTAGTACCTTTATAAATAGGAAGTGTGAGAATAAAGATTAATAAACTTCTATTTTTTAAGTTTTTACCAATCAATGGCATAGAATCAGAAATGAGAGATTGAGAATAATTGTGAATATTTACTAAGATTTCTGGAAAGTAAGATTGGAAGGTAAAAGAATCCTTTATTTTAGAGAAATAGAAATAAGTTAATACAAAAAAAGAAAAAGAAATCAGTTAATAACTTTTAAAATTAAAAGAATTGTGGAATAACTAGATAAATTAAAAAAAACAGTGGATTTTAATAAGGATAAAATCAAAACTAAAACTAATACAGACCAATTTTTGTAAACAAAAAAACAAGGAGGGCCAAGGCGGAGTAACAAGTACCTCCGCTCTTGATGGTTAGATAAAGTCCTGTTATAATTATCGACTCTAAGTGGTTCTTAATTATTTTATGTAATCACTTTAAAATTTAAATAGTATTAGTAACTAATTCTCAAATTGTAACTGTTTTAGGCCGGTTAATCAAACTCATAGCCTAGGGGTCCAATGCACTCTTGACCCAATCCGATCAACTCCATGTGCTAGCCCCGACAAGTTTGCAGTACTAGCCTTGTTCTACTCTGACCTCTATTCTACTATGCTTAGACCTTCCGCATCACCCTAGGCCTGTTGTGTCGTATGGCGTAGGGTGGAGCCTGCCAGGTCCCATACTCGTACAACATGATACTTGTCTCCATCACGCAATCGTTCATCCTGACAGTATAGCACGCCACGTATGACATTGAGGGAATGATCCCCTGCATTGCCTTGCAAACCATGTAGACAGCCACAGTACCACACCTATAAATAAGGGAACACTCAGAGTGTCAACACTTACTATTCATGTAGTCTCTCCTATTCAATTTCCTCAATTTTACTTGAGAATCAGAGTGCTTTTATAAGTACCCGCCATAGGCACTATACTCTATCGCACGGGCGTTCTAGGCACTATACTCGTCCGACATAGAACTTGTCTCCACCATGCGGTTGGTCATCCTGACAGTACGAGCCTTCTAGGCACTATGCTCATCCAACATAGTACTTGTCTCCACCATGCGGTTGGTCCTCCTGACAATACAACAAATCGAGTACGACTCTAAGGAAATGGTCTCATACATCGCCTTGTTGACCATATAGACAGCCACGCTAACACACCTATAAATAGGGAGCATTCATGGAGTCGTATACTTATTGTTCACTCATATTTACTTACTCTCTACTTTTTCATTTGCTTAATTTTACTTCTAAATATCTTAGAAAAGGACTAGAAAGAAGCAAAGAAAGTTTTTTCATAATTTTTTGATTATATAGCCGAGAGCTAATTATCGAGACTTTGGGTTATGTAAACACATACTTCGTGAAATGGTTCATGCATGTTTGTCACGGCTTCCTAAGAGTAGTGTGTCTACCAATTTCACCTTAGCGGCTTACTCGAAATCATAATAACGGATTTTTAGTCAATCGTCGAGATTGAAAGAAACAATTAAAAAAATGATGGTTGTGTTGGTTCGATGGCTCTAAATGAATTAGCAGTTTTTGACCCTTCTATTCCAATTCTTGACCCAATGTGAAGACAAGTTATGTTCGTTATACCCTTCATGACTCGTTTAGGAATAACCAATTCATTTGACCACTTAAGAAATCCATTGGACAAAAGGATTCACACCTTTTACAACCAACACAGTTTGTTTGCCTTCTACATAATATACTTTTTTCTTCATTCTAATCGAACTGTTGAGATAATTTGAAAATATTTACTTGTTGTTCCAATAGGAACTGCATGCAAAATGAAAAAAAAAATAGGTTCTCTTATTTCTATAGAATTCCTGTATGGATAAAAGAGTTCAATTTGAAATTCTGAAGCCCGAAGATCGGAGTGGACAACCGCTGAAAGCATTTAAGTAGTAAGCTATCATTGGTTTAACTGAATAACGAAATAAAAAAGATAGACCTTGCTTTCTCTTCGTATCAGGTCGATGGATCTTCTCAATTGAAAGACTTTATTTACGATTCAGATTTTCTATTTCATTACCCCTTATTTCATATTTTATTAGCATACGATTTATACCTAGCATATTTTTTTTTTACCTATTTCTTTTCGTGAGCGTATCTCATGGTATCCAATTCTATTTTGGGATATTTGAGAATCGCCGTCAATACCTCTCTCGGTGTAGGTTTGGGAGAGTTGAAGTACCTTTGCAGATACCAATCGCCCCACTCTTCCGACATAGGAAGTTGACTAGGAGGAGAGCCAATACACTTCGTTTACACCGAGCAAGGCCTTGAAGCTCGTTCAGAACAATAAGTTTCTGGTCAGGGTTGTGTATCGCCTTAGGCCACTTAGGCATACACTTAAGGGCCCCGAAAATCCCTTATACCATCTATAAATTTCACTTATTATTAATTTAGATTAGAAGTTTTACTATGATAGTTTTTTATTGAGTCTTTTGGGTTTCTTGTGTCATTTAAATAAATATTCTTTCTAGATGTAATAATTAATTGTTATCAATTTTCAATCTTTTATCTATATTATTGCTATAATTTCCAAATAATAAATGACAAATTTTCAAATGACTACTATATCAAAAGATTATATTTTTTTCAAATGTAGAAATTGCTTATATAATATTAATTGACAAAACATTTGACCATTGCTACCACCGAGAGAAGTTTTCAAAATTAAAATTGCATTAGTCTTATTTGAGGTCAACTATGTTATATGTAAGATAGATCGAATGAATTAGCCATGGTATTGACAGTGAAATGTAGAATTACTTGATTATAAAACTTAAATAAATGATTTTGTAGGTAAAAAAGCTAGAAGAATGAAATGAGGATTGACAGTTACATAAAATTAGTCTCATCGTAAATTGACCTTAAAATTGTTAGTTATCACGTTTTTAAGAGCTGGAAATTTAAGAACAAAATCTGCATGCAAGTATGAATTAATGTCTTAAAATCTGCATGTTAGTTATCTTTAGGAGGATGCAACTTAGACAACTCCATAAAATAATGTCTTAAAAAAAGTTTTAAGTTAATAAGATAAATTTATATATTTAACACTTAACAAACTTATAAATTAGTCAAATAGACTATAAGTTAATTTGTTTAACTTCTCAAACTCATAAAAAGCAATTAATTTTTCCCTAGAGATATACAAATTGCTAAACTTTCATAGTGGCAGTACGTGAAATGGGTTTTGAACTGATTACTCTTCAACCCTTGCAAGTGTGCTTTTGATTATTTGTGTCTTATGTGATGTGTTGATTGTAAACAATTTAAAATAAGTGAACATAAGTCAATAAATGGGCAGGCTTGTATCCAAGTAAAATTATAGAAATTATTGATAAAAAATCTCATTCATTTTTTGTTACAGGGGATGAGTTAAAAAATATGATGAGGGAACGAAAACACGAGTTAAGTATGCATGTCCAATTCAAGGGCCCAACAACTAAAACCTTTACTTTAGGCCTTAATTTATTTTTTAATTTACATTACGAAAAATCCAACTATCATGCTAGCGTCGGCTAGTCTACAATAACTACTTTTTATAAAAATAAAAAAAAAACTGCTTCAAAAGACTACGTCTTATAATTCATTTTAGGTTTAAATAGGTATTGAGATCAGTCGTGTAAGTATGAATATTAGAACTTGTTAGGGATTAAACTCAGCATGATGTGTTTCATAGAAAGAATTCATTTTCATCATTTTTTTCTTTTAATTTTTTTAATTCGTTCATAATAAAAGTTAGATGCAACTTCTAGAAAAAGTAAAAACCGTACAAAATTGATCAAAATGTGCAGTTTCTATGGATTAAGCAGACGACTCCACACCTGCAAATGATCACGTCATGGTTTTTAGTCATGGTTTTTATTAGTTTGATATATAAAACCATTTTCAAACATCAATTCCTTAGGATGCCGTGTTTTTCATCCCAAATCAGAATATAAAACAATGATTATATAATTATGTGAGGAAGCTGCCCCTGAAAATCTTAAAAAATCACTAACATAGATTATATAACTATGATTATGTTTTCAACGCGTTCACATGCATTAATCGGCACATGACGATCAACTATGTTTGAATCTTAGTATTATACTCAGGCCGTTATCGTTTATAAACAATTTTTATATTTATTATAATAATTATTCATTCACATTTAATTTTTGTGATTTTACTTAAAAGTTTAACTAAAATACCTAAATTACCCCATAGGAAAAAAAAACATGGGAAGTGATGAAGTGGTAGAGCTGCTCTTAGTAAATTAGGGTGTTCGTTGGAAATAGGCTACTGAGTGGAGTAAGGATATTTTGGACATATAATTATTAAATACATGAATTTTGCTTATATTTTGTTTCATTATATATGAGTGGAATTTTGCTTATAAACTGTAACGGAGGGAGTACTAAGTAAAAGAAGAATAAAAGTGCATTTGAAAATGAGAATGCAATAAAAAAAGGGCAAGAAATCGTTAACTGCAAAGTTTCTCTGTTTTAGTGCATAACAAATTATGTTGAAACTCCATCGATTTGTGAAATTAGGTGGAAAATAAAGAAACTGTTTTTCAAATTAAGTAGAAGAAAAAAAAAATAGTTCATGTTAGTTCAATTAATAAAATAGAATTGACGTAGATGAAGGGAAGATCGATGACTAAAAGACGATATTCCCTTAGAAATCAGTCTTAAGACGTCAAAGTTAGGGTTGGACAACGATCGGATTTGGTTAGGTTTAAGTCCAAAAAACCAAATCCGACCCAAACTGAAGCGAAGAATTTCTGGCCCAATTTCGTCTGTATGGTATTTCGGTTTAGGCAGGTTAAGCGGGTTGGACCATTTTAATTTTTTCAACCCAATCATTTTTTTAGAGTCAAAATGTTCCAAGGGCCCAATATTTTTTTCAGGGTTTATGGCTTTTTGAGAAAAGGGACAACAGAGAAAGAAAGAGAAAGAGAGACGAGGGGAGGAAGGTGGCTGCCAGAAAGAGAGAGAGAGAAAGAGAGATGAGGGGGAGGAAGGTGGTCGACGAGGCAGAGACGATCCCCTACAACCACCACCGTGTTTTCTCCGATCAACAGAACCACCTGTGTCAGCCACCACACCTTCCTCCACACGGTCACTGCCACGGTCGGTAACCATTGTGTTATACTTCTTAGTCATGCCCACCACATGAACATCGCCTCCGCCACCCCCACAACGTCCGCGTGCGGTGACGAGCACTAACATGACGAAGATGACGAGCAACTACGACGGTGACTAGCAACACGTCCAATGCCTATGGTATGTCTTCACGCTGATGACTTCGTCTGCGACCGTTGCTGGAGAAAGGGAACGAGAGATTGAGTTAGAGGCAGATAAATTGAGAGAGTCAAAGAGATTGAGAGAGCGGCGCTACTGCTACTCTGCTAGGGTTTTGAGTTTAACATTCTCTATCTTCTCCTAACCTCATTGGATCCAAAAGCCCATTAATTGTATGCCCATTTGCTACAATAAATCACGTAATTACCTGCGACTTATTACCAAAGCCAGAAAGCCTGTCAGTAACATGAGCATTTCCGAGGGTTAAGACTAACATAAACTCGACAATGGGTTTCCTTTCAATTTACCGACGTTTTACCCTGACAAATAGTCATTACCGACGGCTTTAGGGCGTTTTCGAGGGCTTTTAGTCGTTGGTGGTGAACCTTTTTCTTGTAATGATTTTTTTTTTAATTTCTTTTGGACTAGGTCAGTTGGGTTCTGGTATTGACAAAAAAATTACAAGTCCGAACCTGCCCAATGTAATCCATGTGAAACTGATTTATCCACCCGCTGACCTAATGGGCCGACTCAACCCGCCCATACACTTCTAAAAATCGAGGTTTTTGGGTTCGAGCTAGTCGAGTCCCGAGCCTTTGTTCAACCTTAGTTAGAGTACCTGGAGACTAAAAGATGATGTTCTCTTAGGAATCAGTGCCAAAATATTTGGATAATCCGTCCCTACAATCCTTTTAGACCAAGTATATTTAGAGGGTCATGTAGAGGTCAGAATTTGAGACCCTCGTTCCTTCATGAGGGAGTGGTAGGTGTACCTCCAACACATGTATGTCGAGCTCCTTCTTTGTATGGAGTGTGACCCTAAACTCCTAAACCGATAACTGTTCGTAAGGTCGGCTTATGAGACTAGTATCTCGGTTAGGCCATGTGAGGCTCTCCATAGGCGATACCTCATTATGAATATCCAAGTAAGATAGAATAATTTGTCCTTATCAGACCACGAGGATATATAAGGCCGGTCGACCCACGAGAAATCACCTTACATTTTTTTTTTTTTTGTTAACAAGAGGACAAAGTCAGAATAAAGTTAGGAAGCTACAACTCTAGAGAACGAGAGACCAATAATTTCATGAAAATCACCTTATTAGTTATGAAACAACTTAGTACTTTCTAATCTTTTTCTTTCTTAAAAGAAGAAAATAAAACATAAAATGGATTTCTTATTGGAGAGATGGTTTGCTATGTCCATGACCTACGGGAGGCTATTACGTATGAAAGTGTGAACTGATTTCAAGTTCTTCAACCAGTTAAGTCTAGTCTTGACGCTTGACGATAGTTTTGATTCCCGTTTTTTTTATCCATAAAATAATATTGGGATAATAACAATAATATATAGAGTTGATCAGAAATTCAGAGCAATTATTGCTGCACAACACGGCGACTCGCGGTGCCGCGTATCAACTCACACTCACCCAACTGATAAAACGGTGTCAGAAGTCCGAACAGCTTGCACCCCGCCCCAACATAAGCTGTAGAATCATTTTGGTTTCATTAAAAAAGGTAAAGGGAAGATACGTACTAATCATTACATTTCTAAATAAAAATTATTATTATATTAATTTTTAGCCAGTACTTAAAAAAAAATTCCACTAGCCACCGCAATTTTCTTCAAAAATAGCATAATGGTGGTTATACAGTTGTAGCTTAATTTATTTCTTGGTGCCTGCACTGCCAGCACTGGGAGTCAAATATTTAAAAAACAATAATATGTGAAAAGGGGATTTTTTTTTTCTTCAAATCGAGATGTTTACTTTGTGTCAATATCATAGTCAAAGTAACAATCAAAGATGATACATATATCATACATATTATACATATTATTTTGAAAATCTATGAAAACTTAGTGTGAAATAAGCAATTGATATTATGATATCTACTATTTTAGTGCAAATTTTACTTTTCATTTATAAGATAACTGCAGATAAATTTAAATACTCGTTAATTTCTTTCACCGTAGATTTACAACTTATAACTCCAAACTTTCATTTTAAGATTATTATGTATATCTTAACACAAATAAAATAGTAAACAATGGAAAGATAATGACTACTCCAAAATAGTAAACAATGGAGTCATGATGTATATCATTATTATCTACAACAATGGAAAGATAATAAGCCCGTTAATTGGATGTTTTAGCCCCTTTGAAAAAAAAAAACAAGCCCGTTAACTGTTGCTCTACTTATCGACAGTGAAATAATGACTCCAAAATTGATATTTTTAAGTGGTTGGTAAGATCGATTGCATGGTGATAAAAAACATACCAGCTAAAGAGGTGTACAATTGAAGGGAAAAAAGCATGAGCAAATATCAATTTGGTCCTGTATTTGGCACCAATATTTGATCCCTAACATGTACTTTGTTAATCGTCAATCAATTTAATTCCTAATATTAATGTCCATCAGTTAAATCTAATAGAATGAGTCACGTGGTCATTAAGTGCCGACTTGACACCCATGCCACAAACCTCGATCAAAATGACATCGTTTAATCTTCGGAAAAAAAAATCAAAAGTCTAATGTTATAGCTTTGTAGAGATCAAATTGACCAATTATTCCTTCATTTTTCAAAAGAATTGTCTCTCTAGATGTAAGAAGTTGTGGCCAAAAGCATTTGCTTCCTATCACTTGTATCTCCAGTTTTAATTTCAAAATAGTTTCAAAAGGTTTTTTCTGGTTTTTATTCTGAGTTTTATCTTTTGATTGATATGTGTTAATTATGATTGCCCATTCTGACTTCATTTTATGAATGTAACTTAGTATAATTCGGCTTTTGTAAACCCCAAAAAAGAAATTACCGACTCAACAGGTTGCAGCTTGATTTATGAAACCATGTTTCAAAATTTATATTCCTTGCTAGATCATAAAAGGCAAATAAGATTCAAGCATATCTGAACGTAATCACTAAAAAAGGTTGTAATGGAAATCCTCTTGCCAAACATTGAAGTCCAAGCGTCCAACCCACGAACATGTGCAATTAATTGGGGTGGGGTGTGGATTATACAAAACAAAGGTGCTTCCAAATTTACTTCTAATCCCAAAGTGAAACAAAGTACAATTTTGCATAGTTATAAACATGAAAATCTTATACCAAAAAAAAAAATAAACATGAAAATCAACCCCCTTTTTTATGGTTTCCTACTTTCTCAAAAAGAAAATATAATTGCAAGACAGAATGAGCAGCACGTGAAATTTTTGGCCACTCAGAATCATTCTATTAACATTTAATTTGGGAAGTTGTTACTTGTTAACATACCAATATCAATACAAGTAGATTGCCTTTCCAGACAACATTCATCTGTAATATCAATAGTTCCAATCCTTAATGTCATTATTTTGAGAAAGACTTTATTTAACCATCACCTCGACCCGAATGTTAGTCTAATAATATATCCGTGGAAATATTCGGTCAAAGATAAAAAAAAAATACCAATATGTATTTTTTATTAGGTACAATATCTTGATTTTGACAATTTCTAATAATAATTGCAAATTATAAAATAGACCTATATAACAACTCGTTAAGGTACTAAAATTTTATTAAAAAAACATAGGTAGCAGAACAGTTTTCGTTATTTTTTACATATATAAAAATATTTTGAATCAACTTACCTTTAGATCAATCGGAATCAAATTTTTCTTCAAACGATCTTGCAAATGTATCATTAATAATAATTACGCATTTAATTAATTTTTTTCATGTTTTTTTTAGGCAAAATAGGTTGATTGGTTCTATTACATTTTTTTTAAACTTTTCACGTCGTCCCAATAAGTTTTATTTTTTTTCAAATTGGTCTTACACGTTATGTTCCGTTTCCACTTAGTCCTTTTCGTTAATTTCGACCTTATGGCGTCAGATCAAAAGCCACATGTCGGACTAACGAGATAGCCACCAGGTCAAAACTGACGATGTTAGGTCGAAATTGACGGAAATGACTAACGTGGAAACAGAACATAACGTGTAGGACCAATTTGAAAAAAATAAAATATGTGAAAAGTAAAAAAAACGTATATGAACAATCAATTTATTTTGCCTTTTTTTAATACATTCTCTTTATTTCAAAGTGAAGTATCACATAGATATGCTTTTGGTATTGGAGAGTGGATCCAACCGGCGTGAAGGGAGAGTGAGCAAAGAGGAAACAATGAGTACAAGCAGAAGAGACACGGAGAAAGACATGTGATGAACGAAAAATAATGCTACATAAAGCGCTCTACTTAATTTCCATTATGCACCCTAGCATATTAGTCACGAATAGTTGTCACATTTCTCGGTCTCATTTTCTATCTTTTCATTCAACATTAGATTTTTTTTTTGGGTGACAAAATAGATGATGAGATTTTAATTGACATGTCAAATTATGAGTGAAGAGAGACATGAATGAGACAGAAAAATAGGACAACAAATTTCTATTCATTAGTTGCACCTTCTAATTTGACATGTTATAACTAACTTTTTAAAATTAAAAAAAAAAAAATCAAAAGTTAGGATATTTTCAACCCTAACTCTTGCCATAACTACCACTTTCCAACGGTCATCCTCACCTCCATCACCATAGTCAGACTCCATCGATCCACCACACCCAGCCTCTGTTTCCATGGACAACTACTAGGAGTCATCTCCTCCACCACGCTTCAATCCAATGCCTCAATCCAAGAACAACACACTGCTCCAACAAACTGGAACTACCGACCACCACGCCGCTGCTCAGAGTTGTCTTTACAGTCATCAAAACTTCCTCCTTATCCTCTACTCCATAACGATCATACCACAATCTTCCACTCCTTACAAATGCAAGTTCACAACACCCACCACGCGACAAAGTCGATCCCAACATCAAGCCATCACGAAACTAGAGGCGGAGCTAGATATTTGATAGGGAGCCAAGACCAAATATAAAAATTATGCGGGAACGTAACGATTTGAATAAACGGTAACACTTACTCCTCTTAATAATTTTTTATAGAATATGAATTTAACAAATCTAACCGTTGAATCCCATAATATTATCTTAATGATCATGCATATCAAAATTTCAATAAATTGATATTTATAGGTACATAATCTTATAGTCGATATTTACTTTTATTTTAAACAAAATATTATATGTTAAAATAAAGTTGTACGATGAAATATCAAATAATTCTTGATTTTTTTTAAATTTTGCATGATCTACTTAGTGAGAATTTGGATTAAATAATTCTTGAAATAATTCTTCAATTTTGAAATTTCAATGTCCATAAAAAGTTATTAAACAGAGTAAATATGACAAAACTTAGAGTAAGTGAATCTTCACCCGTTTGGAATTACTAAAATAGGTTTTTATATATTCAATATAAATATACAGATTTAAGGATATTTCTGTAATTTTATATATATATATATATATATATATAAAGTCACTGACCAATGCTTGGGGGGGTGTGGGGGGATCGTGGCTTCCAGCCGTCCCCCGGCCCTCCCTCCACCTTTATCTGAACGATACCACTGTGAGCCACAACGTTTTGCCCCACCGCCACTCTGTCAAGTCATGCTCAAACCATCGCATGGAAGAGGGACGCCAGAGACTGGTTGTCACACGACAAATCTGAAGGTTGAAGATGGATGAACGTGGTGGCGGATCTGAAGCTTTTTGCCTGGATTTCAAATAGAGTTATGTATTTTTTGCAATTTTTTTGAAGTCTTTTACTTGGATTATTGTCTAGATTTTGGATTGCAACTTTGATCTAAAGTTGTTTACTGGGCGAAGGTGACTTTGATATGAAGCTTTGAGCAGCGGTGGCAGTAGGTGAGGGAAAATGGATGGAATAGAGTCAGATTTTCGTGGTGGTGGGACTGGTGCTGGTTGTGGTGGTGTAGATGGGTTGGATAGGAAATGAAAATTAACAAAACCTATTTAACAAGTTACAAATAATCAATCTCGACCATTGATCATTTTTTTTGCTAATCGATAATATCAAAGGACATGTGTCACACAATAACGAGCCATATGTAAAAGAGTCAACGCGTCGCAACCGTTAATAAAACGAATCAAAGATGACAGAATGACTAACGTGTATCATAATTGTAATTTTAAGAGACTAACTAGTTACTTTTTTTTCAAGAATAAAAAATGTCCATGTGTGTGTTTTCTTGGACCAATTAGGGTCCTTTAGTCAAAAAACAAATTTGTTAACCTTGTGTCCTATAACATTTCACATCGAAAACAATTGTTAATGGAATGTTTCGAACCATCCTCTACATCTCATGTACTTTTGCCTAAAATGACATTTCTTGACTGCCTATCAAACAAATTGTTGGCTGGCAGGAATATTCGTAAATATCATGCAAGCAAAATTCTTCAGAAATTTGGATATATGAATTCCCACTGGAATTCAAAACTTTTTTCTTTCTTTCTTTTTTAGCAGAAATATATTTTAGAAAAGCTTCGAACATGAACTCGGGTCCTTGACCAGCTATTTTACTTAAACTAATGAATTCCATGGGAATCAACTATTATCAATGTGAAATTGATAAGTGGTAAGAAATTTAGAATGTCTTAGTTATAATAAAGGTGACTTCTTCGGTACCCTCAATAACTTTTGGTAAAAGTTACTTTGCTCAACCAGAATACGTAACCTCAATTAAATGAGTCATTTTAGTGAGTCAAGTCAAATGGTTTTCACCATCTGATTGGACCACCCAGACAATGTAAAATTATTCTTGTGGTACCGGAGAATTCTCCTATAATATATTGAATAGAGTACAAGAAGAAACTTGTGACGAATGATACGAGCCCCACGTCGGGTGGTTAACGAGTCTAGCCGCTGCTTATATAGCTGGGTAGACCACCCCCTCATAAGCCGGTTTTTGAGGGGACCATTCGGATGCTTGAATTCTTCACATGGTATCAGAGCCACGTTCTGGCCGGTGGTGTGGATAGTGCCGCTAGCCCTCGCTTGTGGTGACGAGCCCAGGCTCGAGGGGGCGTGTTACGAGTCCCACATCGGGTGGTTAACGAGCCAGACCGCTGCTTATATAACTGGGTAGACCACCCCCTCATAACCCGATTTTTGAGGGGACCATTCGGATGCTTGAATTCTTCATAACGAGGGGACTGTAACGTAAGAGTTAGTCATTGGTCAAAATTTAGAACATAACTTTATTTTATATTTTATCCTCTTAAATTTCAAAGTATTTAGTCTCCATTTCTTTGAATATAGTACAATATTTTCAATTTGATATGATCCATGGATTAATAATTTAAATTTGAATTTGCAAATTAGCTCATGATCTGCTAAGATCTCTGGAGTTGATTTCACCTCTTGAGATCAAATTTCACCATCTTATTTAAATGCACCCATAGATTAGTCGATTCAGTTGGATATCGAACTCGGCCCCAATGCTTTCCCTAAAGATGCGATGGATTAATTTGCCTAGTCAATATTGTTAACCCCTCAATGATAGATTCTCTAGAATAAATTAACCCTCCCTACTCTCAAAGCCTTTCAATTTTAAAAATGGAGGAGTTATATTAGTAATGTATTCATATATGGTTCTGCAATCAATCAGAATTGAGTTAATTTTTTAGTTTTTGTCTTATTTGATTTCTCACGCTAATTAACATGTATATTGATTATTTTTATATATTTTGGGCACTTCTTTTTTCTTTATATGCAGATACTTCTTTTGTGACATCTTAATTATAATAATATAGTTATATGTCCGACTATATTAGTATCTATTAAGATACTCAAAACATTTAACTATGTCCCCTCTTATTCCATTTAATAAAAATATCAATACACGATAGTAAAGTTAAAAAATAATTAATTAATATCCACAATTTTCTAAAGTAGTAATAAAATGAAATGAAACTTATTCTTTTAAACAACATATATTTTACGGGCTCGTATTGATTCAAGTGGTTGGAGTTTGATTTCTCTTAAGCAAGGTCTTGAGTTAAGTCTTGTGAATGCAAAAATTACCATTGTTATGAAAACTAGACCAAACCGGTCGGACGAATCGGTTGAACAGTGAACCCGACTCTTGTCTGGTCTTGATCAGAGGTAAAAAACGTTTCTAATGTTAGACCATTTTAAATGGTCAAAAACACGGTTGGACCAGATTAAATCAGACCTAACTGATTTTTTGGAGAGAGAAAAATTTTAAATTTTAAAAATGAAAAACAAAATCGGTTGGCTAATCCTCTATTTTAGATCCAAAAATCCTTCCTTTGTAAATGTGGCAGTGCACAACAACAAAAGCTTTTGACTGGTCTAGCCATTCGTCTCGCCCGTCAGTGTAGAATTGCAGAATTTTTTTTGATCTTGTGTGTTTTGACTATTTTCCTTACATTTTTTTTTTTGCATTCCATGTTATAACTTATGAATATATATATATATATATATATATATATATATATATATATATATATATATATATATATAAAGAGAGAGAGAGAGAGAGTTTAATTGCTATACACTAACAGTGTAAAGCTGTTTTACACATACATCCAATCATAAATTGTTACACCTGTCAAAATGTTTTGACTTTTATCCTAACTACCTTAAAAGTCATGCATATCATGATTGGTGATTGATTGACAGTGTAAAAAACTTTACATTGTCAGTACATAACAATTAAACTCTTATATATATATATATATATATATAATCCGACCAAACCATCCGATTGAATCGGTTAAACCGGGTGAACCTAAATCGAATTTTTTTTCTGATTTAATGTTCGATCAGGCCGTAACGACATTGAAAATAGCGGCCGGGGGAACTTTGCCCCCTTATATATGTCTACCGGCTAGACTCAAAACTAGTTAGGGTCCGACATGACTTTCTAATATCGATGATTTAAAAAAAAACATATATTTGAAAAAGGTAGGAGTAGCATACATGCATATGATCATTGAATTTAATATTTAAAAAATCATTTAATCAGCTAAAAAAATGATGTAATTGGAAATTAATTTACCAAGCATGCATATAGTCACAAATTAATCTTAAAAGTAAACACAAAATTACTGTTTAACATTTTTGCATATACTTTAAAAAATTATAATTTAACATGGATTTTATTTTATTTTTTCTTTATTGATATAAACATGCATTTTCATTAAATGCCATTATTATTATAAATTTATAATACACCAAACAATAAACTAAAATAAAACTCTCTCTCTTAATTGTACCTTCCAAGTACGCTTACCTGTACCTCTAAAACTTCCCTCATCATAACCTCTCTCTTTCTCGCATCACACAATTTACACACACATCTACGCAAACCCCACCCCCCTTTCTATATATATTTATTACTTCCCTCCCTCCTTTCACTCCTCACCCACCACGCTTTTCTCACTCACTCCTCTTTTCTTCTCTTCTTTTTCTCTAACTCCAAACCCTTTCTCTCTCCACCGCCGCCTCCCCAGTCAGTCATGAAGCACTTGATCCGCAAGCTCTCCCGTGTCGCTGACTCCTCTCACTACACTCTCCTCCGATCCGAATCCCGCTCCACGCGCCGCCGCTCCGAACCCCTACGCCGCCGTAACGGCCACGTCCCGGAGGGTCACGTGCCGGTCTACGTCGGAGAAGAGATGGAGCGGTTCGTCGTGAGTGCGGAGCTTTTAAACCACCCGGTTTTCGTCAAGCTCCTGAACCGATCGGCTCAGGAGTACGGTTACGAACAGAAGGGCGTTCTCCGAATCCCTTGCCACGTCATCGTATTCGAGCGAGTACTCGAAGCGCTTCGACTCGGCCTCGACTCGCGTGACGTTCACGACCTACTCAGTTCCTCTTCTGAAGATTTTTGCTAGCAGAAGTGATTTGCTTTTTATTTATACAGAGAAAATCACAAGTTTCCAGAAAATTAGGGAGTGTGAATTAAAAGTTGCAGATGGTAAATTTAGCCACCTCGATTTGTTTTCTTTTTGTTTTTCTTCTTCTTCTTCTTCTTTGTGTAAATATAAATATATGCTTTACAGAAAATTTTAATTTAGGCTTCTTTTTTTTTTTTTTTCTTTTCTCCTCTTATACCTCTACCATATTTTTCTCTAGAAGTAAACAGGAAAAACGAAAACGGAAAAACCAATGTACGGAAAAACACATTGCTTTGGAAGGATTCTGTGTCAGTGATTTTAATTTGTACTTGAAGTAATTAAAAGAATATATGATGTTGATTTATTAATTTTGTGACAAAAGATACGGTTCCCGGAGGTGGAAGGAGAACTGTGGAAGTTTGCCGGCGAGGTGAGGGGTACTCTCGTAATAATTGTACATGAATCTGAAGAAAGTTAAGATGAAATCGGAAAATCTTTATCTCTAATATAACTGAGGATATCTGCCGGTTTGTTGCTTCATGATTGAAGCTTGGCCGTCGGCACTTAGAAGGTCGAAAATGTAATTTCGGTGATATGGGGTGGGTAGCCTTTTTTATATGTGGGGTGTGTCCGTGCGTGGCCTTTCAATTTCCAAATCAACCATCATCATACAACTAATATAATAAATTAGAGTAAAGACACAAATTCACAAAAAATATATGATGGTTTTATTAACCTTTAATAGAAAACTAATCAATTAAGAGCCTGTTTGGTAAGGCATTCCTATGAGCTTATAGCGAATAGCTTATAGCGGATGAGAAAGTAGTCCCGTTTGGTAAGTGCCTCTGTCACGAGCTTATAACGTTTTTTTCAGACGCTACTTGAAGTAGCGTTTGAGCTTATAGCTTATAGCGTTTCATTTTTCTTTTCACTTTTATCTTTATTATCTTCATTTAACTCTGTCTTTATTCTCTTCTCTCGCTTTTATGTAAAATCATTAATGAAGATGTTCTTTTATATCATTTTATATTTTTCAGCTAGTTCAACCGCTAGTTTTACCAAACACTTCCACAGAAAATAAGCTAACCTATCCGCTATCCGCTATCAACTACCTCATCCGCTATCCGCTATAAGCTATTCGCTATCAGCTAGCTTATCCGCTAACAGCTAATTTTACCAAACGGGCTCTAATTTTTCAAAATTTCAAACATGTGACATGTTAGTTCTTTAGTCTTTTCCCATTTGTTTAAGTTAATGTTTTTTTTCTTACATGATATGGTAATTCCATTATTTTACAATTTGCACGTCCCCTTTGTCCGATCTAAAAAATCATTAAAAATGAAACATTTTTTGCTTTAACACGACGTCATTTTGGATTACTGAGGGAAAAGAAAACAAAAATCCAAAACGACGACACTATAATTGAAAATCCATTCTTCAATCTATCTCGTTTTGATTTTTCATTTCAGGAAATTAGTCACTCATCCGTACAATTAACTCCACAACAACGAGATGACAGGTTTTGTCAGTGCCAGAACTCACATTTAGAAGGTTAAAAATGTAATTCATGATATGGGGTGGGTGGCCTTTACTTTTATTTGGGGTGTGTGACCTTTCATATCAATTATCTTACAAGTTGTTATAACTAATAAAGGGTGCGTTTGTTTTAGATTTTGATAGAATTAATTTTGAAAGAATTGATGTTAGTAGAATTGGTTTTAAAATAATTGAGGTTAAAAAAATTAATTTGTATCTGGTAATGATATTTCAAAATTGAATTTAGAAGAATTGGTTTTGTTTTGTTGTTTAGATGATAAAGTAAAATCACTTTTGAAGTGTAAATATAAAAAAAAATTTGTAGGTTTTATACCTAGAAATAACGATACATAATGGAAAAGTTAGAAATTCTTGATTCTCTCAAAATTAATTTTGCCCACACAAAATTGATTTTATTGGAGACACTTTTGAAACCAAACACCTCCGATTATTGTAGCAACTAGATTTTGGCTGATCAAACAGGCTTTTGGGGTGGTATCCAAATTGGCACATAGTAAAGATCCAAACTAATCATTAAAAAAAAAAGAAGAGATATTCGTAGTCCTTACAAAAAACTAATATGTTAATTCTACAAAAATTCAAATGCGGGATATTTAGTTCTTTAGTTTTCTCCCATTTGTTTTAAGTCTTACATGACACGTTAATTCCAGTAATTGGTGCATTCTTTTTGTCCAACATGAAAACTCATTAAAAATAGAAACATTTTCCCTTTCAATACAACGTCGTTTAGGATTAATGAGGGAAAAGAAAAAAAAGATGTCTAAAACAATGACGTCTGTTTGCTGAGTTCTTCTTCTACCTCCCAATTAAAAACCCTAAATCCCATGACCGAAAATTCATTCTTCAATCTGTCTCGTCTTGATTTTCATTTCCGAAAATTAGTCCCGCGTCCTTACAGTTAACTCCACAAAAATGAGATGACATGTTTTGGTGGTGTTGGGAACTCGAATTTTTAGTCCAAACGCGAGGTGAGTTGGAGTGTGAGTGCTTCAAGCGTGGGAACCCAGAGTCGTGGTGCTGCGTCAAGGTGTAAATGTAGCAAAAATGTTGTGGTGTACACCTCAAAAACATCTAAGAACTCAAACATATCATTTTATGGGAGCCCTTATTATAAGGCAATTAAGCACCCAAATTGATGCATTTCCTTGAAG
This sequence comes from Ammopiptanthus mongolicus, assembly GCA_039655645.1. Lineage (NCBI taxonomy): Eukaryota > Viridiplantae > Streptophyta > Magnoliopsida > Fabales > Fabaceae > Ammopiptanthus > Ammopiptanthus mongolicus. The sequence continues at coordinate 21,267,463 of CM077346.1, read as the reverse complement.
CTAAGATTACCTGTATATATAGTTGAATGTTTAATGTGATTACAGGAGAGAAAGCCATGTTGTGTGTATTTCTTGTGGTTGGATGAATGCACTGACAACCGGTTCTATTCACTAAGTCGGAAGAAGGCATGATTAAGCAATTGGAGAAGGATATGAATGAGACGCATGTTGAGTTGAATGAAATGAAAGTGAAGACTAAAGAAGTTATGCATTGGAAAATATGTATTGGGGTAGTCGGGTTAGTGATGGTGGTTATGGTTATAGGCATTTGTATTTTAAAATAGGAAAAAATTGATGAAAGTAATATATTTGACTTTGGTGGTTGTGCTTTTATATTCAAATGAAATCTATTGGAAAGTACTAGTGGTTGTGCTTTTTTAATGTAATGAAATTTATAAGAATGAAATAAAATGGATTGTGCATTTTGGTGTATTTTCACATGATGGAATCAAAAGAAACGAAATACAATCGGGTAGAGCCTCATCAAAAATACTTTGAGATATATTGTCCCAGTGATGGCTGCACCAATAGTCTCATTAGGCATAGTTTCTGGTTGAAATGCACTAGATGTGGTAGGTCCTGCATCAAGTTGGTGCTAGAGATCTAATTGATTAATGGTGGGATTGCAGTTGGTGTTCTTAAAGCAGAAGGTCTAATAGGAGGTGATCTAGAAGCTGGTTATGGCGGGGATGAGGGCTTCCACTGCCTTGTTCATGCTGAAACGCAACAAAAAAAGAGCACATGATTAGTCCTTGAAAAAATGAATCGTGTACCCACTTAGTACCTGAAAAATCATAAGTGACCCAAATTGATCCTTAAATTTTTTATCGTGACCTAGTTTAATCCCTGACTATAGAACTCACTAGAAAATCTGGGTATGCACCTGGAGATGCACGCCTAGAGGCACATATACTTGACGATCATGATGTTGTAAGTCCTATATTTCATATAAGTTAAGACCAGACCAACACCCTTACCTTTCAAAACCAATTTAGCACCAGAAACCAGTAAAGACCAAACCAGTAATAGGAAATCAAGTATCAAAAACCTTAATCATGTGCAAGTATTAGTATAAGTAAGAAGAAACACGAATAAAAAAACGACAATAACAACACAAAAAACAACCAATAAGCCCGAGCCAATAACCAAACCAACACAAAAAATAACTAGCATCACTACAATTAGAAATATTACACAACACCAGAAGTAACCAAAACCATTAAAAAACATTAAGAATCAAAATTAAAATCAGAACACCTTAACAATGTGCAGTAAAAACTAGCGCAAACAAAAAACCATAAAAAAAAAAAATAAACAATATGCAGTAAATGCGAGTACAAATAATATGTAGCAAAAACAATAGACGAAAATTAGAAAAATAAACAATATACAGTAAAAAACCAATACAAACTACTATTTATGCATTTTTACATGATCAGCTTATGGTTAGGGGCTTCCTTTCCCTTTTGGACTTTGAAAAAAAAAAAACATTAATACAAACATTAGAAACGAGAGAATATAAAAACAGAAACACTTCCTCACTCTGAAACAAAAACATTAGTACAAACATTAGTAATTTACTTGTGTCACAATTTTATGGTGGAGAATGAGACTGTGAGTAAAGTACTTCTTCTTGAGTTCTGGACTTTTGCCTCCCTTAGTCTTTGGCATTGGAGGTCCTTTGCAACTTTTCTCATAATGACATATTTCACCATATTGTTTGCATATGGCCGCCCAAGTCCTTCTTAACTTGTGTGGCAAGTACCTTCAAGCTTCTCCTGACTAAGCATCCTGCCTCCTATGCTTCTTTCGTATGCCAATAAGCATTTTCATCTTAGGTGGGTAAGGCTTAGGATGTTTGATTGCAACCCAATATTTTTGGTTGTTGATTGGCCAAATGAAGTGTTCATATGTTGCATTCAACGCATCCATTGTCTGCCATTGACACGCATAATCTTTAGGGCTTTCATTTTTAAAATCAATGGCAACAATTGCATGAACATAAGGTAGTCCAGTCAACTTCCATTATTGGCATGTACATGTTCGGTGGCTCAAGCTAACCCTTAACTTTTTCCTATGCTTCTGTACCTCAAATTTCTGATTACCTGAATCACTTATCCATGTAGGGGTCACCTTGAGCATGTCAAGCCTTTTTTGTTGTACAGATGGCAGTCTGCCTTTGTATGACCCCAACATTCTTTTATGGACAACCATCCTTCTCATCAAGTAACAAGTCCTCAAGCATGGTCAAAATTGGTTTCCCTTTATGTTTCACAATCTTAGCAAATTTCGAACTTCACATATATTGTTGGTAATATTATCCAACTTCGGTCAATGGCTAAAATAGGCCTTCACCCATGTACTAGGGTCAATATTGATGAGGTTACCTGATGCCCTTTCATACAATGACTTCAAACTCAACATACACACCCTAGAATCGACTTTTGTTGGGTACTTGGCACATTCCCGCATAAAGTCTCTCAATTCTTTGTCCTTGCATTGCTTGATAAAATTCTTCCACATGTGTAACACATTGTGGTGTGCACTATGCATAACCTCTAGGATTACGATTAAACTAAACAAAATAAATTACCATAAAGCAGATGTACAAGCATATAGTTTACCTTTTTCTAGTCAAAAACAAAGTTCCAATCGTATGTCTTAGGATCACCTAGGTCTTCTTCAAGTAGTGTCAAAAACCACTTTCAATTCTCTTATGTCTCAGAGACCATAACATTTGCGATTCTACGCCATGTAATACCTTTTTAAAAAGCAACCATGAAAGGCTATCAATGGCCTACAACCAACCTTGAATTCTTGCTTGCAAGCATTCGGACATATGTAGGCCTTCTCGAATATTGGTGCGGACTCGAGGCAATATCACCTCCATTTTAGTTGTTGACCATGGGTTACTTCCTAGAACTCAGGCAGGTAATCCCATAACCTAAAATACTAGTCATTTTCTTATCCTTCAACGGCTTCTCTCACCTTCTTCAATGCCCTAGGCAAGTTTTTGTCCAACAGTAAGTTTAAGAGACTTTCTTTCAATCTCATAATTCATCCATTTATTCTAGTCCAATTGAAACCAGGTGCCTTCTCTAATGAATTAATTAATGTAGGTCATTGGATTAGAATAAATTAATGAATGGATGGAATTGGAAGTAAGTCTCTTAAACTTACTCTTAGAGTAACTTGAACCCCTCCCTATATATATATATATATATGAAATTAGAGTACTCAACAACTCATTCTTGAACCTGAGTTATTTTTCACAATCTCTCCCCTCCCCAATGAGCCATATGGGGTTACCATTAAGCAATGTTTTTAAATATTTTTTAATATATTAATTAATATTATTACCAAACCCACTAATCGTTGACTTATTTCCAATTTATTTCACATTAATTCTTTCCTTTTTCTTAATGAAATTAATTCTTTCCTTTTAAGAACAAAGGTTTCTAAAAGAAAAATATCACACCTATATATTAAATAAGAGTAAACTAGAGGATTTAATCTCTCAGGCATCTCTTATTTATAGAGATCTCGACTTTCTTAGGTCCTGTTCAGGATGGTTTTTGGTTTTATGTTTTGAAAATTTCAAAAACTAAATTTAGTTTCAGTTCTAAGTTTTGAGTTTTAGTTCTTATTTGAGTTTTAGTTTTGAGTTGTGTTTCAATTTTTTTAGTTAAGTCACTCTCTTTATCATGCCTCACTATGAATTCACCCAATATAAAAAAATATTGACACATAAAAATAATTAAAAATGACAAAAAAATAATTAAGTATGAAAAAATAATTTAAAAATTTAAAAAAATTAAAAAATAAATATTATAAAACTATAAAAATAGTAATCATAAGTAGTAGGAACAACCACGATAATAACAACAACAACAATAATAATAATAACAACGTTTATGTAATTTGTGTTTAGTTCCTTTTAAGCAAAAATTACACATGAATAAATAGTAAAAACATTAAAAATATCCTATGATTTCATTAACCACAGAAAGGAGAAAAGTGCATAGGTTTTAAACATTCCAAAATGTCATAATAGTTAACAAACTAATCACGTGCATGTTGGCTTTAAAACTAAAACAAGAATTGTAAAACCTATTTTTATGGTTTTGGGCTTTAGTTAATAACTGTTTTCAAATTAAGTAAAAAACCAATTTAATCCCATTTTATCCGAACATGTTTTGTTTTCAAATTTAACTTTTAAAACCAAAAAACAGAAACTTAGAACCACTCCGAACAACCCCTTAATTTTTGTTTTTTAGTATTCAAATTGAAATTTTAGAACAATTTTTTAGATTTAAATGTTTTTTATTTTAATTTAAACTTTTTAAAGCATTTCGAAGTCCAAAACATTTCTCTCACAAGATTTTTGTAACAATCAACTATCCAATACTATTCTTATCAAGATATGATTTTCTTTTTACCCTCACTTATTTTGATATATATTAACTATAATTTAAAGGTTTAATTACTCTGCAGGCCCCCAAACTATTTGAGAATTTTTAAACAGGTCCTCGAACTAAAAAAATTTGTAATTGGGTCCTCGAACTTCTAAATACTTTGTAATTGAATCCCTACCCTTTAAACGTTTGTAATCGGATCCCTGAACTTATAAATAATTTGTAATTAGGTCCCTAGGTAGGAGACATTTTAAAAATCTTTGCTATTGTGAGTGATCTAGTGATCAAGATAGACAAGAATTATTCTTGGAAGGAGATTATAGGGTGCTCTAAATTTCAATGTTGTTCTGCTATCCCAAGGATCTAATTACAAATTATTTACAAGTTTACGGATCCGTCGATTACAAACGTTTAAAGTGTAAGGACCCAATTATAAATTTTTTTCGTTTGAGGATTTATTTAAAAATTTTTAAATAATTTGGGGACCTGAAGAATAATTAAATCTAATTTAAAATAAGTATCTAAATGATAATCATGAAATCGGGAATTTAATTTGTTTACACATTAATTCAAGATCTATCTTCAAAAAACATTTTTTTAAATAGTGAATTTTATTCAGCCCAACAATTTCAATATAAAAAGTGATACAATTAAAAGAAAAAATAATACGCATCGAGACATTATTGCCACCCTCAATTATGATCACTTTTTTAATTATAAGGGTTTTAACGTCGTTTTCAGTTTCTGGAACTGGGCTATATAAAAAACAACATATAGAAAAAGGAGAGTGCTAACGGTATCTAAAGGACATTAATTAAGGAATCAAAAGAAAAAAATTGCATGAAAAATGATGTATTTAAATTTTTGAGAAGTTGTATATCTAGCTTTTCAATACAAATTTATTTTTTATGGATTTCTTAACCAATAATGTTAGTGCCCTTGTTATCAACACCCATAGAAAAATAAGGGCAACATGGGGATAATCTGGAAGTTAAATAGCATGCAACTGCTAAAACGACTTTATTTAAAACTTACCTATCGATTTGATTATGTCTTGAATTGGCATTACATGCAACACAACAACAATTCAAGGTAGTCATTTCCCCTACCTAAAACCCTCGCTCATGTGGGCCAATAAGCATGATTAATGCCGTGAATGAATGCATGCCACCTATATGAATTAGGTTTTCTTTAGTCCGTAGTTACGATACCCTCTTTCTCTGTACTATAGATACTAATAAAACAAAAACGAGGTGAACCCACGTATATATATTACTTCACAAAATATGGAACTGTATAAATAATAACAAATATTTCATCAGCCTAGTTTCCATGATCTCAGAAAATGCTTAATTAATTCCATGTAATAGTTTCAATACTTCAAATAAACTCCAGTTTGTTTGAGGAAATGCTGTTCTTATGATGACCAGCTAGCTAGATGGATATATAGACGGCTTGCTGCTTTGTGCTGCACTACTCTTTTACTCTCTTTTTTTTCTCTGTAATTGTTAAAAGATCCCTCAAAGTACAGGGCCTATGTTGAGTTGTAATCGAATAGCCCAATGCAACCTGCCGTGAGAATGAGGGGTTCTATATAAGTCGGGTACCGTATAAATGACTTGATGGTTGAGTAATATGACAAGCAACATCACCAAAATAATAATGTTTCTCATCCTTGTCAAACATGCTTTTGTAAGTCTTTTGAAATCAATTTCAAAGAAGGCTAGGTAGGTGTTGGATATTTTCTCTGGATTTTGATGTTGCTTGTGATTAGGTTTATAGAGTAGTGCAAGTAATTAAGTTATAGACAAAACACCATGAAACTTTTAACAGTTGCATCATTGTCCATTGGAGTGTAGAGTTGCTTAAAATGATGATGAGACATAGTAGATTCCATAAAAAAAAAGGTGTCAATCGACTCCAATGAGTTGCACATTGAAGATGCTCAAATAAACTAAATTTATGAGATAACTTATAATTTAGTTCATTTTGCATATGATTCATTTAATTCAAACTAATGAACTAAATCGAACAATTAATGAACTTTTTTTTTTGTGAATAGTGATGTACTCTTTTTATTTAGTTTAAAGCACATAATAGAGTGATATTTTTCAACCCTTCCTAGAAGGTGGGAAGAATAATCACTTGTTATGTAAAAGCTGGTTATTTTAATAAAATGTCTACTTATATAAAAAAAAAAAAAGAGCTAGTCAACAATTAATGAACTTAATCTAAGCCAAATTCAAAATAAGAATACAATTCATATCAAATTTTGAACCGAGTTTGGAATCCATTGTCTGAGTTGGGTTGAGCTCAATCCTGCTTCCACTCGTTTCAAGCACTACTAGGTACTATTGCATTACGTGTACCTATCAAATAATTAATATCCATCTTCATGGGATAAGCAGACATAACCTAACTTAATTTGAATCTTAAGACTTCCTTTTGGGGGCTGAAATGAAGGAAATAAAACAGTACTCTGTAGTGTTCCTTTGAGATAGATTAATTGATTAACTGCGTGACATAAATTATGAGTGCATAGATTTAAATCCCTATAGTGTGTTCCATCCATTCTCATTCCTTTCTCCTTCTTCCCGTATAACGACTCTTATGAAGCCTGATCACCTTAAAAAAACAGTGTTCGGTAGTATAATATTATTATGATATTCAACAATGCCATCATTGCCATGTGAATGGGTTTACCGGGTCGGGAAAAAAAAATCACGGACAATTTGTAGTGGAAGATTTGTCCATTTCTTCGGTTGGGTGTTTCAAAATGACCCCATAAGAATTTGGATGAGCTTGAGCACACAACTCTCTTATACAGATAAGTGGGGTTTTGCCACTAATCAACCAATTTATTCGATTAGGGAGACAAATAGGTAATCACAATCAAAACTATGGGCCCGCATGAATGCTAGAGTAAAGAGTTTTATTCTAGATTAATTAATTAAATTAAGCCAAAATGCTAACAAAGTGTCCTCACATTACTTGTTAATAAATTGGAATGTATTTTTTTTTTTTATTAATTAGTGACATATTTTTTTTGGTTACAAAATAATGATATATTTAAAGTATTAGAAAGTGATATATTTAACTTCCCTATAAATATATTTTTAAGGCATTTGTTAAAAAGATCCAAACTTTTATACTATAAAATAAAGGAATGTGATATGACAGAATTAGAAAAAAAAAATACAAGTTTTGTCTATATCTCTCTTATCTGACATCATATTTTATGATAGGATTACTTCCCTGAGATAAATAGCAAGTTTTTGAATATTAGAAGTTTCAAAACTTTATGAACTCCATTTCTTATTTATTAATTTTTTATATATATGTAGTAAAGTATTATATAATGTTATGTGTTGAATGCATGAATCTCTATGCACCTACTTGTAAACACACGCTAATTTTGGTAGAGTACTACTGGTACTCTGTCTCTGTTTAATCAATCTTTGCCTTTTCTAAAAAAAAGATATGGACAAAAAGTTGGAGTACTGAAATTTAAATTTTATAATTCACGAGTTAAATTAGAAAAGCAATTGCTATTTCTTGATCTTATTAATTACGAGATCAACTTAAATGATAACCTATCCTAATTTCGTATATCACATTCGAGAACAAAATTCTATTTTCTTAAAAAATGGTGTATCGGTGTTCCATACCATCCAAAGACTGAGGATGTACATAAGTATTAATGAATTATGATTTTATTTTATTAAGTGACAAATTATCATTGGTGATAGACAAAAAATATGACAGTAAAGTAAGATAGATCAAGATCTTCATCTCACATTCAAATGTAGGGTCGGCTCCTTGTGTTGTGTAAGGGACACTTTGGCCTCTCTTAGTCGCAAATTTTTTTCTTTAAAATGCCGTATTTTGTATTATTTTATTTTACTTGACCCCTCAAATAATGAAAGTTTTAGTATACTGTCCAAATGGTTAATCCATATGCCTTACACAGCCGTAAAAACTAAAAATGACCTTGAACTATTAAACATGTGTTTGTTTTCTTGGTAAGAAATCCCGGTTGATGATAAAATCACGTTAAAAATGGCACATCAATAATTATTTTCACAAAAAACGTGAAAGCTGCCAAAGGTAGCTTCCATGTCGCATCCACGGAGACGCGTAAACAAACATAACATAGATAAGAGTATAACAAGGATGAAGGGTTTAACTAGTTTATAGTTGATCATGAATAGATGAAATATTCTTACGTGTGTAGTTAAACTATTCGTAGCAAGGTTGTGGTACTTGATCTTCCAATGGATTGGGGTGAATCTTATTATACCAAAAATCTGGTACAGTTTTATAGTCCGTTCCGTGCTGCTGTGTGGTGGTCCGATATGAAAAGAGGTTGGTCTATAATTTCATTAATTTGGCATGCAGTAATTGGCTCTTTTTTTTCCCAATAAGTAGACATTTTATTAAAATAACTAACTTTAACATCACAAGTGATCATTCTTCCCACCTTTTAGGAAGGGTTAAAGAGTATTACTCTATCATGTGCTTTAAGCTAAATAAAAAGAGTGCATCACTGTTCACAACAAAAAGCACCAAAACCAAGATTACAACAACCTACACCTGGTATCAAGACCACACCCTGCCCAAAATAAGAACACACTGGACAAAACAAAAACACCACATCAAAGAAAACAAATTTGACTCCCCTGCCTTCAGCATGATCATCAATACATCACATATAACACCAAAAATATATAACAGACCAGAAGAAAAAAATTTGTAGCAAAGTCCTGTATCAAGACCAGCAACGACCATCTAGCAATTCCATACTACAACTTGTTAGAATTTTTCTAATAATTCTTGTGTGCTACAATCAATTGTGATTTTTGGTTTGCGAAAAACAAGCTAATGTTATGATCCATTTGATGATGTTTAAGCTCGCTAATATAGTGATCTATTAGTAATGGGTAGTTGACAATTAATACTGATCTATGTGGGTGACAATGTAGGTCTTAACCCATAGGTTCATGATGGGAGGTGCCTAGGGTTAATATATATTCTTTGGCTAGGTCCCTTTTGCCGTCATGATGAAAAATATCATAATCAATCGCTTCACGGCTTGCCCTAATGATAGTTGTGTTTCAGGAGTGCGTGAAGAGGCACAGGAAGGAATAATCTTTCAATTTAAGGAACTTGAAGTTGTCGGAACTTGGCGTTGGCGAAATTGGCATTATCGAGGCAATTCATATTCTCGGTGATATGCCTTTAACAAGTAAGCACATAATCGGTGTGCTAAATTCGAATAATAGATCCTATTTTTGCTTATACAGCTCCCATATCATCTCCATTACCAGACTCCTAAAAGCATGCTACCCTTTTCTAGCCCTTAAAAGCTTCATTAACAGCAGCAACAGTTATAAATACACTGTATCAAGGCAGCAGCTCCTTTAAGCAGCAAAACTTTTCGATTGGATAAGGTCAAAATCCTATCATGGAAATGGCTATTAGCTAGATCTTTCTGATTGGTGTAATAACCCAACATACTGTATTTCTAATTAGTTTTTTCTGTTGCTGTGGTTATATCTGTTGGTGCTCTGTTTAGTACTGTATGACTAAATAGGCGGGTCTTTATATCTTTTGCTAGTTGTTCTGTTGTTGCTCTGTTTGGATGTACAATCCTGTGTTGCGTGCTTTGATGGATGGTTTTGAACTTGTATATTTAATTTGGAAAGTCTGTATCGGTGTTGTACTGCTAGGTGGGTCTTTGTAGCTCTTTTTAGTTGTTCCGTTGGAGGTCTGTAGGGATATGTACAGAGCAGTTTGGTCCTGGAGGATGTTTCTATACTCTTGAAATTGCTATTGAATACTTTCTCCCGACTTAATTATAAGCAAAATTAATTAATTTCACACTTATTAAGGAAGTAAGTTAATTGTATTGATTTATGTCAAAAAATGAGTTACAATTACTAAGCTACCATAACATTAATTGTTTTAGAAAAGTAAAAGGAGAATTAATTAATGATGTTTTTGGAATACTAATATTAAATAGAATTGACTTTATTGAATTTTATTTATATTTAAGTTCATAAAATATGTGTTTATTTGTTTATAATTGAGTCCGGACGAGTAATTCTGCTACTCTCTTAACGAATTTGCCTTTTTCAAAAAACTCTTGTGATGATGAAATGTTCAGACTGTATTGCTTTTCCAAGCTTAAAAGTCACATGTTATAGCCACTGCTCTCGAAGTTCATTATAAAAAATTGGTAATGCGGATGAATGTATGCTCCTTTTGACCATTCACATTTTAAGAGAAGCTTATAGTATATTGGAATCTCATGCGGCGAACTCACGACAATGGTAACATGGTATAATCTTTTATTCTTTACACACTGAACAAGGAAATTGTGATACAAAGCCTATTCGACATGTCACTTCTACAAGTTTATAGTGGATGAGAAAGTAATCTCATTTGATAAACGCTTCTTACACGAGCTTATAGCATTTTTTTACGAGTTTATAACGTTTTTTTCAGACTCTACTTGAAGTAGCGTTTGAGCTTATAGTTTATAATATTTCATTTTTCTTTCCACTTTTATCCTTATTATCTTCATTTAATTTTACATTTATTCCCTTTTCTCTCTTTTATGTAAAATCATTAATGAAAATGTCCTTTTTTGTCATTTTATATTTTTCAGCTAGTTCAACCACTAGTTTTACGAAACACTTCCAAAGAAAATAAGCTAGCTCATCCGCTATCCGCGATCAGCTACCTCATCCACTATAAGTTATTTGCTATTAGCTAGCTTATCCGCTAACAGCTAATTTTACCAAACAGGCTCACAGTTTCCACATATACAAAAAAAACATATGAATAAATTAACATTCATTCCACATTATTGTTGTTAGATCCATAGATGTAAACGTTGGAAAAAGGTGCACGAATTCAAGGTACTGATGAGCTTTAATTCTGTGCATTTTATAGGGGGTATTTAGGTCATATTTCGATGCATTTTAAGATAAATATTATTGTATTTCACCCTTTTACTTAAGTTTCGACAGAATTGACGTTTGGAGGTAGTTTAATGGACTTTTGAAGAAAAGAGAAGGTTTTTGAGCTTAAAGTGAAGGAATATGAAAATTTGAGGTTAGCACGCCCATGCCAACCTTCCAAATCCATTCATCCAAACAAAACCTTACAAAAATAGTCAAAGCTGACCTCTGAGAACTTAGCACGGCCGTGCCACATTGAAGAAAGGGCTGATTCAGAGAAGCAAGGCCTGACAGAAGCTAGCACGGTCCCAATCGCAAAGAGCACGATCGTGCCAGATGAAGAGCACGACCGTGCCACAACCCGTGCTGTAGCACGTGCTTTAGAACGCTGATCTATGAAGTTAGTAAGCCCTGAAATATTTGAGCACGGCCTGATATGCTGTAGCGCACGCCCTGTTGGAACCAAAGTGGTTATGGTCCAAATAATCCCTTAAGTTTTGATGTTAACAAAGAGCTAATTTAAGATGAAGAAAGATTTCTTATGGACTGACTTTTTATATTAAGTGTGCAGGATAAAACTTAATTGAGTCCAAAGACTATCCATAATCCAAAGACTCTATCTCGTCCAACATTTAATCTTGGTTTACGACTGGACGGTAATATGTAGAACCATGAGTCCAAAGACTCTTTCGGTTACTTTTGTAATAGCTAGTCCAATAAGTGCTTTTATATTTCAAGCGCGAATATCTTGTAAAAGCATTTGAATTTTTTATTCCCTGTAAAAGGCTTATATCCTTGGGATAAAACATTCTTTGTAATATTCGTACAAATGTAAAGCGTAAGCCAGAATGTCTCTGTCACTTAAAGAAGTTGACCTTCTTCTTTTGGAAAAACAAAAGGCAACTTTCGTTCTATACATAGGATATGTCAGCTCCACTTTGAGCTATCATCCTGATAGTCTATCCTGCTGATCAGAAACTTCAGAAGCCATCAGATTCAATGGATCAAATGCATTCAATGCTCATCAGAACGGATACTTTTCCATCCGTTGAAGACTGAAGTCTGCTCAAAGGCAAAAGGCTATATATACCTCCATCCCTTGAAGATGCATGGTGACCGAACTTGAGCAAAAATACAAGTGAAGCAACACTTAGCAATTCAAAATCTTTCAAGAGATACAAGCAAACATTAGCTCAAGAAATCAAAGAGAAAATCTCAAGCTTGCAAAGCTAGCAAAGCTACTCTGATCCTCATTTTCATATTACTCTTTGTGTAGAGTTTTTTGAGAGTCTAAGCTTTAGTTTCGAATTCTCACATTTAGTGAGTTAGTAGAACAAACTCTTTTCAAAACCTTAGTTTGGTTGAGCCTGAAGAGGCTTGTCTGTAAAAGAATACTTAGAGAACCTGAAGAGGTTGAGAATACTGCCTGAAGAGGTGTTGAATACTTTGTAACAAAAGGTTTTTGTTATAGTGGATAAAGCTCTCAAGTAGAGAGGACTGGACGTAGCTCTTTGGTGAAGAGTGAACTAGGATAATATCTTTGTGTTCTTTTCTCTCCCATACCCTTACTTTAGTTTATTATCTAACTAACTAACTGGGATTGAATTGCCTTTTCCTACACTGCTTTCTTATCTTAGTCAAACTAAGTTTGGAAGAGCTCTCTTTGCTTTTAATCGTTTTAGCGTCCAACCTTGCGAAAACTATTATCTGCTTATGAAAAGAACTTAAAATCTTCAGAAACACAATTCAACCCCCCTTCTTGTGTTTCAAACAGGTTCCTTCACGCCCGTGCTGAATGAAGAGCACGCCTGCACTAATGGAACAAAAGACCAGAATCAAGGCCCGGTCCACATTTTGTGTTATAAATAGAGGCCTTATGTGCCACTCTAGAGACATCTTTGAATCTTTTGCACTTTCTTTCATCTCTTTATTTCTTTAAGTACTATACTCTTATTTTAGTTTTTAGTTTGTAGTTTTGATTTCTAGATTAGGATTTGGCACCTGGAAATTAAGTTGGAGAAAACTTCTCCCTCTTTAATTATCTAGGATGCGTTTTTCATTGTTAATTTTGGTTTTCTCTATTATTATGAGTAACTAATTTCACCATTAGATTTGTGGTGAATCTTGTGTTAGTAGAAACTCTTTTTGCTATGTCTTAACTTTAATTCAATTCTATTTGGTTTCAATGTTGTTATTTGAATAGTGTTATTCTATCATTCTTCATCCCATATTAGGATTGCGCACCCTTTGTATGCTTATAATCAATTAATTGATATTTTGGTTATCCAACCCAATTAAGTTGGTAGATCTATAGGATAATCGGGGTTTAATATCTAGATTTGCGAAAACGTGATTTATTCCTTTCAATCATCCAACTTTTTTATGCTTTATGCTTTCTAATCAATTAAATTTTTTGCCTGATCGACAACCATTGGGTTTATTTGAGGAAAAAAAAATATTAATTGCCTAACAAACGATTAATAGTTTTCGTAGAGGGATTGATATTCGAAAAGAAACTGAGAAATTAAATAGAATTAGAATTTGAGGGTATCGAAAGCACAAGTGAAATCACGGCTCTAGCCTCTTTTACTCTTGATTTCTTAAACTCTTTTATTCTTCTTTTATTATCTCTTAGCATTGCTTTATTATTATTTGTTTTCTAAGTTCTTTATTAGTCTGAATAGCATAAGAATTTTCCTTACTTGCTTTATCACTTAGTTATCAAAATTAATCTTAGGTACGATATTTGGACTTCTGTCCTATATTACTTTTGCGACAGGGTACACCGTCCTTAAGTGTGTTTTGAACGCAACAGGTACAAGGTAAAATTTTTTTTTTTGATAACTATGTTATAAATACGAAATATTTAATATCGTTAGTAGTGATGAATTTCCGTCGAGAAACATGTTGGATACACAAGGTAGGTTCTTTCCCCCAATCAGGTTTTCTTCATATATAAATCAGGATTCGAATGTCTGACCATTTACTGAAGGTGTCCGAATCTCTTACCATTCAGACCAACCACATGTTGATAATTTACAAGATACTTTGATTGTGTGTTATTAATTAAACAAAATGTACTTCGATTTTGTTTGTAAAAATTAAGAAAGTATGACTATAAGATCTTTAGAAGATACGCGAACGAAACATAGCTAGTCCTTTGTATAAGTTTTCTATGACAAGTTGAGGGCCTTTTTCTATGTAAACTCGGTCAATTCGTGAATTTTTTTAATATGAAAATCAGGGTTATCATTTCTATTTGAACAAAAAATTTAAAAAATATCCAATCATGTTAATTTCTTGCTTTTTTGGTTAGTATGATTGTGACAGATCCCCCTTTGAGTTGTTGAATAAGAGAAGTGGGTTATTCTCTGCCCATAGGCATGCTTATTAATTAAAGCTTATCTCGCATGCCAATCTACATTATTTACCTATCGTTCTGAAATGAACATTAAATAATGTCTTAGAAACCCGAAATAATGTACATGCCTTGAAAAAGGATGAGAAGGTTTGGAAGATCATTTATAGAACGTTTATTTGGGTTTATCTTATCAAATATGTATTTAAGCAGATATATAAAAAATTTATGAAAATAAGTTATTATCTTTCTATAAATTCTTTTTAGCTTATTCCAATAAATTTGTTAGATAAGCTTATAAAATAAGTTTAAAAAAGCTTATAGGACTGTCATAAGCTCTTAGATGATAAACACTTACTAAATAAATTTTTAATTAAGTTATTTACTCAAACGCACTTTATACACCTAATCATAATATAGAATCCACGCTAGAAAGGTGATTAGAGATTTTAGCAAGCTGAATTTAGTAAATTTTTTAATGTAAATTTAATCAACGATATACCAAACTAGAAGAATGGATGGGGATTGTCTCTTTTGCTTTTAAATTAATAGGATAAGATTATTACAAAGATAAAGACCCACAATAACCGATAAGGCTCAACATAGTGGATTTGGATCCTCTAACTTTAGAACGGGAAAGTCACCTATATTTCTCTCTAAGTCACCGTAACTTTCCCGTCCTAAAAGTTAGAGAATCCATATCCCAACATAGTTGATAAATAATCTAGTTCTTCAATTGAGAATGTTGTTAGGGGTTCGATTCCTGTCATGTGTATGAAATTTGTTGGGAGAGGCAAAACTCACCTTAATGAGAGGATATCCTTATTCACACGAAAAAAAGACACATAGTAACTACTAATACAACTATTAGACCTTATAATTAATCTTGATGGGTCCCTTTATAATAAAGAAACTATTTATTTTTCTCTGATAGGATGGTCTTATATCACAGGGAAGATCTTAATTCTGTAGAGGAATATTTTTGTTTTGTTTTTATTTACATAATGATAAATTGGGATTATTATCTTAAGTGTTGGATTTATTATTTTTACTTAAATTCTTCCCTATTACTCAATTATTAAATTTTTTCTCTAGTGATCAATTTTGGTAATTAAATAAAGTGAAATGCTAACCAATGTCCTCAATTAAAAAGATAAGATTTATAGGAAATTGTATAATTAATACATTAAAAAGTGAAGTTTTAGTAATAAAAAGAAAAGTGAAGTTTGTAGTTTTAGTAAACCCTAAACATTATTATTTCTTAATTACTTAATCAATTACTCTGTAGCGAAACCCAAAAATTATATAATCTTAATTTTAAGCATGAAATTGAGAACTAAATGGGACTTGGATGACGTATACGATATAATATAGCAGAAAGTTGCATTGCATGCCCTTGAATTAAGCAGTGTGCACATGGGACGTCATCGTCGAAATGGTATCTGGCACGCTAACCTATCACGTTCTCAAAGGAGTGGTCATATTCATCATCTTTTATTCTTCTTCATTAGAGCATGCATGCCATTGATACGCATAAGATTTTAAAATCACATGCTTATTTGATATTATATACGACCCAAAGAAAGGTGTTTGTTTGTGCTTTGATATTCATTATTTTCGCGAAAAAATGATTGAAGATCCGAGAAAGTAGCCAAACTGCATGAGCAAGAAAAAGAAGCTAGCCAATCAAATTAAAGGAAATGGTCTCTGATTCAATTCACATGCCTACATTTTTTGATTTCCTCAGTCACATGAACAAATGTATCGTTTTCCTTCTTCTGGAGCCCACCAATGTTTCTCTATGGATTGTTTTCTTAGTTCTCAGTCAACAGTACACAATATGGTACAGCAGTAGCAGTTGAAGATATAGTCTATTGCCAAAAAAAGAAAACACTCAATATACCAGATTGCAAGCCCCCTCACATAGGAATTAGCTGGTACCGTTTTTCCTTTTTGTTATTAGAGGTTCAGCATTTTCTCTCATCATATTATAGTGTGTGTTTGGGAAAGAATTCTTAACGAAATCCCTATCCACCAATCACAATTAATGTTGGTGTTTAAATCAGGAAGAGAGGGAAAATCCATTGCAAGACACATCCATCAAAGTGCATATTACGAATTTCGTTTCGTACGAGTTTCCCTTGGAGGATATATTCTAACAGAATACTTATATGCAGTTCCATAGATGTTTTAAGTGTTGTTTTTCAATAAAAGTATGAAATATGTAATAACTCATCAATAAAAATATAAAATATGTAACGGTTATTACATATGTCATACTCCCATTTAAAAATAATACATACAGAATTACACATAAGTTTTCTTCTATATTTAAAGCAAAAACCACCAAAAGTATGAAATATGTAATATTAACTCATCAATAAAAATATAAAATGTGTAACGGTTATTATACATGTCATATTCTCATTTAAAAATAACATATATAGAATTACACCTAAGTTTTCTTTTATATTTAAAGCAAAAACCACCATGTATAATCATTGGAACTTGATTGATCACACTAAATTCATAAGACATTTTGTTGATAAGACTAGATAGAGGGGAGGTCCGTTTACATCAATATAAGTCATTTTTTAATTACACTCAATCTTAGTCGTTGATTTTGTGTTCATCTAACAATTACCAAAGATGAAGATAAAATTAATGACTGAGATTGAGTGTAAGTAAAAAATGACTTACACTTCTTATGACACGAAAGTTCTTGTAAAGCCAAGTAGTGAATTAGTTTGTTTGCTTTTTGATGATTTTTCGGGTGCTTCTATGCCTCTAATGATTTCCCTAAGAGTTTAGTCTTTTTGCTATGGGCCCATGACCCTCTTATGTATAAAAAAAATGATTTATATTGATATAAATTGATCCCTCACTTTATACCGTGATTCTAAGCGAATTTTACTTGAAATATTAAATACTTGGGTCTTGAAATTATTACTTTAAGGAAAGCTTTACATAATAATTATTCCTAACTCAGAAATTCGTTAGTATTTAGTCACACACCAAAAGCATATATTTTCCCCATAATTTTTCCAAAATAATAAAGAAAATCAGTGTGACAAGAGAACGTCATGTCTTTTATTTAGAGCATGTGGGTACGTAGGGCAATTTATGAGCCATACGTTTCATTAGCAATTAAAGTTGAGTATCATGAAAATTGCATTGATACTGTTTACATAACGAAGCACATGGTTGTGCAGCAAACCAAACCAACCCACACAAATCTTCACGCATGTTTTGGTTGTTTCACGCATAATGATTTTTTAATTGTTCATAATCACTCATATGTTAATCGTTGCCCTCATACCATATATACCAGTAGAGCTGGGTATACGGTCCGGTCTAATCCAGTCCGATCCAGTCCATATTAGTCTGCACTTAGACGGACCGGACCGGAATAGTCCGCAAAATAAATGGGCTTGTATTTATCAAGTCCGCGTCCAGTCCGCATAGTCCACGGGTTAAATGGACTGATCCACGGATTCAAAAAAATAGAGGAGCAAATTTTGTAGGCCAGTTTTAAACTTTATTTATTTGTTTATTTTCTTTAGTTAAAACTTTTTTTATGCTACAAAGACTGAAATTTGTAAATGCAAAGTCTAAATATGACTTGCTTTAATAGACTGCACCATTTTCATGCAATTTTATCTAAAAATTCTCCAAAGCAAGTAATATTTGACTGAAGCACGTCAAAGATAAGTACATCAAACACAATCCAAAGCAATCTGGTGGGTCACAAATTGGACCTTAAATTCTTTGGGCGAGTAAGTCCGCCTAATTCAAGATTTTTTTTTATATTGTATAAGTCCGCGGACTAAGTCTATTTAGTCCACGGGTTAAACGGACCGGACTTAAAAAGCCCGCATTTAAATGGACATGGATTTTGCCTAGTCTAGGCCCGCGCGGGCTGCGGGCTAAACGGACTGTCTGCGGACCCAAGTCCATATACCCAACTCTATATACCAGGCATGACTTTTAAGTATGCAGCTCCTCCCGACACTTGTAAATCAAGTACCCTCTCAAAACCCAAGTCAAAACATTGGCTTCCCATCGTAGGGTCGAAAACTCTCCCCGACCACATATTCAGACAAGAGTAAGCCCGAGAAACGTGGAAAAGTCGAAAACTGACTCCACACCGGAAACCATATTGTGCAATATTTTCAATGGCAAGGACAGAGTTAAAATCATCTTCGAGGCCAGCCAAAAGACCTCTCTTAGTTAGAACGCGCATCTTCAAATCTGTGGGAGGATCTACACAAAATCATTGTGGAGTCTTATATCTGCACAAAATCACCAACATAATCATCTTTGAATCTTTCAAAGACATTAATCACATATTAATTTCTTGGTTAAACTATACTTTTGGTCCCTCTTTTAGCGATTATACTTTTGATCACATATATACTTTTGGATCAAAATAGTGTAACATTGACGAGAACGAGGACCAAATCGCTAAAAGAGGGACAAAAGTATAATTTAGCCTAATTTCCTTAATTTTGTATCACTACTAAAAATGTTGAAATTGGCGACGGAAATTAGCAATGGATTTGGCCACTAATTATTTTAACAACAAAATTTTTCTTTTTAGCGACGAAGTTGGTCTGTAGCTGATTTGAATATTTTTAGTAGAGTATATGCTATAAATGCATTTCTTTCTCATTTCATTCTGGTTTAGATTTGCCATCTTCTTATTTTTGCATTTCATTAAATGGAAGAGCATAAGCTGCCCCTATTCATGTAAGTCTCGGACTTGGTCTGAAATCTATATCAGGAAAGAAGCCATTAGATTACACCAATTCATCTGAGTCTCAGACTTGGTCCATATATGTCTTGCGATTCCATGGAAGAATATATGATCCAAATTAAGATGCTTAAAGAAGTTGAGAATATATGGTGTTCTGGCGAGTTGTAAGTCTCAAAGGTTGATTTAAATGATACCGAAATAGACATTAAAGACTTCAGCACTCACGAAGCCTAGCTAGCACCTCCGACGACGTCGTGCGGGCGATGAAAGCAGCGTCGCGAACTTCCCACTTGATGGAGGCGGCACAAGGAAATGACCACTCAATTAATAGCCATGCTATGGCTGAAAAAGGTTTGGCCCTAAAGATCTGTGTCATGGTCAGCTAGTATTTTCCGGTATTGTGGCTCAATGGCTCCCGATACATCGATGTTGCGGAACGGACGTTATGCAAAGACATGCTTAAACCTTGCGTTCTACAGTTTGAGCTAGCATTGAGGTTGTGGATCAATTACTTGAGTTTAATGGTGGGAGGAACGATCGATGTCTAACGTTGGCGTCAGCGGCTACTCTTTCCGTTATGACCCACAAACGTCTAATGTAATGGAAAGGTGATACCTCAATTGATAATATTATATTTTTTATATCATGTAATTGCATTTAATTACTAACATATCCTCCATTAAATGACATCAAACGCCAATCAAGGGCATTTTTATACTATTTAATGCCATCGTTATTCCTTAATGTTGGACCTTCATTTTATTCCAATGCAATAATATTATATCTCTGAAATGCATAATTACTCCTTGCAGTTAAATTGCTAGCCTATAATTATTCTATCAAAAGCATGCAAATACACACATTTGCCGGACTTTAATTGCCTATTACTTTTACAGTTAAATTATTATACTTTAATTGTGTATGATATGATTTGACGTGGTTCTTGCTGGACTGCAGTTGTTTATAAAAACCACACATTATGATCACACTATAAGAATTCGCATCATTATCGATGATCAAAACCTGTCAGAAATGATAAAAAATCGTCGGTAACTGCGAATTACCGACGGTTGACCGACGGTCCCGTATCAGTCAGAAATACGCTTGTTGGAAATAGTTACAAGGTGTTCATCAACCGATTCAAACCAATTCAAACCGTAAAAATCGAATCGAAAAATCGAAAATCGAACAAACCGAAAATCAAAAAAATCACTTTTTTCATAAAATTGGATCGGATTTTGGATCCCCTAGTGAAAACCAATCCAATCTAATCAAAACCGACTTACTATAAACATATACTATTATTTTTTAAATTATAGTACTACTTATACTGAAACATTGCTTTTCATATTTTTATGAACGAACATTCTCATTCTCTTTAATATTTTTGTTGTAATTGTAAAATACTAAATGTATTGGAATTTGTATAGTTATTCATGTACCTAGGAATCAATAATTATTCATGTACTAAAAGATGTCATACATATACTTAGGAACTAGAACTACATTAATTCTAGTATATATAGGTTTAATGTTGGTTTTTCGACTTAATATAACTATATAACGATATATCGGTAAAAACTGAATTATCCAATCCAATCCAAACTGCATTTGATTGGATTGGATCAGATTTTTTTAAGAAAGCAAACCAATCCAATCCAAACCGCAAGTTGTTTCCATCTTTGGATCGAATGGTTTTTTGGCTCAAAACCGATCCAATCCAATCCGCGAACACCCCCTAAAAGTTACCAACGGTCGTTTCATAAAACCATCGGTAATTATCGATGGCCAACGCGGTCAGTAATGTTACGTGTTTATCGACGGCTATAGCCGTCGGTAACTACTGACGGTTTTTACCGTCAGTAATCTTACCATCTTACCGGCGGTCCTGCACGGCGTAATTACCGACGGTGGTAAATTTTTTTTTTTTAAAATGTATTTAACTAGTAATTATTTAATTATTTTATAATTATAACAATTTAAATTAATATTATTAATAATTACCAATATATTATAAAATAATAATAAAATGAATACAATAAATGATGGAACATAACCACATATATATATATATATATATATATATATATATATATATATATATATATATATATATAATGTATCCTAGTACAAAAATATAAATAAAAATAATACAATCTAATAATTATCGTGATAACCCTGCAATATATCATCGAACTGCTGATCATATCATCATCGGTAGGCTGCAGGCTCAGCTGAGGCTGATAGGGTGTGACGCGCTACATGAACTCCCTTTGTTGTGCCATCATGGCCTCCACAGTCTGCAACATTCGACGGTCACGCTCCTCGCTCGTGCCTCCAGCAACGACGCTCTCGCTCCTCGGATGCAGCCACTCTCTGCCTCAGCTGGGCAATCTCGACGGACTCCTGTGAATGGCGATTCCTGCCGGTGGACGCTCTGTTGTGCTGGGTATTGATGTTGGAGGCCCCTCGTCGGTAGTTGCGGGCAAGTTCTCCTAAACCATAAATGTGACCCTTCTTCTAGCCACCAGCAACCTCCACCCATGTCTGAAGCTCCAGTCGTCCCTCCTCCTCAGGGTTAGTTGCGATGGAATGAGTAGAGGCTGCTTGAGACCTAGCTTGACTCAGTCTCGCCTCATACTCCTCCTGTTATGCATAAACACACATCAAGGCGAGTATAATATTTTAAAACCATACATTTTATAAAAAAATTTAAAAAAATAAAGGGGTTTTACCTAAGTGCGCGTCGAACACTCGTCCACAAACTCGTTCGTACTCTTTCTAACATGGGTACGACGATGGACCTCGTTTGGCAGTATGTCACGGCCATACTCCACAGCCTGTAGGATAAGCAAAAATGAATGATAAACAACAATTAATTGACAACATAATAAAAAAAAGATTAAAAATTAATGCACTAAAGAGGAAGTTTATGAATGTACCATCCGAACACGGTGTTGCTGCTGGGTGATCGAACCTCCTCTGTGTAGACTTCCATCGGTCTCCGACGCCCTATTTTTCTTTGCCTGGGCTGAGATTTTCTACAATGCAGGCGAAGCCCAATAAACATACAGGGCGTCCCAAACTCCCTCTCCTATCCAATCAGGACGTTGTCCCGAATGACGGGCGTCCCTAAGCAAATCGGAGAGACGATGAGTGGGTTTTTGGTGAAAATTCTGCTCCATCTCTGCCTCATCCTCAGCTTTCAACTCGACTTTTTCATGTTTTAGTTGAACAAATAATAATATAACAAGAGTTAGTGAAATAATAATGTAAGCCTCAATTGAATAATTAAATTAAAATTTGCAACTTACTTTTTCAATACTCGATCTTAGTATTAATAGCTATTTCTTAATTCACATATATTATATTTGACAAAATTTCGACAGCATTTCTCGTTAATCTCCAAATACAACACTTGATCGCACAACACAATCAAGTTTGCACCCAGAGAACTAAAGGCAATGTATCAGACCGAAACTTTGTAAAAAATAAGGCATGGGAACTAAGTAATAACTATTATACGAGTGAATTTTTTTTTTCCCAAACTATCCTCCTTGCACAATTCAAGGTTCAATACAATGAGCAATACTTTCAAAGAAGGCACATGCTCAATAATAATGAACCTTGAACGGGAATCTAAGGTTTTGCTCAATAAGTGACTCGTCTAGAAAATAAAATTTATTATAATAGCTAATGACAAAATTGCTGAAACCACAACACTTAATTAAACAACATAAAGTGCATAAGAAATTGATAAATTTGAGAAACAAACATTTAGTTTTTTGGTTTTAAGTTTTGTGAGGCTTAACATCTGTTATTACTGCTAAGAGAAATTGATGTAATTTGTTATTTAATTATTTTTATAATTTAATTTTAATTATTTAATATTTCTATTTACTGATTTAAATATTATTAATTAACTTATTGGTGCAATTTGTTATTAACTTATTTTGTTATTTACTTATTTCTGTAATTTTATTTTAGTTATTTAATATTTTAATTTAATTATTAAATATTATTTATTAATCCTATCTTATTCAATTATATTAACTTTCAAATTTTATTTATTAGATTTTTGTTTAAAGTCTAAAAAGTCGCACGGTGGATGAAGCAACAATCGTTGACATATGAAACTTTCGGTATCCAATAAAGAAAATTTCTCTTCAGTGTCAGAACGCAGAACAACGATGACTTTTATTGATAATTTTTTTTTTGTGTTATGAGATTTATAACCTATTTGTTAAGTTTAATTAATCAAGTATCAAATTATTTATTTATGCACCAAATACAACCCAACAATACATTTGCAGACAAATTGGTGCAATTTGTTATTTAACTATTTTTATAATTTAATTTCATTTATTTAATATTTTTATTTAACGATGTAAATATTATTAACTTTCCGAGTCAACGTGCTAACATTGTCCCAGAAATTCAAGTTCCAAAAGAGAGTATTGAAGAATAAATTCCAATCCTTTTTAACATCCTTTTGTCCCAAACTAAGCCATCTATGAGGACGAATCATTGGAACAGTAATAACAACATTGATATGAAAGGCAAAAGAGAAACAACAACAAGCCACACAACAGCATATCCAACAATAGTCAAACCAATGTAATTGAGAAAAGAGAGAGAAATAGCAATTCAGAAATTACAACAATAAATTCAGAAACTTGCAACAACAGCAAGCATCACAGTAGCATATCTAACAATAAACTCAGAAATTACAATCAATTCGAGACTGAAATTACAATCAACCATTGATTTAAAACAACAAATTTCCAGAAATTACAATCAATAAGAGACAAAATCAATCACAATATGAGAGAGGGAACAACTGATACAATGATTTCCAAAAACAATATGATTTCCAGGAGCATAATCAATCATTCACAGCAGATACAATGAACTCAGAGGGAAGAGGGAAGAAGGAAGAGTTACCTGTCGCCGACTGCGGTGGTTGTGCGTGGCTCTTCAGAGGCTGGTCCGTCCTGCAGAGACTGAAAAAAGAGGGGTTTTAGTGGGAAAAAAAGAGTAATATAGAGAGAGGGAGGAGGGAGGGAAGATGGGAGAAGGAGGGAACACTTTCCTGGTGCGGTGGCCATCGAAGACTGAGCGAGGGAGGAAGTTGCAGAGAGACTGAGGGAGATTTTGCAGAAAGTGAGGGGGAGGGAGGCCTAGGCCGCATATATGTCAACATGACCGACGGCCTAGACAGTCAGAAATTAAGTGAATTCATTACCGACGGCCAAAGGCGTCGGCAACCCATTAAAGAGTCCTTGGCGCAAATTCACGCCATAGTTACCGAGAAATTTGCTGACGGGCTAGCCCGTCGGTAAGAGTATTTTTTTGTTGCCGATGGGCAGGCCGTCGGTAATGGGGAAAATAACCCGCTACCTCATTAATAATGGCGAAGACCATCGGAAATCAATTCTTTTCGGACGGCCTTATGGCCGTCACAAAAAAAATGTCGGTAATGACACAAATTCTAATAGTGTCAGTGGACCTTTAGAAGTATATCAAGTCAAGCAAACCTTAGATTCAACAAAGTCCCTAAAATCGAGCTCTCCTCGGATAACAGGCAACTTCAAGATTGTCCCTAAAATTGAGCAATTCTCGGATAACAGGCACCTTGAAGACCAAGTCCAAAAAACTGAGCCAATCTTGGGTAACGAGGACCCTGAAGCAAAAACCGCTAAATCTGAGCCTTCAGCTCGATAACGGGTTGCCTGTACATAACTATCATAGAGCTAAGGTAACATTGGACAATTCCTAAACCCGAGCCTGCAAGCTCGATAACGGGCCTCCTAAAGGTCAATCGTCATATAGCTAAGTCAATGATGGAAAATCCCTAAAAGTCTGGAGATCGATTATTGGTCGCCTAACTTAAGTGTCACAGAGCTCAGGTAACAACGTAAAAATACAAGCTGAAGAATCGGAATTGATGTTTGAGTATATAAGCAAATTTCTCACTTATGCTAAAGTAAGGTTTCAAAGCGAAACTTGGCCTTGCTTGTTTGATCTCAGTTTTAGAGACTTTAACAAGGCACAAAAGGTAACCCAAAGTCATATTTCTTCTTGGCCATCTCTTCCTTTCCCAGCGGCCCATTTTGCTCCTAAGTCCTCAAAAGTTATTCATCTTGCCTAAAGCTCTTTCGCTCATTAAACTCACAACATAGGGGCTTTTGTTTCTATGGGATTGATCGAGATCCATTTCAAGCAGTTTGGACTTAGTAATCGATCTTTTAATAATGTGCAATTAATAAGCTAAAATGGTTTTTTAACTGCTCTCATCAATGACACTCATAATCATCCATAATGCCTCATAAGCCCTACGATAATCGTTAACCTCTATCACATGGTATATATACCGTCCAGGCATGGCCCTTCGATATGTAACTCCTCGTGACATTTGTAAACCGAGTACCCTCTTAAAACCCAAGTCAGAACAGAACTATATTTTTAGGAGTTATTATAATTGAATAAAGTAATCTTAACGAGTAATGTTGACACTACAATTTTATAGCCATAAAATTTTTTTAGCTTTTTATTTTAGGATATCTTACGATTGCGTAGATGTTGAATTCAATGATAAAAGAAGCAGAAGTATAAATGTGGGGTTTTTGAAATGTGATACTAATAAACAGTTAGCAGTAACACTTTTGTGAAGAATCGTGTAGTGTCAAGTCATGTGTCATACTATTACACATATTCTATAATTATTGGTCAAAAGATATTTGTTTTGAAAATAGCTATAAATGAGAAGCCATTGGTTTACATCAGTTTAAGACATTTTTCATTTATATTTAATCTTAATTGTTGATTTTATTTTTATCCAACAATGTTAAACTATTATAAAAGTTGAAATTACAATCATCATTGAATGAAAATAAAATCAACGACTGAGATTAAGTGTAATTAAAAAATGATTTATATTGATATAAATGAATCCCTCCACATAATAAATAGATGATAAATAATTAGGATTCAGGTGCAAAAGGTGACGATGTAATAAAAAAAGTGGTGAGAAGATATTTATTGGATTAGAAAATGTTACTTTATTAGTTTACAATAATATAAATTAAAAATATATAGAAACAATTTGTGTTCCTTTTTTAGTTGAAATATTTGTCGTACAATAATTTAACAAAAATTGGACCATGCGTGAGATTTGACTCTTTTATGTGGGCCGGCCATCCAGGGTTTTTGATATTCCAGCTTTAATTGACCCTATATTATTCTTCGGTGCGCATCAGTTTACTTTGAAGTGAAGACCCAAGTTATAATATTTGCGGACGGTTTCATTACAAAATGGTTATAAGAAGTCTTCACAAATCACTGTCAAGTTCGTTCAAACAACACTAATTATGGTAGACTGGACTATGACCAACTTCATGATAAATTTAAGAGAAACTATTGCATAAATATTGGACATATTTGACTTTATCTTCAATCAATGCTTCGATCGATAATTATATAGCATATTTGGAACTTCGGGAAACTTTTTTTGACAAGCGAACCAGGTGTGGTTTTAGAATGGTAATTTCATTTTTGGTTATGAAGTGAACTTGGGTTCTTGTTCTATCCTTTTTGCCGAACTTTGGAGTATCTTTAATGGACTGAAGATTGCTTGGAGTAGGGGTTTTCGGTACATATTTAAAGTGTATTCGGATTTAAAGACTGCAGTGGGGGCTATTATCGGAAAGTTGTTGCAGGACAAACGCGTGTTAGGCAATTGTAGCTGCCATTCGTGAGGTGTATAAAGGCAATGGTACTACTACTTTGAATCCTGTATTTAGATAAGCCAATCAAGTTGTTGATATTTTAACAAAATTCGGTTTATCTTTTGAATCTTCAAACTAGGATTTTGAAGCTTTTATTTCTAATGCTAAAAGGGCAGATGTAGCTAGTACTTGGTTCCCAAAGAGATTGTAACTTGCGTTTTGTTTTGGGGTTTAATCCCTTTTTCTCATAATTTTTTATTATTATTTGTTGGATGTTTTTTTTTTGATAAACCAAAGAATATATTGATTGGAGCACAAGGAGTGTTCAAACTCACATACAAGAACCTACCAAAAAAAGATAAAATAACTCTATAAACTTAACACAACCTAATACAACAAAGCCTTGTGTGCAGTGGCGGAGCTTGGAGGAGCCCTTTGTGTGCCTGCCACCTTTTTCAATAACAAAGCATCTTGCTCATTTATACTCGAGTTTATACCTTTGCCACTAATAGAACACGTTAGCAAGGAATATGTATCTCTTAATTTTGGCTCCATCAGTGATGTGTATGCAACTTCATTAACCGGATCATTAAATGGTTCACTTTATGCAGGTTCTTAGCAGTGAGAGATTGTTTTTTTGCTATATATATTAAGCAGTTTGGCATTAATTAAGAGTTTAGATTGTAATGAAAATTTTATTTTGATAATTACTGCATGTCACATTTTTTTGGGGATTTTATTGTAAATGGTTTATGATATACTCAATATAATTATTATTATTATACATATTTGGTTTATAAAAAAAAAAATTATAATATTTTAGTTAGTAACGACTCCCATAAAATTTTAAGCAAGCTCCCCCACTACTTGTGTAAGTGACTTCAGAATTGGCTGTTGTATATTAGTCCTTGTGTGAACTGGTTATCTTCTTCAGAGAAATTTATTAATATAGAGCTGACTTCCGAATTGCATCTAAATGTGTAATTGTGTTGGTCATGAGGAAGTTTATTGGGCAAGAACCAATTATAATGATACGACAATAATTGATTGCACAACATACTGCACCAGATCTCTACGCGTGCCAACACCAATATGGATAACTTTATAGCTTATATATTATCATGAAATAAATATATGTGCTGGATTGTAATGATATAATCGTTAATGATGAACTAAAAGAATTAATAACATGGAAGTATTGTACAAGGTACCAACTTTTAAATTCATATTCAGATTCAATCCAACAAAAATAATGGATGTGACGTGCCGCTTGCATGTCGTATGGTTTTATATGATATTGTATTCTCATGCCGCAGCCACCAGGATAAAAAAGTCTCTCGCATGTTTAGGTATTCTAAAACGTTAAAATAGTTTTGGAAAACTTCTGTATAATGCTAATCAATGTTATCTGAGATTCTGAGTAACAGAATAAATGAGACATTATATATCGTAGGATGAATGACATATTTAGAATTTAAGACTAGAAGATGGAAAGTTGAATAAATCATTAAACATAGGGGTGGGCATGGGTCGGGTTGGGTGGGTTTTGGTGCATTTAAAGACCCAACCCAATCAAATAAATATGGGTTGGGTTGGATCGGTTTCTTCGAAAATTTTTATGTAACCCAAACCAACTCAACCCAACCTCATACGGGTTGGTTTGGGTCGGGTGATCGGGTTTGGTAGTAAATTATTTTGTTTTTTATCAAAAGCAAATAATGGGAGAAAAATAGGGAAGAAAAATACTACCAATGCATTA
This sequence comes from Ammopiptanthus mongolicus, assembly GCA_039655645.1. Taxonomy (NCBI): domain Eukaryota; kingdom Viridiplantae; phylum Streptophyta; class Magnoliopsida; order Fabales; family Fabaceae; genus Ammopiptanthus; species Ammopiptanthus mongolicus. The sequence goes on along the minus strand of CM077346.1, from coordinate 21,238,483 downwards.
ATTTGAACTTCCAAATACAAAATGAAGCATACCACTTCAATTTGGAGCACAATATCCTTCAAAATTAAACAAACAAGTGAAATAAAAAATAATAATAATGTCTTCAAACAATTCCTAAACAATTTCACTGACTATGTCTTCAAGCTATTTCGGCATGTCTTTAAACTATTTCTGCTCATGTAACCAAAAAATGATCACTCCAATTTAGGCGGCTGAGTATTAAAGAAGAGTCGTCAAATTCAAGATAAAAGAGTCCCTCCACGCTCCAGCAGCTGGACTTATAATATTCCTCTCAATATGTGGGTTGGGTTGGGTTGAGTAGGTTTACAATCTTTGGACCCAGCACCCAACCCATAAGCTATGAGTCTACTTATTTAGAAACCAACCCAACCCAATGACCCGAACCAACCCAGTATTTGTGGGTTGGGTTGGATTGGGTACACCGGGTTCGCGGATCGACCCGTACCCATGCCCACCCCTAATTAAACATACATACATTATGTCATATGCCAATGGTTTGCATAAGAGAAAGCAAGGTATTAAGGACGTTTGGTCGTATGCTATATGATTATTGTGAAATCCACCTCCTTATTTATTCAATTAATATGTCCTCTGAAGGGAACATGAAACTTCTTCAGTTGGCCATAACAAACAATGACTTCATATAGTAGTACTTTATATCATACGAAATTCTTGGGAAATTTACCAACATAGTATAATTTGGCTGGAAAATTACAGGAGTAGTGTAATTTTGAAAATAATTACACAGAAGGAGTAAGTCACACATGGGATCACTGACTTGCCTACAGAAATCGTATATCCCAACCACGAATCATTTTTATAATCATAAAATTAAAAAAAAAAAAAATCAATTTGCATGAAGTCGTAAATACCATATACGATTTCAGTGGTTAAATTTTTTTTTAATGAAGAAATGGTAAGTCGTAGGTGGAGACCACGACTTACCTCTTTATTTTTCACTTTAGGAGCAAGTTGTAGGTTATATCCACAACTTTAGATTTTTTTAATTTTTTTTTTATAAAAACTTGAAAGTCGTTGATGGCATATATTTTTTAGAGTAAATATCCAAATTGATTCTTGACCAAAAATCACGGTAACATTTTGGCCCTTGAGAAATGAAAAATATCAATTCAGTCTTCAAGAATGTAAAATGCGCGTCAAAATAGTCCTTGACATAGACTAAAATATCCGTAAAAATTATCCTAAAAAGGACCAATTTGATCTGCATTTTACATTCTTAAGGACCAAATTAGTACTTTCCATTTGTCAGGGACCAAAATGTCATCGTGTTTTTTTGTCAAGGACCAAGTTGGACCTTTACTCTATTTTTTATTTCTCCAAGTTGTGCTTAAAACCCCTATCAAAAAAAGCATATTACTATTGATCCCTCCGTGAGATTCCAAAGCATGCTCACATCCGAGATCCTCTTGACAAATCTTCTCTCGATATATTTCTTAAACATGCTCATACTTTCAAATTTTTATTAAAAAAAATTTAAAAAATCGAAATTCGTGGATATAACTTACGACTTGCTAACCTACGACTTTCTCCTAAAGTGAAAAATAAAGAGGTAAGTCGTGGTCTCCACCTACAACTTTCCATTTCTTCATTAAAAAAAAATTTAACCACTGAAATCGTATATGATGTTTTCGATTCATGCAAATTGATTTTTTTTTTAATTTTATGATTATAAAAGTGATTCGTGGTTGGGATATACGACTTTTATAGGCAAGTCGGTGATCCCATCTGCGACTTATCCCTTCTGTGTAATTATTTTCAAAACTACACTATTCCTATAATTTTCCAACCAAATTACACTATGTTGATAAATTTCCCGAAATTCTTTCTGCTCTTGTGTATCAAAGCGAATGTACATGTGTACTAAAAAATAAGTGAAAAAATAACCGACTCAAGAATTTCTCCAAAAGAAACCACTCAAACCCAGCATGTTAGAGGTTAGATTCTTCAATAATTTAAAGAATATTCTTGCAATATATACAACGTGTCCAAGAATAGAAAAATCTATTACTTTACAGCCTGTGACCTCAGCTTGCCCATAAAAAGGACATGCTAAAAGAAGAATAGCTACTAAGTTAATAAACTACAACAATTTTGTTTGTCTTCTTCTCTATAAAGAATCAGAATCTGAAGCAGGTTTTGGTAATTTGAACACACTTAGTGCATCAGTAGCAGCATTGAGTTGTTTGCCCCTAATTAACGTCCCAAGCACATGCCAACCCCTGCATTGGCTCTGCATACATACAAGACAATCACGTTCTTAGCAATCATTGTAATTCTTTCTCAATAAGATCTTTGTAATTTCAAACCATTTATTTAAATATCTACCAGAGCTAAGGTATTTTGGTAGTTTATATCATCCAATCTTATATACTTATTTGACCATTTCTGAAATGGTCATGTGGGAAATCCAAGAAACTGAAGCATTGGCCTACGTATCTAACCGCAGAAAAATTAATATCGAGGTGTAGCATGCGAGTTTGTGGAATGGGTCACATGCCCATCAGATACGGGTTTGTTTGACAGTAAGTGTTAATCCGTATCTTAAGAGCATTAATTAAGAAAATAAAGATAGAAATTATGTATTGAAAAATGATATATTCAATTTTTTCAAAGTTTAAAAATTACAATTCTTAATACAAAGTTCCTACTTTTTGATTCTTTAACTAATATTTTTAGGACACTAAATGATAAGACCCTTGTTTGAATTACCAAATAGGGATTCTTCCACCTGTAACAATTACATTTTGTAATTAATGATTGAATCTCAGTTTCATTTAGTATTCAGATTCAGATGATTGGTTAGCCATCTGTTATTTTGAATTTTAAATTGGAATATATTTTATGAGAGTAGTTAATTATTTATTTTTTGTCATGTTTGACAAAAGTGTCCAAATCAAACTTCGAACATCCAAAAGTAGATTTAGGGCCCGTTTGGTGGTCAGGATAAGAGAGGCAGGATAGGATAAGCTATCCTGTCCTGTTTTAATCTATAGTTTGGTGAACCAGCAGGATAGGATAAGATTATCCTGTTAGCTTATCCTATCCTGTTACTTAGTTATAATTCTATCCTAAGGGTGGAGCTGGGTTAGAACCAACAGGATAGGATAAGAAAATGTTTTCTTTTATCTCTTACCTTTAATATTGTTATTATTTAATTATGGTTTCAAACCTAATTAGTCAACCTTATTAATAATTAAAATATGTGGTTTAATTAACAATTTTTATAAAAAGTGAAAAAAAAATTAACTTTTTATAATTTAAAAAAATGGACTAATTTATAATTAAAAAGTCGAAAATATATATTATTAAATATTTTTTAATTTAAATGTATAAAACAACCATGTAATATTAAAATTTATTTTTGAAAAAAAATGTTATTTTGATATAAGGATAATTTTATCATTTGTAGATATTTTATATCATATCCTGTCATTATCTGATGCACATCAAACATTGAACAGGATAAGAGCTTATCATGCTCATATCCTATCCTATCCTTATCCAGCTCTCATATCCTATCCATTCGTATCCTATCCTGACCACCAAACGAGCCCTTAAGGTCTGTAATACTGGGGTCTACAAGAGAAAAACGGACACCGCACCCCTTGGCATTTGCACACAAATTCAGCAGAGGTAACTGATTCTGCTAACTTTGTATCTGACCCCTAATGCCCAATTGTCTCCATAGCACAATCTAGGAACCTCCAAGCCTCATAAATTTGACTCGTGTTTTTTTTTTTTTGAATCTTTTGGGCTTTCAAAATATGGGGCCCGTTTGCTTAATTGGTTTCTGGTTTCCCATTTTCAATAATAATTGAAAAAATGTAACAATATTTTTATTTTGTTTCCTGCTTTTAAATATTTATACAATAAACAGTGAAAACAATAACATGATTTTGATTCCTAGAATTCTGGTTGGTAGGTGATTGTAACTATAAATCTCTGAAGTTGGTAATTTGCTCTAACTATAGAATAAGGAGCCCCTCATCTTCCATGTAAAAAATACATACAAAGTGAAAGTTAAACAAATTAGTTCTTACTTGCCTCGTTAGATTGCCTATCATGGCAGATATTAACATCGAAGCCACATGGGCCAAAATGGACAATAAGGTTGATGAGTGTAGGATGCATTTGGAAGAGATAATAGAGAGTTTATGAGAATAACTTATGGAAATAAACTTATGCAAATATTTTATGATCTTCTTATAAGTTCTTTTTAACTTATTTTCATAAGCTTGTCAGAGAAGCTTATGAAAATAAGTTGTTTTTAGCTTATTTGAAAAACGGCTTATTAAATAAGCCCTTAATTATGCTGTTTACCCAAATGCACCCTTAAGCCATTATCCATGTTATCACTTCACTATTTCATTCATGAGTGTAAGAAATCTCTTACCATCCAAAAGCTTAGGGAAAAACATGAGTAACCTTAAAATACATCAGGTTAGGCCACAGGTTTATCAGAATGTTAAAAAGTAGTTCCACCAACTCTAAACACAATTGCTTTTATATGCCTTTGGTATCCCAGCAATTGTAGGCACTTCTGCATCACCTAATCCTAAATCGATTAAGTTGCATCATGCAAATCACTCTCAACCTTATAGATTTACAAAGTCATAGGCAGCTATGTTTTTTTTTTTGGTGAGATAGGCAGCTATTTTTATTTTCTATATGTTTTAGACACGTTTGCTAATATATTTAGGAGATGTAAGCTGTGGTTATTGTATTTAAAACAAATCCCAGTAATTGCTGCAGGAAAATCCTAATATCAATATTAGAACTAGATGTTACAAATTCTAATTGGAAGGGATTGCCAAGCAAGAATTTCAAAAATAAACCAAACACGGTTGTTTCAAGGTGGGGTGTGTCGTTTTTTTCTTTCTTTTATTACTATTGATTTGTTGGGGTTACATATGACAACTTGCATAGTTTTCTTGTGATTTTACAATTTGTATCCAATTCAAGTTGATTCCTAAAGTCTAAGTTTCTATCAATTATCAACAACGGAAAGAAAAACTTAGGATTCCTAAAGAACATATATAAGGTAAAGGTTTAAACTTTTCTAGTTAGTAGTGAATTCTAGGGTGGGAGACTTTCACATGTCTCCCACCGTGAGAGACCAACAAGAGACCCTTGTTTGTAATTTTTTTTATTTTTCACCCCTTCCGTTTCTCTCTCACTTCCCCTCTCTTCCGTCATCCTTCCCACTCACCTGTCGCTGTTGCTCCCTCTCAGTGCATCCTCTCCCACTCCTCCACACCACGACCACTGTTTCATTCATCAAGAAGCAACAATCATTTCATCATCGTCCAATTCGCCGAGATCTCAGTGCTGGAACCAAATGACGTTGTTTCCTTCATCTTCTTCTTCGTCTTGTCTGTGCCCTAATAGGTGTAATTAAGAAGAAAGGGGTGGACAACGAATTCTGGTGGTGGTTCGTGCGACAAAGGACAACGCGGCTTGGGTGGTGCACGCGAATGTAAAGGGCATTGGACGGTCTGTTTACCTTGGTGTATGTGTGTGTGCGCGTAGAGTGCTTGCACTGAGAAGCAATTTTGTTAATGTCAATCATTACTTGTACTCATTCAAAAGACAGGTTGTCTTGTAAAAGGTTTACTTCTGTATCTCTGTAGTCTATAACTTCAACTGGACTTCGGATTTTAAGAATTCATGAGTTTCTGTTCCCATCATGTCCAAATCTAATAATATATCTTCCATAATATTACCATAGTTATAGTTAGAGTATAGTTAGTGTATGGTTAGTGTTAGAGGTTAGCTAGTTTAGTATGCTGAGTCAGCAAGTTAGTTAATTACTAGTTAGTTAGTTAGTTACTCACTTATTCTATATAAGTTGCATGATTAGTTTGCTACACGTACTTTTTCACCATTTAGTAAAATCTCAATTTGTGAATTCTCTAGTCTATCTCCTCTCTACCCTGTTTTCTAACCTATAATAACTCAACCTAGTTTCATGAATGGTCTTAATCATTTTCCTTTCAAATTGGGTGTAGGCACCAAAACTTATTGCCCTTTTTAACCAATATGCAACTGTGAATTATTACACATTTGTTTTCATGAACACTGCAAACAACCTACTTATTTTGCCTCATATTCCTCAACAGGGTCAGGTCTAGGCAGAGCAAATTGTATTCCAGCGGTTCCAGTTCAGAGATAAAATGCAGAATGGAACTCAAATCAATACTTCTCAACCCAAAGGGCATATTGTAGCACAAAATATTCTGAATATGCTTCCCCATCCTAACCTAAATATGAATATATCAAAAGAGCAATTTTGTGCCCCTTATCCCATGCAGAACATGAATCAATAGTTACCCATGCAAGTCTTAAACCCTTCTCAAGTTGTTGTTATGCATGGTATGCTTCCATGATCCTGTCCTATGTTTGGGTTTCCAAACCAAGTGCCTCAGGTCATGGTTCCTCAAAATCCAATCTTTTCTGCAAATCCCCAGATAATTCTTGCGCCTGGAATTCAGATTAGTCTCCAGGTTCCACCAATTCTAAATCGAAATGCTTCCATATCATTACCTTTTGCATCTCAGTCTCAGCAGTTGCAGAGGAACACATTTGCATCACTTAATTGTAATTCTACACAGCTATTGACGAATAATATATGTCTCGTTTTGGTAAAATTTTCACCTAGGTGAAGATTAGAAATCAAACCTGCTTTCTCATCAGATTTTTGTGTTCTCTCTTTTAAATAACTCTTCATAACCTTTTATTTTTTTAACGTATCCTTTCTATGAACAATATACAACTCTTCAAACTTGATTGCAGGGTCATTATTCTTTTATTTCTTGAATGATCAGGCCTTTTTTTTGTGACTTCTACGAGCAAGAAGCAACATTAAGGAAGTTAATTCGATGAACTACTCTATCTACTGCTTGTGTTCATGAGATGCCATTGTCTAAATTAATAACTGAAGTACTACCTGATGACGCAGAGTGAGCTTCTAAAAGACTTCAATGTCATTGATAGGGAACTCATACAAATACAAGCATCTTGTTCTGTTGTGCTCCCAGAATATTAGTCCGGTATAGCTGAAATGGTGCTCTAAATTCTACTAGTGTGTTTGGTATTATATATGGTTGAGAGCACCGGAATTCCTTCTGCACCCGTCAAACATGATTTTAGTAAAAAAAAAATAAATAGGTACTTAATCATACGTTGGGGGAAACAATTTTATATCTAGAATTGATTCTACTAGAAGCAGATTGGAATAGCTTTTACTTTTGGATTGAAAATTACACTAAGTTTTACATCAAATTAACTTTCAAAATAAAAACATTCAAACATAAATTACTTCACTTCAAACTCAATTATATTGAAATCAATTCTACAAAATCAATTCTATCCAAAATGACGTTTGAAATGTTGAGAATTGGTTTTGAATTTTATTAAAACATGCTTAAAACGGTTTAAAACATTTAAACTTGTTGAATTAATACTCTTAATTAAACATGAAAATATATATTAACTTTTTTTTGGAAACGAAGATGACATGAACTGAAAAGAATTATGATATCTATGTTGAAAGTAATTATGAAACCAAATATATTTGGAATTTGAAAATTTATTCAGTTTAGTGCTTGTTTGAGAATGCTGGATTTTTTTCATTTCAGCTATTTTTTTTGGCTAAAAAGCTGTTTCATACATAATCTATCATGTTTGGTAATTAGCTTAAATTTATAAAAAAGCTTTTTTGGGGGGAAAAAAGCTGTTTTATGTCATCTAATTTGTTTTAGCTTAAGATTGTTATGATTTGATTATTTCTTATTTTCAAAACTCTCTTCCCTATTTATCCCTACAAAACTAACTTCCAAATAAATATTATTAAATTATACAAATAACTTCATACCCTTTTTCGTAATTTACTATGTAAAAAGCGATTTTTTTAGACCATCCAAACGAAAAAGATTATCTTGAAATCGCTTTTCAGCAAACAGACCCAAACAAAAATAGATTTTGATTATAATCGATTATCACAATAATCGATTATTCATAAATCGATTATCAGCATAATCTTTTTTTTCCAGCTTTCCCAAACACACCCTTAATTACATTTCGTTCACATTTCAACTACAAATTTAACTAATTAAATTAATCAAACCATGACCCAAAAATCTCCCTAGTTCAACATCCTGTTGAATTTTTTATTGTTTAGTTCACTATAGTTCAAAAGCTATCAATCTTGACCCAATGAATGGGTACTCACAATGGGTAGGTTTAACCCATTAATTGGGGATAGAGATGGATTTGAGTAATTACCTGCAAAAAATTATATGAATGGATGCCGGGTTTGGTAATATACTACTCATATTGCCTCATAACTACGTAGTTCTATTTGTTATATTTTATAAATAGGATTTGAAAAATCTTTGAATATTTTTTTTAATTGAGTTAAATGTTGCATTTTTAATTAACGCCTTGTTTTATTGATTTTTCATAGTTAATTTTAATATTAAATAGACTTATTGTTTTACTAATTTGTCAAAAGAAGACATATTAAAAGAAGAACATATTCTATTTAACTAAAACACGGATAATGGATCCGGGTTTGAATATATGGTATTCATATAAAGTCCATAGAGTATGGAGATATATATGTATTAAAGTTATGAACAATGTTAACAACACAATCTTTATCATACACGTCCTTCAAAATGCTCTCTATTATTGGGTGAATTTCATGTGGGATCCTCTGAATATTGAGAGTGGGCAGTGGCGGAGCTTGCCTAAAATTTTAAGGGGAGCCGTTATTGACTAAAATATTATATATTTTTTTTTGATAAACCAAATATGTAAATTAATAATAATAGTATTGAGTATAGCATAAACCATTTACATTGAAGTCCCCAAAAAAATGTGACATACAGTAATTATCAAAATGAAATTTTGATTCCAATCTAAACTCCTAATGCCAAACTGCTTGATACATATAGCGAAAAAACAATCTCTCACTCCCAAGAACCTGCATAAAGTGAACCATTTTAATGATCCAGTTAGTGAACCTGCATACACATCACTAATGGAGCCAAAATTAAGAGAACATATTCCTTGCGAGGGTGTTCCATTAGTGGCAAAGGTATAAACTCGGGTATAAAGGAGCAAGATGCTTTGTTATTGAAAAAAATGTCAAGAGCCTGACACATGCGGGTCTCCTCCAAGCTCCGTCACTGAGAGTAGGCCTATGTGATTTAGTGGGTCTCACATAAAGAGAGTGTATTAAAGAATATTTCGCTAGCATTTCTCTTAAAGTTATTACTCACCCGAGTATGAGAACAAATACGAACCTTTTTCTAAAATCCAGGTATAGGGATGGATACTGTAGTATCCTATGCAGACTCTACTTGTTGCTATCCTATTGCAAGCCACATTAAAGGCTCTAAACAAACTAAAATGATATCAAAATATACTACTATGTTTATATTCATTTATTGTGTTTAGGTGTGCATAATGGTATCCTAATCGATAGTCGAAGACTAATCCTTTTTGAGACGTGAAGATCACGGAAGTGAATTTTGCTTCTCGTAACAAAACATTTTTCATATATATGACAAGAATCTAACCCATGACAATATGTTTGAAAAACTCAACTATCCAATTGTGTTTAGGGAAATCTATAATCAACTATTGCAGAGAAAAAAACTTGTAAAACTACAGTATGGAGTGCGATTTGCTATTTACATCGGTTTCATGCCTTATCTCATCATTGCTGAAAAAATTATATGAATAATAATACCCGAGGGCATTTATTATATAGACTCAATTTATGCACCTGGTTTAACACATAACACATAGCATCTCAAGTGACGTGTTTAATAAATGAAATTAAAGGGGCAAGGGGGGAAGTCATACAAATTTCACGTCATATCTAGATAGCCCTGCATGATATAGTTCATTATTCTTGTTGCTTCAGTTTCATCATCCATATCCCAAATGACTGTCAATCCAAAAGTAGAACAGTCATTGACCATAGTCATTAATTTAATTAATTAACGATATATGATACAAAACTCATGAGTACATTGATTATATAATTGATAGTGGCAATTACATGCAATAAGTTTTACAATAACTGTTATTGAGGTTTGAATCAATAACAGCTCCAAGGAACATAATATGTATCCTCCTTTAATCTAATTTGGGCCACAAGAACAGTAATATCATCAATCTTTCCTCCTGTATGATCAAGTCCTTCCCTGTCAGCAGCTAATGCAAATGGGGTTGCTCCATCTTTCTGCATGGATTTAAGCAAAGCAAATTCTGCTATGTACTTAACCAACTCCCGGATATCTATCATTCCATCTAGGCTCTTTTGCCACATAGCTGCTTCAATCTCACCAGAACGCATATTATCCCAAAGCCCATCACTTCCAAATACTACAATATCCCCAGCCTCTACACAAACTGCATGCTCCTCAGCTGAGTCAGGACGATAACTGAAAGGGTTTGTTGAACCTAGGTCGCTGAATAGGTGATTCAAAGAAACAACGGTTCCTTCTATACAGCCTTAAACTACTATCACCCACGTTCACACCATGCAACATGTTATTCTTTAACGTGACAATAGATGCTGTAGATGACCCTTGTGTTTTTGTCCTCATGAAAGCCTCGTTCAACACTCTTCTTGGATCAACAAAGCCTTTTGGTTCACGTTCAACAGCAATCTTGGCATTTCTCATGAGCTCTCTGGCATACACACCTGCATCTATGCCATGGTTAGACCAACCACCGACCCCATCAGCAACACCCATAGTTTGTTCTTCCTCAAATATGAAGTGAGCATCTTCTCCTAGTGGCTTCTGTGGGTGTTGCTTTGGGATGTACAACCCTCTTGCAACCATCTTCAAGATTATGTTAGCACAATTTTGAAACCCTTCAAGGACATCATCATCATCAGCACGTTCAAACATGACATGTCCTTGAGGAGATCAACATGTTTGAAGTTCAGAGATTGAAGAAATTAATTATGCCTTCCTAGATCCCTGTGAGCGTGTCTTGTAAAAGAGATTGAAGAGGTTTCCTTATTCTAATTGAACGTGGTTTATTAACAATCTATCCAAAGGATAAAGCAGTTAATTTTTTGATTTGTTTCACTCTTATCATTTATAATCTTATCGAATAATTTGAATTTTAGTTTGTGTATTATGGTATTCATCTAGCTATCATCCATAATTTTGATTTAATTGCAGATCGATTGGATCCTTCAACTTTAGTAAAACACATTATTGAATTTCTCAATATTCAACCTGAATCATTTAGTCTCTCTATTTATATAAAATAAGTAATTTTAATCGTTATATTGATACGCGATTAAAAACTTTAGGTGATATTGTTGATGTGAGATTTAAAATTTAATTTATTATTTTAAATAAAAAATATAAATGCATGTGAATCATGTGATATACACATGCCTCTTTATTAGATATACAAAATAATGTATCTAAAAATGATATAATATAAAGACCAAAGTTGCAATTAAATCTTATTATTAAAAAGATAAAAAAAATATATAAAGACCTAAAAATCAAGTAAATAACAATAAAATAATTAGCAATACAAAAAAGAAAATAACTAATTAAATATATGCTACGGAAATGATTATCTATAAACCGGTGAAACAAAACAGAAAAGAAGATTACCCTTAAGTAATGAATATATCCTTAAAAACCGTTGGGAGTATTTTGTATTTTTTGCATGTTCCGAGTATTCTTTTATTTTTTTAAAAGTCTATGAATAGGTCAAATATACAACTTTTTTTATATTTGACCGGGTATACCCACACACAAGTTGTGAGAATAACTTTCAGATCGGAGATGACGGTTAGGTAAAACCCTCCTAAAAGTGAGGATTCTAGGATTGGAACCCTTAACATAGCAGGTGAAGTTAGCCTGGGTTAAAACCTTAAAAATCATTAGCAGCTTTATTTGTTTAATAATGTCGTATTAAAATAATCTATATAAAAAAAGAGTTTAATTGCTACATACACTGACAGTGTAAATTTTTTTTACACAGATATCCAATCATAAGTTATCATATCAGCAAAATAATTTAACTCTTATCCTAACTACCTTAAAAGTCACATATAGCGTGATTTATGATTGATTAACAGTCTTTTACACTGTCAGTGTATAACAATTAAACTCATAAAAAAATGCTATCGAAAGGATCATTTATCCTCCATTTTTTTGGTACAATGGATTATTTATCCTTAAAAACCTTTCGAGAAATTATATAAGAAAAATTAAAAGGTAATATTAGAGCCTAATAATCAAAATAATAAAATATTAATAATCAAGGACAATTATAAGATCTTAGACTTAAATAAATAAAATGTATATTAATTAATGATAATGGCATCTAATTATATTTTTAAAATTAAATAGGTTCCGGTATATAGCATTTGAGAATTTTTAATTATATTATCATATTTTAAAATTTATAATTGAGTCCTTTTAATTTCAAGATTTTTAATTAGAGCCCTTTGATTAAGTATTAAACTAAGAGTGTGTTTGGAAGAGCTTATATAGAGAGCTTCTGAAAATAGCTTATGATAATAAACCTAAGCAAATATTTTATTAAAATAGTTTATGATCTTTTCATAAGCTCTTTTTAGCTTATTTTCATAAGCTTGTCAGAGAAGCTTATAAAAATAAACTGTTTTTAGCTTATTTAAAAAAAAAACTTATAACATAAGCATTTAAATAAGCTGTGTATCCAAATGCACCCTTAATACAAATTCAAATACTAAAATATTAGAGATAATGTCGATGCCACGGTTTTTTTTATATTTTGAATTGACAATATTTATATGTATAATTTTTTATTAAATATGTAAAGTAATTATAGTTGACATGTGTCAAGAATATTTTGATAAATGATTTTTTATTTTTTGGTACATAAAGAGGGCTAGAGGGCCAAAGCAAAACAACACTAAACTAAACACATTGGAACACAATGAACTAAATCAAAGATAATTACATTGAGGGAGTTGGATAAATACTCCTTGTAGACAACATTTTTGGTGCAAATTACTATGTTTTTCATCCTGCTCAACAATAAGACTTCTCAATACTATTGGGGACGTCACTCTTGACGATGTATATATAACTTTTCATGACAAAATACAAGTTTTGGCAAATATATATAATCATACATAGTTCAGTAATTGCTCTTAACTTTTGTATATTGACACTGCATAGCATACCTTTATTAGGAATCGATTTCTTCTCAAAATTAAAGGTCACTTCGATTCAGATGATTTCAAGAGAGAGCAAAACACTGGTATTGCAACTTTGGATCTATGATGAAGACTGTGTGAGACAAACACATGAGCGTTGTGAGAAACAGTGGTGAGACAAACATTGAGCGAGAGAGATACAGTGGAGAGGGAGAGTTATTTGTTTTTATGGTTTCTGACTTAACTCTCTCCTTTGATTGTTTTCGGTTTTTTCTCCCATGTGCTTCCTCTTTTGGTTTTATGCAGGTATGAGACAAGAAGATGCTTAATGCAAGGTTATAACTTAAGGCTCTCTGTAGAGATGTTTGAGTGGAAGTGAAACACTGGTGAGGTTACACATATTTGGTGAGGGTGTGAACACAGAGTTTTTTTATTTGGTTGATGAAGTTCCTTTGGATATCAGTTGTGCTTTTTTGAGGAATCATGCTGCTATCAGACTTCTCATGTATCAGAAATTTAACAACAGTGCACTGCTCCTTTTTGTGTTCAATATGAAGGGGATGTCAAGGGTTTGAATGCTTGTATTGTGGAGTTGGTTGTCTGCACGAAGTGGATAATAACAAATATTTTTGCAATGTATAGCTATTTACCAGGCCCGCCCAACACCTATTGAGGCCTAAAGCAAACTTTATGGTGAAGCATTTTTAAAAAATTAATCCAATAATTTTTTCATATAAAATTAATTATTTTGTGCACAATGAGGAGTTGATTCTTGAACCTTCAACCTAATGGTAAGTTTTTATATCAAATGGGCTAACTTTATGTTTGTTGATATATTATACATATCACAAAGCTAATATAAAAAAATACAAAGTGAGCCTTTTTTTTAAAGAAAAAATTGTTTTATTTTGAAAGGTCTAAAGCAAGAGTTTCACTTATTTTATCGTTGGGCCGGGCCTGACTATTTATATGTTATCGGTCATAAGAGGTGTGCGCAGGAATTCAAGCAAAATGTAGTCACTAAGAGGAAAGTTGCTGAATGTATGAGTTCTGGCATATGATTGTTGCTATAAAGATTGGATATGCACTGGTACTTGAAGGTTTTGTTCCTTGGTTGGGTTCCCATGTTTCTCAGGTTGTCAAATAGTGCCATATGTTATACTATTATGTCATAAGGTTTTGGTTTTCTTGGTTGGCTTGTAGTGGGATGGACCTTTCACTACTGCGCTTTTTGGGTAGCTAGTATGTTTTTTGGGTCATCACAGTTCGGGTTACTATGATTGGGTGTAAAAGGTTTCTTTCTTTTTAGTTGGGTACGGATCCTATGGCTCTTTAGATGCTTGGGTTCTTCATTTGGAGAACTTTTGTATTATTGATTCTGATTTCTTTTTTAGGGGCAGTATCAATTTTACATAGGTCATTTTCTTTATTCCTTTGTATACGGGTTAGAGCACATCTAATGCTCTAAAATTATATATTTTTTTGCTTATAAGAAAAAAAAGGTCACTTCGATTCATTTGCTATTAAAATTATTCATGGGATAATTACTTTTGCATTAAAGTAGCTTCTTGTTATTATTTTTGCTTCTAGATCTATTATTCAGTCTTCTAGGCATAATTAAGGAGTCTTGTTTCGTTGCACATTCCTAATGTGGAATTGATGTTCCTCAATAGCATAATTGACATTCCTTCTTTGAGTTGCAAGCAATGTGGAAATCCACAAAAATTGAAAGTATTAATTCAAGAATTCTAATGTGGAAACATAAGTTTTTCTCAAGTAATGTTAACAGTTGTTTTGTCAATATCGTCGAGGCTAGGGCTTTAATCGATCAGTTTGGATCGATTTTTAGGTAGTTTAACATTCAATCTAATTAATGTTAATCGGATCAGATTTTGCAAAAAAAAAAAATTGTAGGAATCCGAACCAAACCAATCTGATTAGTTTCGGGTTGGTTCGGATCGAATTATTAGATTATCCTATTTTTTAATTTAGTTTAATTTTAATTTTTGAAAAATAGCAAAAATATATATATGAAAATAGGAAAAAATAAAGAAAAATTAATACACTAATAGAAAAATTAACAATTGTAGCAAATTCATAATACACTGGCATATTCATAAACAAATTCTTAATTCATATCAAATTCAATAATAGATTGTTAATTCATAAGAACAAGACACTAGCAGATTCATAAGGATTAGAAAACATCCAAATGTCCTAAACCAACTCATGTCCCGTTAATACCACTTTACCAAAGTCTGAACAACAAGAAAACAACTAAATACTAAAATAGATAAACAACACGACCATTAACATACATCCAAAAGTAGAAATTTAATATTATATCCCAGGTTCTTTTTTGAAAACTGGGTTCGAAGGTTAGGATAAAGGTCTTAACTAAAAGACCTAAGAGTCTTCTTTTGCCTCAATCTCAAAAACCGAAGAAAAAAAAGTAAATAATAATAATATATTAATTTTATCTAGCCATCGATTCGGTTCGGTTCAGATTGGACGAGTTCAAATTTTTTGAATCCAAGATCCGATCCAATCGTCTTCGAGTTTAACATTTAGATTTCAATCTAATCCGATTGGGTGATCCAAACCATTAAAATCGGTTCGGATCCAATAGATTCACAGATTGGATCAAATCTGTTTACAACTCTTATCGGGGCTTCTATGCTCTTTAGTTGATTCTTCAATTGTGTCAATATTGTAATTATTGATCTCATCAATAGTGTCATTTAAAGGGAGGAGTATTTCTAGTTCAAGAATTTAATTTTGACGGTGTATCATTCTCACAATAACTATCTCCAAAGTCACATATATGATAATGTATGATTGGTTGATGATATAAAAAATTTATACTCATAATGCATCAAAATTAAACTCATACTAAAATGTGCTTAAAAACGGTTTTAACCCTTTTAATTTTTTTTTTATTTTCAATACCTGTGCACCGGTTTGTAATATATATAATGTTTACAGTATTAATCGTTCAAAATTTATAAATATCAATATTAAACTAACTGGACTTATTTATATTATTATACATATCATTAATTATATTAATAAAGTATACTTTAATTTATTCCAGTAAAAAAAAAAACACTTTAATTTATAAAAGGTTTCCATTCATATTATATTTTTTATTTTATCATATTATCGGTATTCATGTATATTGAAATAATAAAAAAAACATAAAAATTACATTTATCTTATTTCATAAAATAATTGAGTCATAATTTGTACTCTGGATTTTTATTAATTTTCAATCGAAATTTATCAAACCCAATGAAATTTATCACAAAGGGATATAATTTTCTTCACATTTCTTTCGTATTGTGATATCTTAAACTCTTGTTTTTACAAAAAAAATTAAACTCTCAGGTAAGGAGAATATTCATTTCTTATCATTTTCCTTCCATTTGTTAGATTTTGTAGTTGCATTAAAGAGATATAGTTCCCCTCACATTCCCTTCCAATTCTTATATCTTAAACTATTACTTTTACATAAATTTTAAACTCTTATTTTACACTTTTCGCTATTCTCTCATCACCTCTCACCAAAACAGATAGTGGTTAGACTTTTTTAGCAATATAACATAATTATTAACTCATCACAGAGTTTTCAAATTTATTATTGATTTATACCAATGTGTGATTTAATAAATGAGAGATAAATTTAATTATGTTACTTTTTTTTTTTTTTGACTGAAAGATGCTTATAGCATTTCATTAAAAATCAAGTAAGCAATACAACTGGGAACATAGTGATAAAGAAAAGGACTAACTTTTGATAGAGCCGCTTTAGCCAGACTAAGGGCAGCTCCATTAGCTTGTCTTCTAGCAAAGACCACTTTATAATGTGGGAAATAGAGAGTAAACTAGTACATTTATTGATGATAACTCCCAACTAAATTTGATGATTGTCTTGGATGATATAATCAACCACAACTTTACAATCCATTTCAAAAATGACTTTTTGGAAGCCCATATTAGAGACCCACTCCAAAGCTTGTAAAAGACCCAAAGCTTCGCCTTCAGCAACTTGTACAAGAGAGGGGATCCAAGAGGTTCTAGCAAGAACAAATATACCTTGATCATCCCTAAGACACATACCAAAACTAGTACGGTCCGTTGCATTGAAAAAAAGCAGAATCAAGGTTGCATTTTAGAAAGTCATCAGGCGTGGGAGCCCACTCCAAGGTGCTGGACGAAGTGTTGTTATTAAGTAAATTAAGGGATATGCTTCAAGTGAGACCATTGGGACAAGAATAATATTTTGGGCTTTGCCATGTTATTTTTGTCTTCTTCATGCTCCTGGTTTCAGGTAATATTGTTGGTACTCCAAATAATCTAATTGTACTCCCTATTAATCAATCTTTGATTGAAGTTTTCATTTTACAAAATTATCATTGATTAATAAGAAGTATTAATACACAAATAAAAATGCAAATAGCCTATATTATTTTTTCTTCCTTCCTCTTACCCTAACTAATCTGGCTCCTAATCTGCTCCCAAATTCTAGGAGTAAATTTGTCTTGGGTAGGCCGTATAGCCATGGGCATGGAGGAAAGAGGTTAAGGTTTGTGGTTCGAATTCTCGGGTCGGTTGGATTAGGTCTTCAGGTTGAGTTCCCAAACATGTCACCAAAACCTACCAGTGAACATGTTGATTGGTTTTAACCCGGTCAAACCCAATAATCCAAACCAATCCAAAAATACTAGGTTCGGTTGGTTTGGATTATTGGATTGATTTAAATCCAATTACACTCTTGTTAGCCAGCAAGAAAGAAAGATTTGATTTTCGAGATATTACAATGGTGTCATTTGTAGTTTCTCACTCATTGTAGATTCATACATTTACCAATTCATCTCGCATTACCAAATTATCTGAAAAGTTAACTAATACAACATAAAGGAGGGGGGGAGCCTTCTTTGAAAGAAAGTTGCTTTGAAGAAAAGTTAACGACTACAAATTGTTAAACATCTCCCAACGTAATCGAAAGAGGACATAATATGCATGAAACTCTCAAAAAAATTTATTAGTATTAAACACTGAACTATTTTTCTTAGAAACATAAAGCAGTTTTACAAAATTAAATGCACCCTTAAAAACACCAACGGTTTTTAAAAAAGATGTCGAAAATGCAATACCGAACTCCCAAAGAATTTTAGCCACAAATTTCTTTTGCATTACTTATATTTTAATTGAAAATGTATCTCCAACATATTCAGGCATTCAAATGTGGTGATTGGTGAAGTTAAAAGGATACTGGCTGGTTGAGAAATATCTCCATAAAGGAACTGTGACAGCATTAAGAACTGGAAAAAATATATAAATGTCATGAAAACCATGAAAATGGAAGTTACAAAATTTCTTGGAACCTACAGGCCATATACATCACCAAGCAACAGCTGATCATTTACTTCTTGGTTTTGATCGTTGCTTCTTTTGTTTCTTATATTGTTCATATAGCTGTAGGGATAGTGTAGTCCTATCCAACTCACTTCTCAACCTTTCATTCTCCTTGATGTCATGAAGAAGCATAAAATGGGAACTGAGTTTTCTTCGCAACTCATCCTTATCCAAGGAACTCGTGACTGCTGTAAAACCAATGGAAGGTGATGTAGCAGAGCCATTTGTTCTTCTCTTGTTATTTAATTTTATACTGCCACTTTGTGTGAAGCATAATTCCTGGTCAAGAGACAGATCCCTAAAAGCTTGTTGAGGAGAGGACTTGGAGAGAGAGAGTTGATTATGTGCAGTACTCAAGCTTGAAATGCCCGAGGCCACTGTTGATATAGCTGGATGATAATGCCTGGACAAAAGATTGAGTTCCCAAAGTACTGAGGCAAGGGCACCACTTAAATTGGGGTCTGCGGAATATGGTTGATATTTCTGCATATTAGAGAGAAGCATAGATAGTTATAGTCCTTGCTATGTGCATAAAAAAGCTGACCAACAATAAAGAATGGTCCTCACTAAAACATTTTACAATTAAGTTCACACCATTTAGCTTTTTGGACATAGACCTTTTGCCATGCAATTTATATTAAACCCGTTTTTCTTTCAAAAATAAGATATCTAAAACAGAATAATATTTTATGCCAAAGAATAATCTCAGGCTTCTCCCTCTTTCCCCTTTCCCTTATCAGGTGCTTCCTTGTCAGTTGTCACTATCATTTATCTATAAACAAGATGTCACATGCTTTGTATGTCCGGTCTTTGAACTCCAATATAATTGTGTTGTATTATTTGCTATTACAAATTCCAGAAAAACAGTTACAGCACGCTTCAAGGTCATAGTGCTGAAGTTAATTTAATACTACATTAAAAAGAGACCAGGCACTACGCTAAGTTTTTCGGATTTGGATCCTCTAACTTTAGGGCAAGAATGTCACCTACCTTTATCTCTATCTCTCTCTTTATTTATTTTCTCTCGCATCCTTATCTCCCCCATTTTAATCACCATTCTCTCTTCTCTATAGATACAAAGTCACCGTAACTTTTCCGCCTTAAAATTAGAGGATCTATATCCAAGTTTTTCAACCCTTTAATGTTCATTAATTTTGCAACAGGCACTATGCTACGTATAATAAAAATTATCTATTAAACTAAATATATTATCAAACCCATGTCATACATCACCCTATTTTAATTTCATAGTTTGCAACTAATAAGCATCACCTTAAGCTTGTCTTTTTGGCATCTCAAGGGTTTCCAGTAATGGAGCTCTTGAAGGGGTTTCAATTTATGGATATTTACAATTTACAATAAATGGATACCTTCTGGTTTTGGCATATCCATATTTTTTTCCTTATTTCTTTATTATGATTCCTTAGGAGTTAGGAGGATACCTTAACATCTATGCTCCTGTTGTACACCCACTTCTCCCCATTTAAAAATTTCTTTTAATATAAACACAGATAGAAACTATGAAGCAAAGATTCTGAGTGGAGAAGAAAAGAATGTCTTTCAATGCAAACGAAAAGACATAAAAGTAGCAAGCATACTGGAATTGTGCCACAAACTGAGCCCCCTCCAGAATCATTTTCCAACAGATTTCTGCACTTGACATTCTTCTGAAGAAGATGCTTTACCGTGACCAAGGCTGCAACAGGTTCAAAGGAAAACTACATATTAAGTCACAGATTCATTCTTTTCTTTTCTTTTTTTTCTCCATTTTTCATTTCCGAAGGTTAGTAGCACATAGAAAGTTGAAGGTTGATATAAAAATATTAAAACATACCAGCCATGGACTCTGCAGATCCAAAGCACAGTGACAATGTAGCCAAACGTTTTATAAATGCAGCAGTCTTTTGCATGTCATGCTGCTTATCTTCACACAACATTATCTTCAAAGCTTCTGCGAACACCTCTCCTTCATCTCTTTCATAAAAATGGAAACATATAAGTCAACAAAAATAAATTAAAAACATCAAAACCAAGCAGAGAATTTTACTAGTAAGATGCATTTCCTTGTACACTACTTGAAAGTTGAAACCCAAACAAAACAACAACAAAAACTAAACACAATAGCACTATATGCATATAGATATATCCACGCCCTCATAATGCATATATGAAATGGTCAATCAATTTGCCAAAAAAACAAAGAAGCAAAAGTCAAGGAACCAACTGATTCTGAAAGCATAAGCAATTAGGTGAAAGGCCTGGGAATGGTTTGTATCACTAACATGCCCCTCATGAGAAAGCTCTTTGGGCTTCAAATGCTGACAATGCACACATTCTACTTTGCGTTGAAATTATAATTTAAATAGAAAAATGAGGGTGGCCAAGACTGAACTCTAAACTATATGATCATGAAGATTTTGATACCATGCCAAGAAATCAACTCATTCTACAAGCTAAAGTTGTTAGGTGGAGACCCATGAATGTTTTGTATCTCTAACTAACGGATAATTTATTATTATAATTGTCAAGAACCTACTCTCCCAAAAGCCTAAGTTGTTAAGGCTCATAATGATTTTATATCTAACAATAATTACCAATTTTATATGAATACTTAAGAAAGAAAACCGACAGACATGCACAAGCAAGATCACAAATTCGAGCAAGTACATTAATAACAGTATCCACTGATGAAATGCCCTATCCTGCCTACTATGTAGATTTTCAGAAATAGCAACATAATAATCATTTAAAAATGAAAGACTTTGGGAGATCATATTTTAATTCAAACCTTCCTGGCCTGTATTCAAGTACAAGATTGTAAAGATGGACAAAGAAGTCCTGTAAATCAACATTCAAGGCATCAAGATTGGTCCTCATCACTTTAAAAGCAACAATGCAGCATTGCAGTCGTTCTGACACGGTCAAACATTTAGGACACTTCTCAGAAGTGCTGCCTTGGTCGCTACTGCCAGAAGCAAGTATTTTCAGATGGTTCATTAGATCTTTCATGAAATCAAGGTCAATCAGATGTGAAAATTTTCCCAGTCCTTTAAGACAAGAAGCAAGCAATGGGTGGGGTTCCACTGCAGCGGATAATGCACCAGAATTTGCTTCAGGCCTGAGCAAGAAAGAGAAGGAAAACTCTCAATCATCAAGACAGAAATTGACAAAATCTCATCCAAAAGTTCAATAAAACAAAAACCATATGCGAAAAAAAGTCACACAGCAAAATATAAAAAATTAACACAGAGCAAAATATAAATAGAAAATTAAAACATGGCAAAATATGAAACCAACAAGAGATATCCAAAGCAACATCTTTAAACTGAACTTCTACTATATCGTCGTGCTCCTTTCCAAGTTCTACATCCAAGCAGCTCTGATACACTTTGATAGAACCCCGAACCAGAAAACTAGGAAATTAACAGGTAAAGAGATATAGATGTATATTATTTACTGAGAAGGCAAGCACTATTACAGAAGAGACCCCCTGTAATCCCAGAGCTAATGCTCCTCAGAGAAGAGATGATTCTCTCTCTGCCCAAAACCCTAAGGTTCTAACCAACAAAATTCAGAATGCCTCTTCCTTCCATGCCCTCTCCCTATAACTACTTTCCTCCAACTGGCCACATCAGCTATTGTAAATAATTCTCTATCCAACCCAGTTGTTGGGCTTAGGCCCAAACCCAGTATCCCATCACACTTAATCTACGTGCACATGTACACGTGCGCATGTGTGCACACACAGTATCCTATCTCTCTCTGCCCAAACCCCTAAGGTTCTAACCAACAAAATGCAGAATGACTCTCCCTTCCATGCCCTCTCCCTATAACTACTTTCCTCCACGTGGCCACATCAACTATTGTAAATAATTCACTATTAGGCTCAAACCTAGTATCCTATCACATTTAATCTACGTGTGCATGCATGCGCGCGCACACACACACATAACTGTGAAGTTCATATAAATGAGAGATAGATAGAACTTGAAAATAACTAGCTAAAAACGTTCCAGTTATGCAAAATATCCTCATAAGGATTCAAAGGAAAAAATAAAATTACTGCTACAGAGAGCAAGTGCATAAATTCAGTTTTTATTTTTTTCTGAAAAAGTGTTAATTCATGACGCACATACAGTCTTTTCTAATGCAGAAACAAGTTAAAAGATAATTTGGCAGAAATTTAAATACCCCCCAGTTCCTTCCTTTTCCTTTTTTTTTTTTTTGTCTTCTTTCCAACTTTCCAAAAATAAAACATTAACAAGTTTATAACCAACCAAAGGAATAATAACAGAAAACATAACAGTAATAGATAATAATGCAGAAGTCACAGGCATGTAATGGTTGCACATTTCAAATTATAAGTATAGCACATAAGTGATCATAAAGAACAAGCCAAGAACTGTGAAAACTATTGGGCAGATGGTAAAACGTATATTTATTGGAACATTGATAGCAGTTGGAATTCTGCATCATGAATCTGTTAGTGAATTCATATTCTGAGCATGTATTTAACATTTACTGCATGTTTGGTTAATTTTTAGGTAAAAATAACTTTTTTCCCTTCAAAAACTTTCTTAGTAAGATTTTGATTATAAGCGGTTGTGACTTGTGAGCACAAAACATTGACCGGGGTTATAAACCCATAATCACCAATGCCTCACTGTATACACATTACCTAACAACTATGGATTGCATTGTATGCTTTAAAATGCGAAAGTAAGTCTCAAACACAGCAGAGAGTGTTTCAGATTGCATCTGTCTCAGCTCCATAACATCTGGGGTAAACGATGCAGCTTTGTAATCAGCTTCAACCTACAAAAAGCATCATTAAAGCCTCATCTCTACCAAAAACCAGAACAATCAGAATAAAGTGATTCTTATGGAAAAAATATTGACCTCCTCTCTTGTCTTATAGATCGATTCTTGCCTACTTTTCTTTCTGTCATTCTCTGGCAACTGATTTGATGCCTCAGAGTTTTTTCTCTTCTTATTTTTCTTGTTTTTAAGTTTCTGCTCCTCATCTCTCTTTTCAGACTTCCCAAGATCCTCATAAAATGAAAGAGACAAGAAAACCTGAAGAAGCATAGAAAAGAACAAACATCACTGCGCTTTGTGCTGAATGAAACAACTCCCACACAATAAATTGAGTTTCACTCAAATAGCTTTTATGATTTTATCACACTCTACAAAGTACAATTTTGACTAGATTAGAAAACAGAAAATTTACAAAGTATAGACTTCAAACAAAAGATAGAAAGAAATGAGGGGGTGGGATTCATACCTCAACATAATCAGGGTGCAATTGGCAATTATGAGCCTTAACATGATCAGCAATCAAACGAACAGCCTCCATGGTAGCTTCACCACCATGTTTACCCTCATTTGTAAATAGTGACTTAACTGTAGAACAACAAAGTTTCCTGTTAAACAGAAACAAGGAATTTTAATCAGATATATAATAGTAAATATAATTGCACAAAAAACAGAAAACAGATTATAAGCTATGAAATGCATTATCTGAGAAAGAAAATAACAGGAAACCCAGTTTTATTATAAGATTCAGGGGTCATGTTGCTAAATGGAACAGCTAAGCAAATCAAACTTTCAAGTCTTTCCAATACTAGAGAAATCAAAATTAGAACAGTGCTGAAGTTTCAGAATTCAGCTTCCAGGGAAAAGTGAATGACATTATAAAAAATGAAAACTATAATAAAAAGAACTATCATTGCAGTGCTTAGAGACATGAGTTATAATCGTTGAATGAAACAAGATATTTAAGTTGTGGGATTTGGCAACAAGTTCCTGTGGTAGAAGTCACTACACACTATGAAGCATATAGTTTTTAAAGTGGAAACAGAGATATTGGAAAATCTTAGCCTTCACTGCAACTTCAAAAATAATATTAGCATACTTTCCAGCGTAGTTAATAGCACACTATAGCAGCGGAGCGGAGCGGATCGGCCGGTGGTCGCTATGGATACGGCGGAGCATTTTTGTGTAGTGGCAGTCACGGCCGCTATCGCAACAAAAAACATGGCGAATCGCGGCGGAGCGGGCACTATCAGCCTGCTATTCCAAAATTTCCATATTTCACATTTTCCCCTCGAATCTTTCCGTTGGTGGTATAATTTTAGGGTAATTTCGGGTTTTCGGCTAAAACTTTTTTAATAGGGTTTTGAAAAACCCATCTCTTTCTCACTTTCATGTGTTGCCTCTCAACTCCCTCGTCTTCCTTTTAACTCTCTGTTCTCACTGTCATCTCTGGCGAGTTTCCGGCCAAAGTGGCTGGTTTCCGGCCTGTTCCTAGTGTGCTCCACCGTTCTGCACTTTCCGGCCACCGTTTTGCAGTTTCAGTTATCTGTTCTGCACTTTGTCAGTTCTCGGTTCTGAACTTTCTCTGTTCTCAGTTTCTCAGTTCTGCATCTTTTCTTATATGTTTCCTTGACTTTTATTGTTATTAACTTGTATGTTTTGCTTAGGACCTATGACTATTCATTATGAATTATGAATATGACATGAATTTTGTGTATTTTTGAGCATGTATATGTATATAGTATAAAATTATAAATTATTTAACCTGTATAAAAAAGCCTAAAATAGCGGCCATCCCACTATGCGCTATACCGCTAGCGTTTTTGGGTTCAGCCGCTATGCGCCGCTATCCGGGATGGATAACTATGCTTTCAAATAAGTTATGATTTGCAAAACTTGCCAAAATCTTCTATGCACTCTAAAACACCTCTTAAATCACAAGGAACCAATATGCACATATAATCCCCCTCCCAAAAAAAAAATGACTCAAAGGTACTGTGCTAAGAAAGAAAGAAAATGCATTTTCCATATATTTACAAAATGAAATGGTCAGAAAATCATTGACAACTTTTATGTGGACTAGAACCACATAACGTAGGTCAGCATTTTAAACCATCAAGAACCCAATTACTCTCTTCATTTCTGAAGACTGATTTTCAGCCTAAAATTTAAATGACATTTATAAAACTCATTTCATGCTCCTTCAAAGGAAACTCCAGAAAATTTTGGAAAATAATAGAATGAAGAATGGCTAACAACATAGTTCAACTGGACCTTATGGCCTCATTAGTGGAGCTAATGTTTCTGACAGTAGCCTCCAACAAGCTTTCACGAAAGTTGAAATGGGGATTTGCATCAAGCAAAGTACAAATACAACGAACTGCAACATGCTGAAATAAAGGCTGCTTTTCTAAGGCCATCAGCCTTTGCAGGTATGCCTGACAACAATCATAAACAGAAGCAAAGGAAAAAAACACCTTAGTGGCATAAATATTAAATAAAATTCATATTCTTATGATAATTGCAAATAAGATATCCTAAAAATTTTGGCCAATGGGAAAAGTAGGTTCAAGAACAAGACAACAAGCACCAATGCAAGCACTGGAACTGGAAGTCATATCTGACAGTAAAATTTTCAGCAAAATCAAGTAAGAATAGTAAATTAGATCACATGCAAGCATGAATATGAACCTTGTATGCAGAAAGAAGAGTTGACTCATAATAACGCATCTTTCTAACAGTCTTTGAAACCTTCATTTCCAGTTCCTTTTCAGTAGGAAGCCTGATTCGATAACTGTCACATCACATGCATCAACACGAAACATTAAACATAGTATTAGTGTGGAAGCAAACCAAATGCAGATCACCATTACATATAAAATGTACATTATATTATAATATTATATATAACTATCACGCATACCCAGGGACAATATCTTTGAAAACAGCCAAGAGGGATAGAAGTCCAAGTTTGACAACGGTAGGATCTTTATCTTTAGATATCTGTAGAATATCCTTCAGAAACTTAATATTGGATTCCGGGTCTGTAAGCAAGGCATTTCCCAACTCTGCAAGTTTACGCTTCTTACTTTCAAATGCCTCCTCAGCTGTGAGGTCTTCTTTTACCTCAGCCTAAAAACAGAAAAAATAGCATAACAAAAATTATGCACACCATTGAGTTCAACAATTTCTAGTCCTGTCAACAAAGGTGGCAGTTCAAGATAATATATAAAATTTACAACTTATATGAAGAAAAACAATTAATTTGATTTTTAATGGACAGAATTGTTAGTGACTTGCTATGACAAATTGACACTTAGACATAGGACAAAGATAACCTTAGCACCTTAACAATGAAAAGTAGAAGGACAAAGATTGAATGCATCAAAAAGTATGTCAAACCAAATAATCAAATTTGCAATATACTCTTTTTCATTTTTTATTAACTTACACCAATCATGGTGAACAGGTGTAATTCATCAGAAAATTCATAAAGAAGTTCATGCGGGCAATTAAAATCTATTTTACTTTAAGGTCATTCAATTGGCTTTTTTATTTTTATTTTTATTTTTTGATGAGGCATCCATTGGAAAATTGATACAGTATCAGAAGTGAAAAAGAAAAGGAGCTTACAAACCATAAAAAGGAGTTAAAAATATTTTTTTTGATAAATCAGTTAAGAAAATATTGTTAATCTCGTTGGACAATACCAGCACTGCTGCTTGTGGAGTTTCTTGCGTGTCTGCTTTAGTCATCTCCTTCCCTTGTTTTTTACCCTCCCTTTTTAATTTCTTAAGTTTGGCTCTCCTTTCAGCCTTAGTTAGCTTCACTAGACCTTTGTCTGCATTACCATCCTTGCCATCCTCTCCAGTTTCCTCTTCACTTGGACCATTTTCTGATGCTGGCTTTGTAGCTGCATAATGTGAGAACAGCATCTGTTACCAAAGCAATCAATAAAACAAAAGCAAAGAATGATCAGGTGACCATGCAAGAATTTTATATTAAAGAACACTAGACACCTGTCCGGTAATACAGTTTCCCATCCAAAGTCTTGACTGGAAGAGCATCTACACGATCAACCTGGATACCTGTTTCTTCTTTTTCTTTCTTGAGAGCATTCTTTCGAAAGCGTTCTTCATAGAGTTTCTCCAATGCATCCTCTTTGGCATCAGCAACTCGAGTAACATGCCTTAGCATCCACAAGAAAGCCATGTCTTAAGTAACCCCATCACATAAAACTCACAACAACAATGTACACATAAGCTAACCGAACTGTTGCAAATTAGAAGAGATTTCTGCACTGTACAAGTGGCTGGAAATAACAACATAGCAAGTTCAAATGGCAGGCTCAAAAAGCTCCTGCCACAAAATAACAACCATCGAAAATGCTACAATGCTCCAGAGAAAAAAGGAAAAAAAAAAAGTTTTCATTGAGAATCTAAACCTTATTTCTGAGCTATATCTGCAAAATATTCAACTTTTATAAATTGTGAAAAAGAAAATCATAAACCTTGAAGTAAAGTAAGCATGCAGCTAATCAGTTAAAGCTTACAATCAACATTGATAAGGCCAAGTTTCTCATTACTAATTACCAATTACTAATATAAATTTCACTTCCCCAGAGAGCTATTTAGGTGACAAAGTCTAAAAATTAGTTTTTTTTTTTTTATAAATTGTAACACAAAATTCAAAAACAAGGGTGATTACCTATAATAATTTAAACAAATTGTAGTATTGAAAAAAATTAAAAAAAGAAAAAAAAACGAGACAGGATTAGAAATGGGGTTGGAAGAAAGAATCGAACTTGGTGATTGATTGGGTGTCCAAGGTGGAAAGCAAGGAAGCATAGCCGCGGTTCTCCTTGACGAATTGGAGGTCCTCATCGGAAACCTCGACTTCTTCGTCGGGGATCTCCGGCGGGAGCTCCGGCGGAAGAACGATCTTCTGCTTCTGCTTCTTCCCCATCGGTCACGATTGCAACGAAGCCACGCAGTTTTGCTGGATGGATGGTGGAAGAAAGGGGTTTCTTAGGGTTTAATGTTATTTAGGGTTTAAGACATGGCAGGGAATTTTTTCCTACTTTGATTTTTTTTTTTTTTGTCTTGTTGTTTTTGTTTTTATTTTTGTTTTTATTTTTAACTACAACATAATTTTAAAGTTCGCTCATTGAACGTTCTTTCAATTCAACCACCAAAAGAAATAACAAATGTAGGTTAGTCTTGATAAAAAAAAATGGTAGGTCAGTCTCTCTCAATTTTTTAAGCATTCACATATTCTTATGGTTGGATCAATTTTAAATTCCTCAAACACTACTCAATTATTAATCCAACGATACATAAATACATAAATGTGTAAGTGTATTAATATGTGATGGCAACAAATTCATTTTGCTTTAGGTAAGTGAATGGTGCCACATTTGATATGATGGGGCCCAAGGGTGGTACACATTATTTGGTAAAATCAGTTGAGATAACGTAACTTATAATTGATAAGATAATTTTTATTTGAAAATTGATAACTAGAAAATTAGTTGATTAAATTTGAAGTGTTTGATAAAATTAACAGTTGAACTATCTTATAAATATAAAAGCAATTATTCACATGATTTTTTTATAAATTCTATTTAAAATATAATTCAAGATTTATAATTAGAAAATTATTTGATTATTTTTATTTTATGTTTAAATATTATTATTAAATAATATAAATAAAATGATATGCATATATAATATTATTTATATAAATTTATTTTATGAGATTGGGCACTGATAAAATGGAAATTTTATTAAAATAATAAGGTTAAAATTATAAAGAAATAAATAAATTATAAATAAAATAGATCATGAAACTAACGATGCTAATGACAAAGTTAACAATCATGACTAACTTTTTTTTTGGTACCATGGTATTGGCAGGAGTATCTCCCGGTTTTGTCGAGAACTAATCTCTTTTGGAATCTTGACTGCATTAAGACTATCCCTCCCAACGTTATTTTTTATCACCCCGTTAAGACTTGAACTTGAGATCTCTTAGGAGTGAGGATCAATCACAGTACCAATCAGACCAATAGAACGTTGGTCAATCATTAGCAGTTGTAAATTTATAGGACGAAAATGAAACAAAAAAAAATATAAGACACTACCAAAAAAAATAAAAGACGAGGTTAAAAAGTCAAATAAAAATAGAGAACGAAAATATCCATTTTGCCTAATATATTTAATAATAAGGGCTTAGTTGTATATAACCTGGCACTAACATTTACATAAACTCATGTTAATAACCAATCAGATTGAAGTTATATAAAAAATATATATCATATGATATTTTATTAAAAATTCATATATGATAATGTTGAATTCTTTAGTATTCTGAGGGTAACTTTGTCAAATCTAGATGACCTAATCATATGATGAAAATTATTTGACTTGACTCATTTAATTGAAATGACACATTCTGATTAGGTAAGATAATCTTTACCCCATAATGATTGGGGATATAGAGAAGACAGCCATAATAATTTTAAGCTTATAACTTGATGGGATATAGTGCCTAAAACTATTATTGCTTTAATAATACAAAAGTTGTTGCTAAAAACTCAATTAACATGTCTTACCGAATTTCTCTTCCACGACACAGTCTATCCTAATCTCTAGATGAATTTCAAACATAGCACCAGATAGGGTCCTTTGAAAGGAATTAATCTGCATTGGAAAGAGAAAATAAAAAATCATCTGCCAATTGAAACCTTGCATATTTATTTATTTTAATCAATGAAATGAAATATGAAATATAGGATTTCAGGTCTGCATAGTAAAACATCGTAACCCATAATAAAAAAAAATAACTACAGATAAATCTTGTTGTTTAATTATAACGATGAAAAAGAGATTGATCAACCCTGCTTAGTCTACCCCAAGTTCTCTATACCAGTAATTAGTACCATTAGATAGTAAATATTCTAAGTGCAGCATAAAATTGTTAGTCAATCTTTACCCTCGGGTATAATTGATATATGTGCTTTTGGACAATTTTTGAGCGAATTTCACCTCTAAAATCAATTTTTTATTGATTCATTTTATTTCTCTGAGTTTATTGTAATTTTAGTTAACATTTCAGTTTATCGATATCATTTTTTAATGATGTGATTGGAGGGATTGAGAGAGGACAAAAAGGAAGCATAGCAAGTGAAAAATTCGAGAAAAAAATGGGTGCTTCTGGAAGGCTTGCATTGGACGCAAGCGCACCAGCTAGGGTCGAGCGCAGGATGGTCAAATTAAACCACTATCTAGAAATCCAACGATTAGCGTAACTAGCTCAGCATTGGGCGTTGATGCCTACACATGTATAGGAATTTTGTCAAGCCAACACTGGGCGGTACCTAGTATGCACTTAGTGCGGCTCTTAATGACCTAAGGTAGAAGCAAAGGATGATTTTTTTAATAGAATACTTCAAACTAGGTTGTTTATGTAAGAAGACTGAATATCAGAAGAATAAGGAAGAGAGAGAACTAGAGTAGAGTAGATATATGAAAAGTCTGCTGAATTATTATTCCTGAATGATTACACCTTCAGCTTATATAGAGGCTTATATAGAGCTTATAGAATGCTCTTAGAGAGAGAAGAATAACAAGATTCTGTTATAACAAAATGCTAACAGAATTAACAGAATTCTAACTAATTCTAACTAACTTGATACATTCCCTAATATTCCCCCGCAAACTCATGGTGAACAAGCATGAACCCTGAGTTTGTAGGTACAATTATTGAACATTTCCTGAGGAACAGCTTTGGTGAGAACATCGGCTGTTTGCTCAGAAGAGGGAATGTGTTTGATCAAAAGTTTGTGTTGTTGAACTTTGTCTCGCACAAAAAATAGATCCAATTCAAAATGTTTAGTCCGAGAGTGCAATATTGGATTGGCAGAAAGAAGCACAGCACTGAGATTATCACATAGGATTAATGGTGGAGAAGATGGTTGCTGTTGCAGCTCATGTAAGAGAGATTGGATCCAAGAAATTTCAGCAGCAGCAGCTGCAATGCTTCGATATTCCGCTTCAGTACTTGAACGAGAGACAACCTGTTGTTTCTTAGAAGACCAAGAAATGAGATTGGCACCTAGATAAATGCAGAAGCCAGAGGTGGATTTCCTATCATCAAGGTCTGACCCCCAATCCGAGTCACAAAAGGTAGTGAGATTAAAATGTTTAGAAGAAACAATGGATAGACTATGAGTGGAAGTGCCACAGAGGTATCTCAGGATCCTCTTTACTGCTTGCCAATGATGAGACTGAGGGCTATGCATATACTGACAGACTTTGTTTACAGCATAGGAAATTTCGGGTCTTGTTAAGGTGACATATTGCAGTCCACCAACAATGGATCTATAAAGGAAAAGATCTTCAAAAGGGTCACCCCCATCCGCTGTCAGTTTAAGACCAGGAACCATTGGGGTGGTGATAGGCTTGGCAGTGATCATATTTGCTCGCTGGAGAAGCTCATGAATATATTTGGTTTGAGATAAATGTATGCCACCTCTGCTGGATTGTTGAACTTGAATTCCAAGAAAATAACTGAGGCTGCCAAGATCCTTTAAAGGAAAGGTCGAATGGAGGGACTGAATCAGAGAATCAATGGCTGCCTTGGAAGTTCCTGTGATGAGTATATCATCAACATAGACCAAAATAAAGAGAGTAATATCCTGTGTATGTTTAAGAAATAAAGAACAATCAGATTTAGTGGAATGGAAGCCAAGATTATGGAGAGTGTGACTTAGCTTTGCAAACCATTGCCGAGGAGCTTGCTTAAGGCCATAGAGTGCTTTATGAAGCTTGCACACAAGGGAGCCATCTCCTTGAGAAAATCCAGGGGGTTGAGCCATATACACTTCCTCCAATAAGTCCCCATTAAGAAAAGCATTATTAATGTCAATTTGTCTCAAATGCCAACTCTTGGAAACAGCCAAGGAAAGTATGATGCGGATGGTGGCTGGTTTGACAACTGGACTGAATGTTTCAGAATAGTCAAACCCTTCTTGTTGATGAAAGCCCTTAGCCACAAGTCTTGCCTTATGCCGATTTACTGTTCCATCAGAATTCCTCTTGACCTTAAAGATCCACTTGCAGCCTATAGGTGATCGGCCAGGAGGCAAGGGAACCAGGGACCAGGTTTTGTTAGAAAGAAGGGCCTCATATTCTTGGGTCATTGCAGCTTGCCAATGGGATGAGGCAAGAGCACTCTTGACAGATTTTGGTTCAATTTCAGTGGCTGAGAGTTGAGTGAGGAGGATTCGTTTTGGTTTACTGATACCAGCCTTCCTTCTAGTAGTCATTGGATGTGTATTTGTTGGTGTAGCAGCAGCACGATTAAGTGCAGCAGGGGCAGGATGAGGTGCAGTAGGCAATGGCTCGGGGGGGTTGTTTGTTACAGGTACAGGAGAAATATACAGATCAGAGGCAGCAGTGTTGTCAGTATTAGAAATAGTAGGAATGCATGGTGAGGAGCCATTAGGAGAAGAAAATGATTTAGAAATTGGTGGTGCAGCAAAATTAGAGTTGAGTTTAAAGGGAAACAAAGATTCATCAAATTTCACATGTCTAGAGACATAAGTTTTACCATTAGGTGAAAGGCACAAATATCCCTTGTGATTCGAGCTGTACCCTATGAAGGTACATTGTTCAGATCTGAAATCAAGTTTATGTGCATGATAGGGCCGAAGGTATGGATAGCATGCACAACCAAAGGTTCTAAAGTCTTGAAAGTTAGGTTGTTTATTAAACAATTTTTCAAAAGGGGTGAAATGATTAAGGAGAGGAGTTGGGAGCCTATTGATTATGTAAACAGCAGTATGAAAAGCCTCTCCCCAAAATTTTAGAGGCATGGAGGCAGCAGCATGGAGAGTGAGCCCCATTTCAGTGATATGCCTATGTTTCCTCTCAGCTGAGCCATTTTGCTCAAAGGTATAGGGACAACTCAGCCTATGGTGAATGCCAAAACTAGTTAAGTATTTGGTGAATGGGCTATATTCTCCGCCCCCATCAGATTGAAAAGATTTTATGGTTGTGTTGAATTGGTTTTCAGCCATTGTTTTAAAATGCACAAAGGTAGTAAAAGCCTGTGATTTAGTGTGCAACAGGTAAAGCCAAGTAAATTTGGTGCAAGCATCCATATAGATGATGTAATACCTGCTGCCATTAGTAGAAGGCAGAGGTGCAGGGCCCCAAATATCTGAGTAAACCAACTGCAGAGGTGTAGTATATTGTGTGGTGGAATCACTAAAAGGCAATTTGTGAGATTTGCCTAAGCAACAAGATGTACAAATAATAGGCTTTTTATTGAAATTGAAAGGAACTTTACATTGTTTCAGTACAGTGGCAACAACATTAGGGGAGGCATGTCCTAGTCTAGCATGCCATGTATCCAACAAAACAGAAGTAGAAGAAACATTATGACAAGAAGTATTCTTGAAAGAACAAGGTTGAACGAAATGTGAGTGATTATGTAAAGGAGAGGGAAGAGTTTTGAAAGAGATAGCATCAAAGGCATAGAGCCCATGTCGAAGCTGTCCTTCCAAGAGAACTTCCTTAGTTTCCTGAGATTTCACATAGCAATTATTAGCATGAAATTCAAAAAAGACATGATTATCTTTGGCAAATTGAGATACACTAATCAAATTCTTGGAGATAGCAGGAACATGTAACAATTTATTCAAGAGAAGAGGTTGGGAGGAATGAGGAGGGAAAAAGAAAGAGTTACCAATATGCTTGATACTAGAAGAGGCACCATTAGCCACTTTAAGTTTTGAATCACCATTGAATGTTGATTTTGTCATCATGTTGGAAGAATCAGGAGTAACATGGTTGCTAGCACCTGAATCCGGGTACCATGCTGGGTCATAGAATGTTTCTGGGACTGTGAGCATATTGGTGTTCATGTCATCCCCATGATCAAGCTCACTGCTCATAGCAGTGCCCGATGAGAGTGCATTTGTAGGTTGGGCAGTGGTGTCTTCTTGAAGTGTAGGGTCAAAGCGATGGTAACATTTGAGAGCAACATGGCCAAATTTTCCACAAAGTTGGCACTGAGATCTATTGCTTTGTCTGCCTCCTCGATAGGATTGCCTCCCACGGCCTCTTGGAGGGTAAAACTGAAAACGACCTCCACCTCTGTGTGGAGATCTTCCTCTGCCTCGATTAGTTTGCTGATACTGCAGCATATTGGCTTGCAGTTGTTGCAGTGAGATGGTTTCAGAATCTTGCTTTTTTTTTTCAAATCTTTCTTCTTGAGCCATCAATAAGGCTTCTATTTCATCTATAGAGTACGACTCAGTTCTTGACATAACAGAGGTAATAAAGGGATCATACTCTTGTGGCAAACCATTGAAAATTGCTTGAAGTTGCTCCTCAGTGTCAATAGGAGCACCAGTGGCTGCCATCATATCAACGATCTTTTTAAAAGAAAGCATATACTCATTAATGCTACTTGTTTTGCGAATGTTCCTCAACTGTAATTTGAGTTGATTGATCTTTGCTCTAGTTTGTGAAGCAAAGAAAACTTCAAGCTTTTTCCATATTTGATATGAATAGTCGCAGCCTACCATTCTGGTGGTGAGATTCTCAGACATTGAGGAGAGCAGCCAAGATGCAAGAAGCTGATCTTGTTGCTCCCAATTATCGAATTCAGCATTAATCTTTCCTCCTTGTTGATCAGATTCATTCAAGAACTTTGGTGGTTGTCCTCCGGTTGGCTCTTCAATATGCTTCTTTAACTTGTAACCCTTGATTGTGAACAGGGCTTGCTGCTTCCATGGCAAGAAATTGTTTTCATCCAGCTTAATTGCAACTGGATTAGAGAAGGTTTGAACGACAAACGATTTGGATGATGGTGAGGAGGATGATGGTGAGGTGAGCGAACTGTCTGTCATGGTTGGATCGAAGAAGCTCGTGATACCATGTAAGAAGACTGAATATCAGAAGAATAAGGAAGAGAGAGAACTAGAGTAGAGTAGATATATGAAAAGTCTGCTGAATTATTATTCCTGGATGATTACACCTTCAGCTTATATAGAGGCTTATATAGAGCTTATAGAATGCTCTTAGAGAGAGAAGAATAACAAGATTCTTTATAACAAAATGCTAACAGAATTAACAGAATTCTAACTAATTCTAACTAACTTGATACATTCCCTAATAGTTTATACTCTTCTTATTCTTCGATCAATTATACATGTTATTTCTAGTTTCTCTGTTGTTATTTTACTATTATGAACTAAAACTCTTATTCTAGTGTGATGTTGAACTTGAACCTAGTTAGAATGATTTGGTGATTTTATATTGGATTATTGATTTTCCTCCGTCTTTCTTTTTTACGATTTCTTCTCAGATCTTAATACTTCAAATGAACTTGTCAATGATTAGATAATTAGCTAATCATAATGAGATCGAAAGGTGATTTATGTGTTTAAGGCATAGAGATCACAACCATAGGATGTGTATGCAAATATGAATATATTGTATGCTATATCTGGCCGTTGAAAAAGAACTATATTTCTTAATGAATTTTAAGTTAGTTAATATATATAGGAATATAGTGGGTTAGTAATTAGGGAATATTTTCTCTAGTGCTTGAAAAAGACAATTGAATAAGTCAGTGTTCTTGGCTAGCAAAAAAAAAGGTTGAAAAAATATTAGAAAGTTTAGTCATAATTGAATCATACCAAAGCGATGAAGGTGAAATCAGATCGAATCCCTAAAGCTTTATCTTATTGAACGTTTGTTATTTTATCACTGCCTCATTACTAGAAATTTATGAATTACTTGCGGATTTTCCGGCAAATTTTTCTACAATTTTTTTAAAAATAAGGTTTTTTTCTTGTAGATTCAATTTTATAGGAAATTTTGACATTTTTTACGAATTCTCCTACGAATATAAATTTTTCTCAAGAAAACTTGCAGGAAATTTCCTGCGGATTTTAAAATTCGCAGGAAAAAATTACCCACGAAAGTATTACCTATGGACAAAAATTTATAGGAAAAACTATAAAAAAAAGTATTTCCTGCGAATTTTTATGTAAAATCCGCAGGTAATCACAAAATTTCTAATAATGTTTCATTTACTTAAAACTAATTTTTTCTCAAATTCTCATTCGAATCGTTTGTCTGAATAATTATATTTTGACCTACTTTTAGTAATTAATATTCAATCCTGGTAAAAACGATTCTCTGCTCTTTTTATTACTTGAAAACTACACGTCCACTTGCGTGTTGTTTTATCATCAATAAGAACCCAAACATTACGTGCAAGAGATTGCTATCAATTAAATATTATTGAAAAAGAAGTTGTTTATAACCACCTAGAAGAATATTAAAGGAATTGAAAGAAAAATAACATAAAAAAAAGGTACATTCGTTTCTTGAGTATGCGCAGTGTAGTTGAAACTTTGACATAATTCATGGAAAATATTTTTCTTAATTTTAAGTTTGCAAGAGTTTTTAAACTTGATGTTGTTTATTTATGGAATAGAATAAACTTTAAATTGAGTAATCTTACATATAGTTGCAACTCCATATTAGATTATTTATGTGTTATTATATATGTGGAATGGGGTGTAATTAGAGTATCTTCAATGAGAGTCGCTTAAGAGATTCTTAAATTAAGGACAAATTCTTATTGAGTTGTATCATTGGATCTGGCAAATGTGGATATGACATGTAATGACGATTTCTTCTATAAGCAACCGATTCTTATATAAAAACCCCCAATAAAAAAAGAGGAAAAAAAATAGAGAATTGCATTAGCTACGTACCTTCCTCCGGAAATTGAAATAACAATAAATGTGAATAAAAATGTGGGCAATTTGTGGGACTCATTTGGTGAATTTTTTAGAATTGTACCATTGGAATGTAAAGTTGCTTAAAGTAGTATAAAATAAAAAGTGGTAAGGTGACATTAAAAGACAGATGACTTCATAAGAAGAAGAAATAAACAACTCCATTGAGTTCTTACTATTGAAGATAATCTTAATATTACACTATAGGAAACTGCATTTAGCGTGTAAAGAAGCTATTGTACTATAACTCAAATTAATATTAGTTCCTTATAAAGCCTTGTTAATCAAGATTTTATATGAATATATACTATGCAGATAGATGTTGAATGTGGTATGTGGATGTCAAAGTTTGGGTGTGTGATAGGAACTGTGTCTAAGTCATAAACATTTGGAACTATATCAACTATACTTGGAGAGGCTTAGGTGCGTCTTGGTATCTAAATTGACCTGAATGTCACTTAATATTCATAGAATTTGATAAGAAAAGTTTAGACTCATATATTTAGCAACTATTAATAATAGTGTTCTGGCATGAGAATACAAGTTTTTCTGAAAGACCACCAAGTTTTTGTTTCAGTTGTGCAAAGGTGGGTTAGCAATGACAGGAATGTAATATAATTTACATCAAACGTTAAAAGAGGATTTTACTTCGGTTGGGGAACATGCCTTTGTAACCCAAAAATAAACACACACTGTCACACTCACTCTTTGGGATATTTTTGTTCTTAAATTTTAGATTTAAGGAGATGGATTTGTTTTCAGGTTTGGGCCTGAGCCCAATTTGAGCAATTTTTTTGTTTGTCGGATAAGAGTGAAGACAGAACATCTTTAGCTAAAAATTTTTTGGGTGCTTTCCTTTACCTATATTTTAATTTTGCATTACCTCGTGTTTGAGAACCATCCTAATATCAGTGGCTAGTTTCTTCCTTTCCTTAACTTCACAATCTTATATTATTTTCATCCAGATTGTCTCATTTGATTTAAGGCTATGCTGCTGCCTAGAATAATCCATAGTACTCATTTATAATACTTGCAAGGGAGGCAGTAATCCATGTACTCCTATATTTTTCCAGTATTTAATAATTATATATAAAAATTTAATCTAGACTTAAAGGAAACATAATAATAATAATAATAATAATAATAATAATATAAATTTTAACATCCACAATTTTATCCACCGGAGTCAGATTTATTTACTGAAAATTCAATCAATAAAAAATCTTTTTGCCAACATTACTAATCTTATTCTTTATTTTATTTTATCATCTATATTATTTACATTTACATGTTAGGCTTAATTGCACTTTTGATCCCTCATATATTACGATTGTGTAATTTTAGTCCCTCAAGTTTTAATTGCGTCAATTAGGTCCCTCCAAGTATTACGATTGTGCAATTTTGGTCCCCCAGGTTTCAATTGCACCATTAGGGTCTCCCAGGTATCACGATTGTGCAACTTTGGTCCCCAAGTATCACGATAGTGCACTTTTTATTGTCAGTAGTCTACGTGGCCCACGTGAGACTGGTTTGACACTTAATGAGGTCAATTTGACAGCTTACAGGACATTCTTATGTGACATTCATTGACATCTCATACACTTTAATGGTCAAATGCATATCACTAAATGTAACATAAGAATCACACATAAACTGTCAAGCTGGTCTCACTAAGTGAAAATCAGTCCCACATGTGCTTCGTAGGCTACTGATGTTAAAAATTATACAATCGTGATACTTGAGAGACCAAAATTGCGTAATGGTGATACTTGAGGGACCAAATTTCCACAATCTTGATATTTAAGGGATCCAATTGGTGCAACTAAAACCTGTGCGACTAAAATTGCACAAACGTGATACTTGGGAAACACAATTGGAGCAATTAAAACCTAGGGTACTAAAATTACATAATTATAATATCTGGGGGACCAAAAGTGCAATTAAGCATACATGTTACTATATGAGAAAGTCATGGGGGAGAGGGCGGATAGTGTTTCCCCATCCATACCGTGGTTACCCACTTACGAATCATTTGAGAGAGACGAATGCTCATATTTTCTATGAATATTTAATAATTTAAAATAAATTTTAAAAATGACCAGAATTAAATTAAAATATTATGATATATATTTGGTGTATATTCGATATGTTTTATTATTAGAATTAATTAATTTCGATGTATTAATCTGAGGGTAAATTGTTTTACAATATCAATCAATTGTGTATTACTATTATTATATATGTGACTTTTAAAGTGATTATCGTGAGAGTTAACTATTTTTAATAATATGATAATATACAATTGGTTACTAATTTATAAAAAACTATTACAACTAATATAAATTAAATCCTCATTTTTAAGGTATTAAATTTTTTGCAATGATTTGGATTATAACCCGTTAATTATTGCTTGTTAAAGGAATCAACATGTTAAAATTTAGGCTTAATTGCATTTTTAATATCTCAACTTTTTTAATTGTGCGATTTTTATCCCTTGAAAATTTTAATTGCACATTTAGTTCTCTAATTTGTAAAATTATACAAAATCAGTCCTTCTAGAAACCAAAATAAAGGCTTTCATTGCACAATTAAAAAATTTGAGGGACAAAAAATATAATTATGCCTAAAATTTATTTTTAAATAAATAAATCGTTACTTCATTATTGAAGTCGTTTAAACAAAATAAAAAATTGTTCATACAATGATACCATCCTATTATCGATTACAAGTGTTTTTTTTTTTTTTTTACTGATCGAGTACAAGTGCTTGACATTGCAAATAAAACTCATATATATCATAGGAGTTTCGATTAACTTATCACTTGAGCTGCAGCTTATAGACACACTCTGACTCATTGAAATAGTTACATTGTAATAAAAATCATTAATTAAGAATTTCAAAACTCATTGAAATACCAATCGTTAAAGAAACAATAACTGATGGATGTTAATCCAAGTGAAAAGGATTTGGATCAATTAATGTGATCCTGAATTCAATCCCTGAATTCGTGTGTACATAAAAAAACATTATTGGGAGGGGTTCCGTTTAGATGTCTTATCGTACATCGAGAGAATAATTTCTTATCTATAGGGTGGGTGGATAATATCTAAAACAAAAAAAACAGTAATGCAGCAACAACTCTTTTAAGAAATGATGATTGCAGATCTTAGATTTACAAACAGTACTACACTCTAACTTTCTAGTCAAACTCTTAAAAGAATTTTAGGAAAGAACAACGTAAAAGAAAACAAAAACAAAAACAAATCAGAATCAGAATCAGAATCAGCACTTCCGTCTGTGACTGTATCTTTTTTTACGAGCATGTGACTGTATTATTTGGAACTTTGTATATAATTGTATTGCATGAATTCATTGGGGTCTCGACAACACCTTGCTGCCAACTTTTGATGGTTGGTAAGAAAAATGATGGTAATTATTCTACAGCAAGCAATTGCTCGTGAGGCATGCTTCTAGTTTTTGGTTGCTCAGTGTGATTTACAATGATACTCTGTTCCTGATGCTGCCTTCTTAGTGGGCTGACATGGATGCATTGTTCCATTAGGCGTTTTTTTTCTTTATTTATAGTCTATCCTATCCTGTGTTGGTAGGTTCTTGTATATTGTTTTGGACATCCCTTATACTCTAATCATTTTGACTTATAAAAAGACATTTTTTGTGGACATGCATGAATTGCGCTAGTCTTTTCTATTGATCTTATAATGATTTTTTTACTATCAAACAATTCAGAGGCATATTTGACGAATTTAAATGTAATACCTTTCTACTGAAATATTTGGTGGCCACACGTCAATCACAACGAGGGAATTGAGAATGATAATGGCACCTCAACATTTCACAATGTTGCAAAAAAAATTATTTGGTTTGTTAAGTATCATACGATTTTTTATTAATGTGCAACTGCGATCTAACATGTTGTTTTCAATTTTGTAGCAACGACTAAGATCTCAAATATCAGAACTGACACCTAATTCAAGAGGGACACAAGGGTTACTCTTGATTTGTCAATGGAAGATCCTAATATTCTACACTAGAATAAGTTCTCAACCTTCAAAATGAAGGATCAAAAGTCAACTTTCCAAACCCATGCAATTGGAGGCCGTTGACCTCATACCCATAACAAGGGGTAGAATCGGTAGATAGAACAAAACTTTTTTACATTATGTAGAAAACTAAGAATTAATCTGTCTTCTAGAATATTCAGTCCCATTGACATATCACTTTCATGAAGATTTGTATGACGAAGGAGGAATTCTAAAGAATATTGCAGCAAGAAGATATATATGCAACCCAAGTTTGAAGTAATTAAGTTGTAATTGGGAGACATTTTCTCCTCAATTTATTAAAATTAGTATAGATGGTTCTTCTCTTTAAAAATCCTAATCCTCCACGTTATGGTAGCCTTGTTAGAGACAAGAAAGTTGGCTTATGGGGTTTTATGTTTCGTTGTCATAGGCCCCGATATTCAAGTGACGCTTTGTGCTATATTAGGGGAGGTTTGCTCATTGCTTGCAATCTGGGTTTTGCAAAGTCCGCCTACAGAATGAATAACTCACGACCCTTCATATGATCAATAATATTTATCTACAACGTTATATACCCATGGTTCCCTAATTTCCAAACATAAAGTTATTGATATTGTTGTACCAATGGTTTGTGGTTCTCTCATGTAATTTATTAAGGAACACTACTACAAATTACAGATTAAATGACACACTTTTAATAGCGTTTTCACTCCAAAACGTTATAAAAATTGACGGGGAAACTTATTATAGTGCTTCCTTAATGTATTTTATTAACGGACACTACTACAAATTACAGATTAAATGACACCCCTTAAATAGCGTTTTTACTCGGAAATGCTATAAAAATTGACGGAAAACTTATTATAGCGCTTCCTTAGCCTTTACCTAAAAACACAACCCGTTGAATTCAATTCACTACTCCCTCTCAATCTCTTTTCTCTCTGCGCGCTCTGAACCCTCCCTTTTGCCACTGCTAGCACCGCCACCACCCCCAAAAGCCACTGCCTTCGCCTCTCCCTCGCTGCTCTGAGAAGGTCTGACAAGCCCACCACGTGCGCCTCTCCTCTCCTCTGTTTGGTGCTCTGAGAAGACCACCGCGCGCGCCCGTGGTGGTTTGAGAAGCTCTCCTTCGGCCACCGCTCCCTCACCGTGATAGGTACCCTTTATTTCTCTTTATTTCTCCTTTCATTGTTTAGTAGTTAGATGCTCCAGATAATGCATTCATAGACAATTATGGTCTTTCACCAATATTACTTCTATTTCCTCATCCAATTCTTATGCTTCAATTGTTGAGCCGGGGCAAATGGTTCATCACAAAACATACATAGCCCCTTTGCCCTTCTATCTGCCATTTCAGCTGCATTATAGGTTATAGGTTTTTTGCCTAAAATTGGTTTGGTTGTTTGGCTCGGGTAAGGTGAGATACTGTTGTAGGTGTTTTTGTTTGTTGTTGTAGCAGGCTTATGGCTGGGGTATATAATGTTTGGTTGCAGTTCTTTTTTGGTGTGTAGGTTTGTGTTTGAGGCTTCATATAATTTGGCAAGGTTAGCAGCATGTGCGATGGAAATGGGATTGAATATCCTCACTTTTTCAATTGTAAGTTTTTGGTCTCTCAAAAAGTTTAATTACACTTTTCATTCCTTAATTTTGTAAAATTGTGCAAAATTAGTCCTTCTAAGGACCAAAATAAAGGGTTTGCACAATTTAAAAAATTGAGGAATGAAAAGTACAATTAAAATTTTTTGAGGAATCAAAATCGCAAAATTAAAAAAATTGAGGGACGAAAAGTACAATTAAGTCTATTTTTTTAATTGATACATGCATGAAGGGGCTAAGGCCCATGTCTTACTTTCTTTTTAATGTTGGGTGGTTAGAGATCCGGGGAGATTGATGTTGAGTTAAGAGAAGTCATACAGTGGCCTAAAATCACGTATTGATCCCAAACATAAATATTTAAAGGTTTTTTCACTTCTATAACTTCTAATTAATTCATTTCTGACTAATGTGAAAATTTATCATCATTGATACTTGAATTTCTAATACATAACACATAAGTATATGACTATATGATATAACTGGCAGCATATAAAGGTCGATTAAACTAATGTTATTAGGCAATACTAAAATTTATTGCAATCTTATATTATGTACCACAAACATCTAACTCGGGTATGTAATATAATATAATATACTCAACAAATTTTTTTTTTGAACTAAAAACGATATTCATTCATTCAAATTGGTAAAATATATCGAAAACAACACAAATTCAATATCGTTAAAAATCGAAAAGGATGAATCTGCAAACAAACTCACAGCACCCAGGTTAATAGCATAAAACGGCAAAATGCCTACAAATGTGACAAAATCAAAGTGACCGGAATATTCATGCCTCCGGATCTGTAACGTTGACGTTCAAGTGTTGATTGAATCTGCAATGGATCGAAGCTGATCTGTCAATCTGAACCAAACGAACACCGCAACAAGATGGGAAACCAAATAATACCGCACCAAGAGGACGAACAAAATAATGCCGCACTCAAACGACCAAATCAAGGAAAAACACGAAAGAAAAATCAGATCTATATAAAAAACCACTTATTTAGATAAAAGGAGAGAAAAACGATTTAGACGGTGATTTCAGGTCAAAAAATGGTTCAAAATCATCCCCTTTCAGATGGATGCGGAAGAAGGAAGATAGAAATAGAGGAAATGATGAGAGAATGAGGAGGCTCCTAGTTTTGTAAATATACTCAACAATCTTAAATACCGTAATTTTATATTTCTTATGAAC
This sequence comes from Ammopiptanthus mongolicus, assembly GCA_039655645.1. NCBI lineage: Eukaryota > Viridiplantae > Streptophyta > Magnoliopsida > Fabales > Fabaceae > Ammopiptanthus > Ammopiptanthus mongolicus. The sequence goes on along the minus strand of CM077346.1, from coordinate 21,194,348 downwards.
GGGAAGAAATAAACTATAAATGTTTCAGACTTTACACTACTTTGAGTCAAATTTTCACCTTAAACTTTCGATAGTGTAATCATATTCCTCACCTTAATTATAAATATAAATATATTTATATTTGTAGTTTTCCCTACATTTATAGGGACATCTTTCTTTTTCTGGCAAAATAGAAAAGGTCTCGTAGAGCAAGAGATAAAGACTTATCCTCTGCTCAAACATGCAAGGTATGTTACATTGAAAAGTAGTACGTTTTGTTGATTAATTAATGGGGCAAGTAAAGAGTTGTGCTACATCTGCGGCTACACAGAATTCAAAGAATAAACATCAAAGTCATATGAGAAATTAGGTGAGCAACTTTAAAGACGATGATAAAAATTAAATTGGCCATTTAATATTTGTTAGGTCTATTAATGAATTGGTCTAGTAAATGGCCTTAATTAGTTTCATGCAGTAGTAGCATCCATTAAACGCATCCGTTTGATAAAAGTGTAGGTGGATGCTTTTTTCAAACATTTAAAGAACACACCAACATTTTGTACATCACCTTCCCTTGTGAGTTATCACACCCGCTCAAGGTAGAGCAAGAAAAATGGCTGAAATTTTTTATCACACGTACACACATAAGATCAAATCTGGATGGGTGCTAGTCACAATCTGAGATTAATGGGTTTCTAATATTAGGCTATACTTTTTAACAATATCCACAATGGCTCCTCTTCTTTTTTATTAAGGTCAGTGCCTGTAAATGGTTATCACTTGCAGCATAACTTGTTGGTTCTATAACAAATGGGGGAGGCCTATTTATTGTGTGAGGGAGAAGGCCACCATAGAGCATTTATGTACCCTAACCTGATTTTGCTTAAGGTTTCTTTCAATTTTGTGTTACTCATGACATGGGCTATGATGCTGGGCAACAAATTATTATTAGACAGTATAGTAGTTGAACCATCAATGTTAGTCCATGCCTAAAAAGGATGGTGTAAAATTTAGCAAGCAAAAATAAATTCCAAATGAAAGGTTTCAAAAATCAGGTGGATGGATGCGTGTGAATGATTTGGAACCAAAAACTCTGCTACTTCGACCAACTAAATGCATGTTTAGTTTACAGTTCAGAAATTATAAATATACATTTGGGACAAAGTATCCATAGAGTTCATTTGGAGCAACCGTATATTTAGACCCAAACGTACGTTTGTAAAGGTAAGCCAAACATAACCTAAAACATTTGCCTTGTTAATGTAGAAAATGGAGAAGGACTAGCGAAAATTAACCGTCCTCACCTTGAACTTTTAGGACTTGTTTATTTTGTTGGGTCATGCTAACAAGTATACTAAGGATACTCTTTAAGAAAACAAAACAAAAAAAAATGTTGCATTGAAAAAATAAGTATACCATCTCTTCAAATATTAAAGACATCAATTTTCAATGAAAAACTTCTTTTCTTGCTTCCTTAACGAGTTAGCGATCTCTTATTTTGTTTTCAGGTTTTTGTTTTTTATTTCTATTTTTAAGGTTTATTATAAAATGTCAAATTATTTTTATTATGTTTCTCGTTTTCAAAGATTTGTACACGAAATAATGAAATTATTTTTTTTATTTTCACTATTTTTTTACAAATATCTGAAAACAAAAGGTAAAATAAAAATAAGATGATATTTTTACAATTATTACTAAATATAAGAAAGTGGAAATATATAAAACAAACGAGAGCCCAGACATCTGATTGTGTTCCTGATTTCTTTTTTAAACTGATATATTGACAGTTTCCTCACATTTGATGGGGGGAAATTTGAACACCAGGGTAAAGATGAAATCTGTTGGGGATCAAACCGAAGGAGAAAGGAAAATTCAACTTACGTTAAGGTCACTTTAGCGCAATTCACCCTAGCTCCTTCACTTAATTACAATTGAGGAATGATAACATTCCTTTTTTAATATATTTTATATTATAATCGACTGAAATTCATGCACGACGTCCTAAATAGAGGTTCATTTTTTGTTTCGTGGACTTTACATAAACTTCATCCAATAATTAAAGGTGTATTAAAAGAATGTGTTTCTAGGATTATTGTCAAGAGTCTTGCCAATGAATACTCTTAAGACATTTAAGTTTTGTTTGGATAAACAGCTTATATTAAAAGGATTTATGTGAAAAAATTTTATGCATTAAGCTATTTTTAATTAAGTTATTTTGTGTTAGGATGCATACTAGAAGAAGAGCTTTTAAAATCTATAAATTTGAGAGAGGAAGATAAAAGTGTTGGTTTTGATGTAATTTCAAATTATTATGGGATATAATTGTCCTATAAAATATGAAAACTTCTCGTTCAAGTTTTTATGCAAGATTTTTCAATAAGCTAAAATAATTGACTTCTTAAGATAAGTTAAAAACTGTTTTTTGGGGTTAATAAGTTACTTATTTAAACTTATCTAAACACTGTTCTTTTACATAAAAACGCTTACATCAGTAGAGAATCTCTAATAAGCTGTAAGTTCTACTATCCAAACGGAACCTTATTAAGGAATCCATAAAAAGCAAATTTTTATTGAAAAGTTAAATATACAACTTTCCAAAATATTAAATAAGTTTAATTGCTATGCACTAACAGTGTAAAGTTCTTTTACACAAACATCCAATTACCCATTAAAATATGAGTTATTTTTAGGTGCCTTCTCTGGTACCCCTAATAATTTTGGTGTAAGAGTTATCATGTCCAATCAGGATGCGCCACATTAATTAAATGGGTCATGTTAATGAGTCAAGTTAAATGGTTCTCACCATCTGATTGGATCACCTAGGATGGGTAAAGCTACCCTTAGGATATCAAAGAATTCACCTTATTTTTAAGATAGTTATGATAAGAGACATTTTTTTTACTGATGTGATAATTTATGATTGGATGTCTGTGTAAAAAAGATTTACACTGTCATTGTATAGCAATTAAACTCATATTAAATATATCATTTTTTCATGAAATTTTTTTTCTTTTGATTTCTTAATCAATGCCTTTAGGACACTCGTTAGCCTTATCTTATTGTTAATTATATGAAACTTCAAAATAAGGGAATATAACTAGTTAGTGCAACTCACGAAGTAACTATGTTTTTTTAGGTGCAACTTTTACATAGGCTATGTTTGGAAGGATGGGATGAGATGGTTAGTAATGAGGTGGGATGGTTAAAAGTACTTAATCCATTGTTTGAGAGTTTAATAATTAATGGAGTGGGTTGGTTTAGGATGGTAATCCAAACCATTTCATCTCACCCACTCCTTCAATTTTTCATACCATCCAATTTGGGAGGTTTGGGAGGGAACACTTCCCTATTTTTTTATTTTACATTACAATTTTCAAATTTATCCTCACTTAAAAAAACAAAACGTCATTTTTCAATAGTCTCCAACAGTTCACGTCTCTCTCTCTCAACTCCATTTGTAGGCACATCACGGCATTACAGAAGCATAGTCTTGCTGAATAAGCATAGTCAAGACTAATGAAAATGAATATTTTGAGCAATGAAAAGGATCAAGGAGGATCAGGTTTCTATGTGCAACACATCTGGATTAAGAATTATTGTTATATCTTTTATGTTGTGATAGAAGCATTTTCTATTTGAGGGCGACTATTTTTTTTTTCAAACAAAATGCCATGAATCCATCCTCAAGTGAAGCAACCGTGCTTCCCTGCTTGGTCCGTGTTTAGCTTTTTAATTAGTTAATATTGTTGTGGGCAATGGAAATTAATAAAGGATAATATTGGAACTAAAATATTTAATTGATTCCACTCCATTATTAATCATTGTGACCTCCAAATAATGGAATGAGATCTCTCTCCATTCCCACATTAAAACTTCCAAACAATGAAGTGGTATACTCTTTTCTCTCCACTCCATTCCATCCCACCCCACTCCACTACTAACCACCTCACTCCATCCCCTTTAAAACTCCCAAACATAGTCATAGTGTTTGGATTGAGGGAAGAGGAGGGGAGAGGAAGGGAAGGGAGAAGAGAGATTTTTTTAAATATTTCATGTTTGATTCAACTTTTTGGAGGGGAGATGAGAGAAATGGAGGGGAGCAAAATCTCTCCTCACTCAATTTTGGTTATTTTCCAATATTTGGGGGGAGATTTGGAGGGGAGAGAGATATTTTTATAATATTTTACATTTATCGACTAAAATATCTTCATTTATATATTTTAAATTAAATAGTTATAAGGTATAAAAGTAAATTAGTTTTAAAATCTCTCTCCTTCCCTCTCAAATCAAACATGAAAAGTGTTATTTTCCCTCCCGTCCATTAAAATCTCTCTCATCCCCTTCTCTCAACCAAACATAATAATTAATTAAAATCATTTTTCTTCCCTTTCCTCCGCACCTTTAAATCAAACATAACATCTTTAAAAGGTAAAGAAAAGACAAAAGCGAAGAAAGAATTCCAAGAAGAAAGAAGACAGTTCATGGATTGGACGGTGAAGTATGGTACTTGAAAATGCTCCAAGTCAATGAAGTCTAATGTACTAGTTAGTGCTTTTTTGTTCCCTCTTTCCATTCGTTAAGGATAAGCCAACTGTCAACTGTGCATACAGGGATTAAACAAGGATCTCATTTAGTTTTGAATAATGATTTTTGAACAATAATTTGTGGTTAATATTTTAAGGTGACGTTTATTTTTTTATTTTTTTACTGGAGGCTCATAAAAAACTTTACATAAATAAAGGTTTCCTCCTGATAATAGAATAGGGAAGAGAGGGACCATATTGCAGGGGTTTATGTTTTTCTTTGAGTAAAGGTTAAAATTGATCTTTGATAAAAAATACGGTGGTATTTAGATTTTTGAAAAATAAAAAATATTAATTTGGTCAAGAATATAAAACATGGATCAAATTGATCTTTTTTAGAATAATTTTTAGGGATATTTTAGTCTCTGTCAGAGATTATTTTGACCAACATTTTATATCCTTGAGGATCAAATTGATATTTTTCATTTTTCAAATATCATCATAATTTTTTATCGAGGATCAATTTGAATTTTTACTCTTTTTCTTTTTAAACAAAATATAAAAGCCAAGTTACATAAAGAGTAATTAAGTGAGAAAATGTAATAACTCGATATAACAAACGCAAACTATGATCCTTGGTTTGTAAAAAATTTAGACCAACTGACAGTTTAAAGTTACACCTAATCGGTCGTTATTTTCTTGGTATTCTAAATTAAATATTTGTATTTTTTTTTTATTAATCATCAACAATCAAGTCTTTTTTATTTTTTGATAAGAAGCCTATTTTTAGATATCTTGATGTTCTATTAAATGTAAATCATATCCACAAATAAATCATTGACATTTATAGTTCTTCCCGATCTATCTAACGATTGAAGTGCTCTCCATCTGATCTACTCTCTATAATGAGACTTCTACAAGTCTTTTTCATATATGCTTAAATCATCTAAGACGAATTTTACCATCTTTTGTTTTTTATAATAGGTGCTACCTTAAGTTTTTCTTTAATGCATTCATTAATGATCCTATTTTTTTAGTGTGTTTACTCATATAATGTAATATAAAGAGTTTAATTTTGATATATTCTTAATATAATTTCTTTTATAATGTCAATAGATGCCGACCTTCTTAGTGAGGGAGCAACAACTCCCCCAATGTCTGTCCTATAATAATCATTAATTGTAGTCTGGAATAGAAATTTGTTGTCTCATTTCTTATCTCTTTTCATTTATATTTTGACATGTATATCAAAATCTTATATCTCACTCATATTTAATTAACGTGTCAAAATATGAGTGAAACGAGAGAAGAAAAGATAGAAAAATGGGTCAACAAATTTTTATTTTGTAGTTTGTACCATCCTCTCTTTATTTTTATAACCAATTCTCTGCATCTCTCTTTTCTTTTCAATGAGTATGTGTTTATGTCTCCCTAAATTTCTTGTTTCTTTTTTATCTTTCATTCATAATGAAAACACATAATTTTTGGATCTCGTTAACTCCTTCCGTGTTGAGCCAATTCTCAATATTTTAATTCATTGTACTATTATCTATTTCTTTTTTTCTTCTAGGTTACTTTATGTGTTCTGCAGTATCTATTATTTAATATTTTTACTTGTAGACTAGAAAAGTTTAATCAATTTTTTTTTCAATGTAAAAATATTATCATAACACCTTAAAAAATATCACTTAGTAATTAATTTCAAGTGTTTTAGGTGTGTAAATTTATCTTAAAAAGATACGGTGGTTACACATAAATTGATGCGTTTTTCTAGAAGAAAACTTTTGATAAAGATGAAAAATAGTACATGCCTTAATTGTGTATATTATTTTTATAGTTTGATAAATTATATATGATTAATTATAAATCTTTAGGAAATCATTTTAGTTAGTATCCAATGGCTCCCCCAAAACTTTTAATCAATATTCGCCATTGATTGTTAACCAATCATAAATCATCCTACCTGTGACTTTTAAAGTAGTTATTGCAAAAGGCAAACCTTTTTTTAATGATATCAACTTATGATTGATTAACAATATAAAAAATCTTTACACTGGCAACACGAGGATCATGCAGTCTTCCCATAATCCGTCCCTCTATGAATGTACGAGATAGGCATGGCAACAATATCCGAACCCGTGGGTACCCGCCCAAACCCGCCCCGTTCGGAATGGGGAAAAACCGATCTTTTCGGGTTCGGGTTCGGGTTCGGGTTTTCCCCGCTTTTCATAGACGGAGGCGGGGGCGAGGACGGGGATGGGGATATTGATACCCACCCCGAACCCGCACCCGAACCCGCCCTGCTATTATGAAATTACTAAAATGCCCTTAATTGTAACTTAGGGTTTGAAGTTAGACACCATTTCAATCAGAGGCTCATTTGCTTTCAGCCCTCTTCACTCTCCTTTCAGGTCCAGCAGCGGCACTTCTCCCCATCCTTCCAGCAGCGGCACTTCTCCCCCTCTCCACTCTCCTTCCAGCAGCGGCTCAACCTCCGGCCATCACCTCGGCGAGAACGCGACTCACACGAGGAGGAGACTGACCACTGCGACAGTACGACGAGAAGGAGAGGCGAGCCACCCATCGCGAGCCACCATCGCCACCCACCAGCCCACCATCGCGACCCACCAGCGTCGATCTACCCACAATCGCGACCCACCAGCGCAGCGCCGATCTACCCACCATCGCGAGCCACCCATCACGAGCCACCATCGCGAACCACCAGCTCCGATCTACCCACCACCGCGACCCACCAGCGCCGCACGAACCAGCACTGCGACCCTGATTAGTTGGTGGAGATTCAGTTTTTTTTTTTTGGAAATTATAGATTTGTAGCTCCTGATAAACCCGAACCCTAACGGGGACGGGGATGGGGGTATTTTTTTCACCCCCAACAGGGATTTGGTGCGGGTGCGGGTTTCGGGTATTTATTCGGGGGCGGGGATGGGAAAGGCAAAACCCGCCCCGTTGCCATGTCTAGTACGAGGTTTATCCATTGTTCCCACAAATTTTGTTTCGTTATTATTTGGAAGAGAATGCTAACGAGCGTCCTTAGAATATTGTTTAAGAAATCGAAAAAAGAATTCTTGTATGGGAAAAAGTTTTATACTTAGTTTCTCAATATAAGCTTTCCTTTTGTTGATTACTTAACCAATGCCCTTAGAACACTCGTTAGTAAGGAAAGAGATCCTCTCCATTTTTTATCTGTCAATTTCCAAAGTTTTTTTCCAAATAAATGTGTATTATACACATGTATATAGTCTCTTTATGTATTTATTATCCCAAAACTTTAGTAATGGACATCTCCATTTCTCATGAAAAATGAAGAGGATCCCTACTCAGTTAGCAAGACCCATATTTAAACTTGTATCATAATCTCGAGGTTTGAAGTTGTTTCCTCTTGTACTCTTTGTGTATGTATTTATACATTCTCTGCTTTAAAGTGAGTATCAAGTATCACGTGCATTGCATAAGTATTTTTAAAATTAAAAAAAAAATTAAAACATAAAGGAAAAATATTTTAAATTATAAATTATAATTGCATAATTAATTTAGATATACTTAAAATTTAAATTAAAAGAGAAAACATTTAAATCTAAAAAAATATGCATAATTATTTCAAAAATTTAAATTTAAATATAAAAAAGAGAAATTAAGAATGACATCTATCATTATATAAATGAGAGTATCCTAAGATATTTAACTGTTCATAAGAGACTATATTTTAGTTTTTTTTTTTATCAATCTGAAAATAAACAAACCAACAACAAACTAACTAAAATCTAGTGGTTACAAGACCCATAGCATCTGCAAGCACAAGAGAAGAAAGTTCCTGGGGACATTTCCCCCAAATCTTGAGATCATCAAAAGAATTTGCTCCATGTTTAGCAAGCCAATCTGCACAAAAGTTACCTTCTCTCAAAGTGTGTTGAAACCTCAAGCTCCAAGGCTTAGACACAAAGCTTCTAATATGAGAAATAATAGGAGCACAAGGATGCAAAGAATGCACACCATCAGCACTCATTTTCAAAGCTTCCGTAGAATAAGATTCACAAATAATGTGTTTGAAACCAGCCTCCCAAGCTAAGTTAAGACCATACACCATAGCCAAAAGCTCCGCCTTCAAGTTGGTAGAAATCCCACAATATCCAAAAAACCCAGCAATCCATTCCCCGTGCATATTGCGAATAATACCTCCAAAACCAGATTTACCTGGGTTGCCAAAGCTACTTCCATCCACATTTAGCTTGAGGTGATCATCAATTGGTGGATGCCAACAAACCTCCCTAGGCACCTTCGGAACATGTAGCGACCCAAAGTTGTTGTTAATTGAATTGACCAAAGAATGAATCTTGCTAAGAACAAGCCAAGCCTCCCAAGGTTTTCTGAAAAAACAATTTCATTTCTAGCTTTCCAATTTAACCAGCAAGCAGCCACAAAGGTTACACCAAATGACTCTAAGGCATGAAAATGTATCCAATCATAAAAAGACATGGAAAAGAAGTCAGGATGATTAGATAACTCTAATTTCATCCAAATGTTGCTCGCATGGCTGCAATCACGCAGTGCATGGAGGCTCGTCTCCTGCACTGCACCGCACCTAGGACACATAGCATCAGAGCTTATATGATGATCAACTCTACACTGATTGGTGGGAAGACTTTTATGAAGAATGAGCCATAGGAAATGCTTCAAATTTTCTGGTACCTGCAAATGCCAAATCCAACACCACGAACCAGGATAAAAATCAGGAGTAGAAGAGTGAGATACAAGCCAATTATGAGCAGACCTTGCAGAATATAATCCAGAAGTAGAAGCTCCCCAAATCGAAGCATCATCTAAAGTAGAATTAAGAAAAACACCCTTCATCCTATTTTGAATGTCAACAGGAATTTGAGTAGCCAATAAGTCAAAGTGCTACGCCCCATCAAAGAAAACATCACTAATCTTTAATTGTGTATCCTGAATATTAACAAAAGTAACCATTTGACAAAGATATCCCTCATCCATCCACTTGTCATACCATAACGACACCTTACCCTTCCCTAGCCTTAACTTAAAACCAGGTTGAATAATTTGTACTGCCTTAGTAATTGATCTCCACACATAAGAACTATTATGATGAGTGCTCTCTTGGAACACTGAATTCCCAGTCATGTATTTAGCAGAAAAAATATTGACCCATAACTTCTCTTTTTGGTGATTAACCGCTCAAACATGTTTCCCCAATAAAGCAATGTTGGCGTCTCTTGCTTTATGTATGCCCAAACCTCCTCTGCTTCTATCCTGAACCATCTTGCTCCACTTCACCCAATGGCCTGAGTTACCTCCCCAAATGAATTTCCGAATAGATGCATCAATAGAATCACAAATCCCTTCAGGAAGCCAAAGATTTTGCATAGTATACACTGGCATAGATGATAAAACTGATTTAGCCAAAGTAACCCTTCCTGCTCTACTCAAAATATTACTTTTCCAACCTGCAAGGCAACCATTAATTCTGTCCATAATATATGAGAAATCACTTTTCTTGACTCTTCCTGACAACAAAGGAAAGCCAAGATATTTGCCAATACTATAAGTATGAGTAAATTTAGAAATGGACTCATATTTAGCAACCACAGCTCTAGCAACAATTTTTGAAGGGAGAAATCACGATTTATGCACAGTAACCTTCATACCAGAAGCAAGGCAGAAGGACTTTAAGACCTCTCTTACCAATTTCACTTGTGAAGTTTTGGCTCTAGTGAACAAAAGACAATCATCAGCAAAAAATAGATGAGAAATAGCCAGGCCATTAGTAGAAACTTTGATAGGAAACCACTCCCCTCATTAATTTTTTCCCGAACAAGTAAAGCCAGCTTCTCCATACATAAAACAAACAGATAGGGAGACATAGGATCCCTCTGCCTCAGACCTCTATTTGGAGCAAAACTCTCCAACTTCTCATTATTCCATTTAAGAGTCAACGAAGAAGAGCTAATGCAACTCATAATCAAATTTATAGTATGCTGGGGAAAACCAAACTCAGATAAAGTAAGCTTGAGAAAATTCCAATCCACCCTATCATATGCTTTTTCAAAATCAATTTTAAACATAAGATAGCCACTTTTACCTTTTTTCTTATGCATTTGATGAACAATCTCCTGAGCAATGAGTGCATTATCAGCAGTCCCCCTATTTGGGATAAAACTGCTCTGAAGTGGCCCAATAAACTCATCCAAATGAGGTCTGATCCTCTTAACCAGAATTTTAGAAATAAGTTTGAGAAGAACATTACACAAACTTATTGGTCTAAAATCTTTTAAGCTCGTTGGATCCTCAATCTTAGGAATAGGAACTATCAGAGTCGCTAAATTGTTCTCAATAGCCCCAGTTAAAAAAGCCTTAGAAACCAAGTCCCAAACATCATTCGCGACAATATGCCAATAAGATTTAAAGAAAACCGGTTGAAATCCATCCGGACCAGGCGCCGTATAAGAACTCATAGAAAACAAGGCTTCCTTAATCTCATGCATAGACACTGGTTGAAGTAGAGAATCATACAAAACAGGACTAATGGTAGGAACCCCGGATAAATGGAGGCTGAACGGGTTACAATATTCATTTGCTTGGAAGAGGCTTTTAAAGAAGGACAATGCTTCTCTTTTCAGAACATTCTCATCAGAGCACCATATCCCATCAATATTCAACCCTGTAATGTTTCTTCTCCTCCTAATAATTGTTTGAGTGTGAAAAAATTGGTATTTTTATTAGCAAACTTCACCCAATTATCACGCGACTTCTGGTACCACAAAATCCATATTTTAGTTTAATATATAGGTGTGAGTATTTTTCCTTTAGAAATGTGTCTTGAAAAGAAAAAAACTAAATGGAAATAAGTTAATAACCAGCTGATTTGATAGTAATAATTAATAATTAGTAGATTTGAAAATACATCATAAAAATTAAAAGAATTAAATAAAAATAAATAAATGATATGCAGATTTGGTTGTAAAAACTATTAATTAATAGATTTGAAAAAATATTAAAAGTAAAAGAAATGCTAAATGTAGGTATTATAATGTTACTCACCGAGGAAGGAAGAATATGAAAAATGACCCATGTTAAAAAATGAGTGTTCTAATTTATATATATATAAGGGTTGATTAATAGTAAGTAATTACAAAATAATTAGTAGCAAAAATCCATAAATTATTATTAGATAATTAGTACACAATCCGAAAATTAGTATTAGTAATTAGAAATAGTTATCTTAAAAATGAAAGGAATTAAATGAAAAATAAGTAAGCAAATTTGATAATTATAAAAATTAATTGATGAACTATAATAATTATTATAATTATGGTAATAGATATATTTGTGTTGAAAAGGAAATGAATTAAATAAGAAAAAATAAGTAGATTTGAAAAGACATTTAGAAATTTCACATGACAACTCAGACGGAGAGAGTTTGTGGTAAATGGCCCAGGTTCAAAAGTGATGACTCTATCATCAAGGTTCAGTCTAATTGATAGATAACTAAGTTCGTTAATTATGTTGTTAATAGTTCGATTCTTATCATACGTATGAAAAAGATTTTATTGAGAAAAACAAAAGTCATTTTGATGAACTCTACGCTATCGATTAAATGATATCTTTGTGCACACAAAAATAAAAGTGAGGACTCTAACTTAATATAAGAGTTTTCTTTTTCTGAGGAATAACTTAGTATAAGAGTTGATATTTAATTATTTATAAACTTTACATACTTCTATATAAAGTAATATTTATATCTCCTCATGTACTTCGATGTACGACCATTAATCATACTTCCATCACAGTAGCCTTTTCAAATTTTGTTATATTCTTAAAGTACCTGTTTAATATTTTCTTAAAATAATAATAAAAATATTAAATAAAAAGTACATACATTTAATATGTTAAAAATATAAAAGTATTAAAAAATAATTAAGAAGATTTAAAATTTATTTTATTCCTATATTCACAAGATCACATAAGATATTCACTAGTAATATCTTCTTCATTAAAGATCATTAAAACACTCGATCAAATGAAGCGACTCATTGATACTACAATATTCAATCAGGAAAAAAAGCCCAAAACATAGAGAAATCACGCGAGTGCTCAATAAAGTAATTAATGCGTCAATAAAGAAACATAATATAGTATTTGTTTTAAATGGCACAGAAATAATTAATGCATCAATTTAGGATTACGATTCATTGAAGTCATGCAGTGACTACATTCAACATATATTATAATCATTGGATTTCTTAACTTTAAATCATAATTATTAATTTTTTTTAAATAAAATGATAAAAAAAAAAAATATAAGTGAAGAGAGAGTAAAACATGTAAATACAGGGAATCCCAATCCATCAATTTAAGGTATACATGGTTCCAATGCTTATGAATGATCGCCACTACTTTTGAGTCCGTCCACCAAAAGCATATAAAAACGGGGGGAAGAATTTGATGTAGCGTAGATGAATGTATCTTATCATGAAAAGTTATATATATTGGATGTTTTTTCGCGTCAAACCCCTAGATTATAATAAATAGTTGAGTAAAGATTTAAATTGGTCCTCGATAAAAATATATAATGACATTTTGATTCTTAAGAAATGAAAAATACCAATTTGATCCTCAATAATATAAAATATGAGTCAAATTAATCCTTTTTAGGGTGATTTTTAGGTACATTTTGATTCCTATCAATGACTATTTTGATCCACATTTTATATTGTTGGGAACCCAATTGGTATTTTTCATTTCTCAGGGATCAAAATGTCTCCGTGTTTTTTTGTTAATAACCAGTTTGGACCTTTACTCTAAATAGTTTATAACGGATAAGTTTGTAACTTTATTTAGTATACATTTTTTCTCACTAACTTATAACATTTTTATACTAGTTTGTAGCGTTTTTTCAGATGCTACTTGAAATAGCGTTTGAACTTATAACTTAATATTTTTATTTTATTTTTATCTTTACTATTTTAATTAAATTCCTCATTTATCCTCTCTTAAATAACATAAAAAAATCTTAATCCATAATTTCACTAACTAGATATAAGTTTAGGATAAAAATTAACAAAAAAAATATATGTCTAGTTAAAAAAATATATATAAAAAATCATATTAACATGTCATTTTATTTAGACTTATTGCACTTTTGGAGTTTTGGTCCTCCGATTATTGGTCATGTGAGATTTTAGTCCCTATGATTTTTTTTTAACACATTTGTTCCACCTATTTTTTTAACGTTGCGAATTCGGTCCTCCCATCCAATGTCCGTCAATTTTTTCAATGATCAACTGAGAGAAACCACTGCTTTAAGGGCACAGAAACTCTGGTAGAGCTTTTACCGCCTTTGCCTCTCCGCTTCAACATGATTCAATGGATTCTTAATGTCATTTATCGGTTTCTTTCCTCTTTTACGGACCGTTTTTTAGGTTTATCACAAAGTCCTTTATCATAGAAGCTCAAGCTGAGGTTTTATGCCCTTAAAGTAGTTGTTCCTCTTTATTGATTATTGAAAATTTGACAAATATTGGACAAGACGGCCGAATTTGCAACATTGAAAAAATAGAGGAACCAAATGTGCACAAAAAAACTATAGTGATCAAAATCACACATGATCAATAATAAGATGACCAAAAGTGCAATTGGACCTTTTATTTATATTATCTCATTTTGTTTAATAAAACTAATTAAAAAGTATTAAGTTAAAATTTTAAGTTTTTAGATGATAAATAAGTTAAAATAGATTAGAAGTATTAAAAGGGAATTATGTTTTAAATAAATACCACATATATATATAGAGAGAGAGAGAGAGAGAATTTATGTGAAAAAACATATAAATAGAGAAGTGCTAGAAACACAATCTTTCTAACACACTCTTCTATTGGTTGAAATTCATATTGATCCCACTAATTCATATGGATCCCACTTGAATTTTATAAGATACACATGAATTTCAACCAATAAAAGAAAGTATTTTGGAAAAAGGGTTAGAGTGTTGATATCATTTTTGATTGTGTAGAGGAATATCTTTCGATCACATGTTGCTATTTGCTAAAGCTAACAACACAAAAATGCATAATGAATTTCAACCAATAGAAGAAAGTATTTTGGAAAAAGGGTTAGAGTGTTGATATCATTTTTGATTGTGTAGAGGAATATCTTTCGATCACATGTTGCTATTTGCTAAAGCTAACAACACAAAAATGCATAATGAGTAGTACATCTTAGGGATGAACAACGCGGTTATAGAACATTTACTATTAGCTTCGCTAGTAAAACCGCAATTACTTTCCAATATACATTAACATGGCAAACATTGCTTAACAAATGACTCTATCCTTAAACAATCTAAATTTATCTATCATTTCATTTACAAAATGAGAAGAGAAGAAAAAAAGGGTTGCAATTAATAATTGATCTCAATCTTTTAAATTGATATATTGAGATCAATCCTGGGTTTCTTGATCAATGGAAAAGGAACAACAGAGTTACACCTTGGACATTTGGGATTGTTCTTCATTATCAATACATAAGATAGGCAACCAGGGCACCCTGCAGCCATTGGCGAAGAAAACAACTTGTCATCACTTTCTTCTTCTTGGATTTCTCTGATTGAAGAGGATGAAGATGAATAGGAAGCAGATGGTGATGAGAATGATGATGATTTCAACAAAGATGCCCTCTTCCTCATTGGCTCTTTCTCTGCTCTTTCAAGTGCTGATTTCACTTTGTCAAGGGTGCACACACTTTGATAAGTGCTTGATGGCAATGAAGATGAAACCAGCTTCAAGTCCAAGCTTGTTTCATCAAAAAGGTTCAAGGGCACTTTAGATGAAGAAGGAGGGAAGTTTAGGTCATGAAGTTTTGGACCTGCTTGATTCATATGGAGTTTGTGTTCAGACACAGGTGAGGAGCCTAATGGGTTGCACCTCTCAATATACACTTTCCCTGACTGCAGCCATTGACAAACGTCAACAACAAAAACCCATTACAACTTATCCATAAAAAAAAGACACCAAAAAATGCGAAGTAATAACCGAGTTTGCCATTGATCCTGTAAATTATTGAACATGGTGACATCAATTTAAACAAACTCTATCAGAATCAAACAAATGATTAATATAAATATAATTAAAGGTGACATCACAAAAGAAAATTTTACACGTAGGGGTGTCATGCATAGGGAAACGCTGAAAATCTATCAAGTTGGTAACATAGCAGCATAAGAGCTTAGATACCAGAAAAATGAATCCTTAAGGATTGGTTTTTGGAAGAAATAAATACAAAGGCACAATGAACGAAACGAAATTGATTTATTGTAGGCCTGCTGATAAGAGTTAACGTTAAAAGCCAGAAGTTTAATAACACCGACAAAAACAAAAATAAAGACCATTACAGAAGTTTAATTCTTTTTTTTATTTAAAAAATTCCTTTAATTCTTTTAATTATCAATCAATTATCAATACATTCTTTTCCTCCAACTTCTCAGCAACCAATCACAAAGCCATGAAAGAAAACAAATCGCAACACTTCAAAATCAAGCATTCCAATCCATAACATAACCAAATTTCATTTCATCACGTCTAAAAAACGAAAACCAAAAATATTATATAAGAAACAACCAAGTTTGAAGAATTTTGTAACCACAATAATACAATAAGAATTAAAAAGAAAACAAAATTTGTGAAATAAAAAAATTAATTTAAAAGGTTCCAAATTACGATAACTATAAAGTTTAGTGTTTGGAACAAGAAACCCAGAAAGAAAACCGTGACACCCAAATCAAAACAAAGAGATTATTCTAATTACCTGAACAAAACAATTAAGAATAAAAACGGAACAAATTTAACTAAAATTAAAAAAAAAACTCCAAATTCTGATAACTCAAAAGTTTATATCTTTGAAGGAAAAAACACAAACCCAGATAGAAAATTGTGGCACTAGATTAAAACTTCTGTTTCTAATTCCAAAAATTATGAAATTTCCGTGTGCACCATCTTTTTCTGGCAAGAAAGAAAATTAGTTTTTTTTTTCTCGGGAAACAAACAGGGATACCTTAAGGTCGAGGCGCTTCTCCCATCCAATGGGTACCTGCAAGTCGAGGTCCAATTCCTGGGTTTCAATGGAGGAGGAGCCACCGAGCAAGTCGCGAGTGATCAGAGCCGTTGATTTCTCAATGTTGGATTCATTTTCCAGCGTCCGATGGTGGTGCTGGTTGTCCTCCTTGTAGGCACTCCCAAGAATCCTAACCAGAGAGCTCACTTCAGCAGCCATTGATGGGTTCCAACCCCAGAGAGTTTGATTCTTGTTCTTCTTCTGCGAGATAGAGAGAAAGATGGGAGTGATGGGTTGTTTATATATGATGCTCGTAACTAAAGATAGATTGATAGATAGAGAGTCCGTTACAATAAAATCCAATAAATGAGAAATTAAAAATATATTAAATTTAAAATGGAAAAAATCCAACCTGATATCGTCATAAATTAATTTACGTGCCGTAACATTAATAAAATTTATGAATCACATTTACTAAATATTAATCCTTCCATTTTAAAACCTCTATATCATTTTATTAATTTTATTTTATTAAAAATACTCACAACAGTTGTTATATAACTAGGTTCCGAAAGTATGTTGTTAAAGGTTCGATTCATACTGTGTGTATGATAAAGATTTTGTTGGGAGAAACAAAACTCATTTCGATAATCTCTGCATCTCAAAATATATTAATCTCTGATTATCGGTTAAGAATATACTTGTGCACACAAAAAATATTTTTATATCATTTTAGATAATAAAATAAATTTTATTTTGCTTTACATGTTGTTTTAAATTATTTTCTAGGATTTCTGGAGTATTTATTTTCCTCATGTAGTTTGGATTTTGCCTTCCTTATTATGAAAAAAATTATAAAGGAATTAATTAATATTTGTAGATATTTTTTATTTTTTATATCTATAATAAATTTAAATAAGGAAATACATTAACTAATAAAGTAAGAGAATAATTTATGAGTTTAATTGTTATGCACTGACAGTGTAAAATATTTTTAAACAGACATCCAATCATAAGTTGCTACATCAGTAAAAAAAAATTGACTCTTATCCTAACTACCTTAAAAGTCATCCATATCATAATTGGTGATTGGTTGTTTGTGTAAAAATATTTTATACTGTCAGTGCATAGCAATTAAACTCATAATTTATTTCAATATTATTATATTTTTCAAAAGTTGGAAATACTTAATAATTTTTAATTCTTTTAATAAACCTTAAATGACTAATATTTTGGCTATGTTTCACAAGACTAAATCGCTAGTTTATGACGGATGGGTTTGTAATTTTGTTTGATAAACATTTTTCTAACTAGCTTATAATGTTTTTTCAGACGCTACTTGAAGTAGCATTTGAACTTATAACTTATTGTTTATTATTTTTTTCTCACTTTTATCCTTACTATTTTAGTTAAATTCCTCATTTATTCCATGTTAAATAAAATATCCTTTGTTAATAAAAACAAAATATCCTAAAAAAATTTAAGGACTAATTTCACTAAATATATATATATATATATATAAACATATAAATATATCTTTTTATGTAATTTTATATTTATCAGTTAGTTCAACTGCTTATTTTATCAAACACTTCAAATCCAATAAGCTAGCTTATTCTCTATCCGCTATCGATTAGCTCATCTGCTACTTCCTCCTGTCCTTATTATAAGCAAAAAGTCCCAAAAATTTTGGTCTAATATATAAGCAAATTTCAACTACTTTCATCCTATTTAATGACATTGTTCCTAAAATACCCTTCATTTAATACCAATTTTGTTTTTCAATAACTCAATATGGGATGCATTTAATAAAAATTGAAGTTTTCTATGAAGGTTACTTTAGGTAATACCCTTAATTTTTTAACAACATTAAATAAGATTAACCAACTTTCTTAATATGTGTGTTCCATTTAAGTTTTACTTATAATAGAGACCGGAGTAGTATCAACTATAAGCTCATCTGCTATCATATAGCTTACTTGCTATCCGCTAATTTTTACCAAACCGAGCCTTTGAAAGAGAGAGAAAGTAAAAGGTTGAATGAATAATTCAAAGTTCAAACTGTTTTTTTAAACATATATTTAATCAACAAATTGAATCATAAGTATCAACAAGGTCCAACACAGTTGGTAGATAACTTAGTTACTTAACCATATTATCAGGGGTTCAATTCCTACCAAGGCACACAGAAAAAATTGAATTATAAGTATAAAAGGGCTATTTTCATGACAATTGTATGGAATAATGTAAAAAATATACCAAAATTAAATCATAAGAGCATCTCCAATAAGAGTTGTTTAAGGGTTGCACAGAGTTAAGCAATCGCTCCTTATACAGTTGCACTATTAGAGTGAGCTTATGTGAAAATGAGTTGTTTGTAAGAGTTGTTTATATAAGCTACGGTTCTTATATAAGAACCCCCAATGAAAAGAGGAGAGAGAAAAATAGAGAATTGCATTGGTTATATTTTTTTGAAAATTGAAATAACAATAAATGTCAATAAAGATGTGAGTAACTTAGGGACTCATTTGGTAAACTTTTTAGGTAGTGTTTGGTATCATACATGTTTTAATATTTTCAAGAAATTAAGGTTGGGAATAAAAGTTTTTCATGTTTGATACAACAGATAAAAAATCATTCATTGGCAGAAAAGATGTCTGGATATAAATTTTGTGAATGAAAGTTAAAATTACATTCTCATATATAAGGGTAAGAAAGAAATATTCCTGATAATGAAATTCTCGAGAATGTATTTTACCTGAAAAAGAAACATTTCATAAATCAAACGTCACCTTCGAATTACACCATTGAAACATAGGATTTCTTAAAGTAGTATAAAGTAGAAGATGGTGAGAAAACATGGTAGGACCCATAAGTGGTGTATCCTCCGAAGAGAGAGAAATGAATTCATTAATTTGTTAATTGAATTGATTTTTTTGAATCAAATTGAAAATTCATTAATTGTTTTTAAGTTGAATCAAATTGATTTCATTAATTGTTTTTAAGTTATTTTCGTTATTGTTATGATATTTTGAGATTAAATGAATTCATTAATTTGATTTATTGTTGAATTTAATGTAGGGCTATCAATTGATGGGTAGTGGAGGAGTGGGAAGAGAATTCAAGAAGAGGAAAAGTATGGCAGGCAAGTAATGGGAGCATTGAATGCGAGGAATAGTAGACAAATTGCAGCTTTAATTGGGTAATTTGGAATGTAAACCCATTCACTTAACTGCTTTCAATTTTGGGTAATGTAATTATCACAGGGTAATTATGATTTTGGATTTATTCTCTAATTAATTACTACTATATTTTTTTTAAAAAGTTGTTAATCAGTATCTACAAACACTAGTTAAAAAATAAACAAATACCAGATTTTTTTTAAAAAATTAATTAGATCCTTTTTAATACTTTAAATATATTATTTTTAATACAAGATTATTTTTTTGAATTCTTTGACTAGAGATAATATTTTTTGACCAATCAAAATATAATACAAAATTGTTCCACATTTTGTTGGATACATGATCATATTCCCTTTAAGAAAAACCAACACTTATTGGTTCAAGTAGTAAGAAATTTGGTTTTTCTTAACCAAGATTTCGGATTTGAGTCTCGTTAGTTGAAAAAATATATATTAAGAGAGTTTTGTCTCTTTAAATGGGTCTTCTCAACTCGACTCAAATTAGTGTCTAATATTCTCTTCGTCCCTTAATATAGAAACCTTTTAGTGGATTTTTTAGAGCCTGTTTGGCAAGGCAATTTTACGAGCTTATAGCGGATAGCTTATAGCGGATGAGAAAGTAGCCCCGTTTCGTAAGCGCTTGTGTCACGAGCTTATAGCGTTTTTTCCAGACGCTACTTGAAGTAACGTTTGAGCTTATAGCTTATAGCGTTTCATTTTTCTTTCCACTTTTATCCTTATTATCTACATTTAATTCTATCTTTATTCTCTTCTCTCTCTTTTATGTAAAATCATTAATGAAGATGTCCTTTTATGTCTTTTTATATTTTTCAGCTAGTTTAACCGCTAATTTTACCATCCGCTATCCGCTACCTCATCCGCTATCCGCTATAAGCTATCCGCTATCAGCTAGTTTATCCGCTAACAACTAATTTTACCAAACATGCCCTTAATCCCAATTTATAAGATCATTTTCAAGTTACTATGCTGTATTAATTATTTTTTTACTAAATTACCCTTTAAAAATGATGAGTCACATTAATTGAGTGGATGATTAATTAATTGAAAAAAAGTAGAATTATAAATGTAATAAATTTAAAGATAATTTGATAAAATTATATATAAATTTAATGTCATTAGTTAGAATAACCAATTTTCTGATTGGTTAAAAGGTTACTATACTGTGAGTATCATTTACGGATACCGAAAAGTCTCTTACTAGTACCAAAATTATTCCATTAAGAAAAAGGTGTTAGTTACTTTCAGTGGCTTCAAGCTCATAAATGAACTTTGGACCTTGCAGAAGCATAACCGCAGATTTTTGTAATTATCAAACCCTCAATTAATTTTGGTATAATACAGACAGCTTTGACACGTATAAAAGGCTGGATGGTAAAACCTGGCTCCGGCAACTGTGTGATCCACTTTTCATAGTATTTTTTATATTATTTGCATTATTTTAATAGGAATGAGATTTGATTTTGTCATATATTATATGTAGATATAAATATGATATTTTGTAAGTGTCAAATTTGTTCAAATACAATAATACAAATAATAAAGGTTTAATTGCACTTTTGGTCCCTCAGGTATCACGATTGTGCAATTTTGGTCCCTCGGGTTTTAATTGCGCCAATTGGGTCCTTTAAGTATCACGATTGTGCAATTTTGGTCCCCCAAGTTTCAATTGCGCCAATTGGGTCCCCACGTATCATGATTGTGCAATTTTGGTCCCCCAATTATCACGATTGTGCAATTTTTAATGTCAGTAGCCTACATAGGACACGTGGGACTGATTTGACACTTAGTGAAGTCAACTTGACAGTTTACAGGATATTCTTATAAGACATCATTGACATCTTACACAATTTAATGGTCAAATGCACATCATTAAGTGTCACATAAGAATAACATGTAAGCTGCCAAACTAGTCTAATTAAGTGTCAAATCAGTCGCACATGTGCTTCATAAGCTATTGATGTTAAAAGTTGCACAATCGTGATACTTGGAGGATCAAAATTGCACAATCGTGATACTTGGGAGACCAAAATTGCACAATCATGATACGTGGGGGACCCAATTGACGCAATTGAAACTTAAGGGATCAAAATTGCACAATCATGATACTTGGAGGACCCAATTGGCGCAATTAAAACTCGGGGGACCAAAATTGCACAATCGTAATACCTGAGGGACCAAAAGTGCAATTAAGCCAATAATAGAACTCTTGATTTTGTGCTACCATTTGTCATAGTTTCATTCTGTTTTTGCGTATTTTCCATAGTTTTTTTTTTCAATACTCACAAAATTTGTATAACTTACAGCATTTAAAAAATTAATTATTTTGAACGATCAAATTCTTTGTTAACATTTAAAGCACTAATTAATTTCTTTAAATGGGGTAAGTTAATTTCAGAGTGATATTAAAGATCACTCAAAGAAATATTCTATTTATCGTGTGAAAGGTTGAACATAAAGGCAAAATTTCATAAAAAAGATAAATATATTATCTCTTAAAATAATAATTACATCCCTTTTCAATAAAAACTTGTTTTTCCTCTTAATTCTTAAATTAGAGTTCATGCGCACAATAAAAAAATGGTTGTGCGAATTCGAGTAGAAAAAGATTAAATTTGATTTTAAGAACAGGGATGAAAATATGCTTTGTCCAATCAGGTTCCTGAACCTATCAACCCTTTTGTTTTTGTTAAATTAATAATATTGTAACTTCTATCTTATTGGGATGGCCCCTATTCAGCAAAAAAAAAAAAAAATTGTAATAGTGTAAATGTGTAATACGTTGTGCTTGTGGCGTCCTGGTGTTCTCCTCTTGTCCGGCGCCCCTGATTCTCACAACTTAGCAGGAGAGTTTGCCCCTCAGAACTACTCAGCTTGCACAGTTACCATAACAAATTTTAGCAAAAAATAGGTTGATTGGTCTTATATATTTTTTATTTTTCACATCAGTCCTATAAATTTTATTTTTTTCAATTTAGTCCTACACGTTATGTTTCGTTTTCATTTTAGTTTTTTCCGTCAATTTCAACCTTATGGCGTTAGATTTAAAATCACGTGTCGGACTAATGTGATAGCTACATCAGGTCAAAACTGACGGTGTTAGGTCGAAATTGACGAAAAAGACTAACATGGAAACAAAGCATAACGTATAGAACCAATTGAAAAAAATAAAATTTAAAGGACCAATGTAAAAAGTAAAAAAAAAAAATATATAAAACCAATCAAACTATTTTGCCAAAAATTTAACTGAAGCCAACTATTCGTGCAAAAACAACATTCAAATTCACTTCAGTACAAAAAAGATTACATTCCTAATGTGTTATAAGGCTTCCATTGTTTTCTTATTTTTTTTTTCCAATTTATATTTCTAACTGCAAAATCATCTTTCATTTCTATTATTGTTAACTATTATACCTTTTCATTTATTAGATGGATTTAATATCAATTTTTTTATTAATTTAATTTAATATCAATTTTTTATTAATTTAATTTTTGACTCATTTATATTTATGATTTTTTTAATGAGGAAGTCACCTACAATCGACGCATTCTTTAAAAGGGAGAATGTTGAAATTCAAACATCTAATGAACTATCAAATCCATATTGATAATATGATGCAAATTTCTGATTTTGGAGCATTAGAAACTATTTCTGATATATGTCATTGGTTGATAAAAACTAGAAA
The DNA here is from genome assembly GCA_039655645.1 of Ammopiptanthus mongolicus. NCBI lineage: Eukaryota > Viridiplantae > Streptophyta > Magnoliopsida > Fabales > Fabaceae > Ammopiptanthus > Ammopiptanthus mongolicus. The sequence continues at coordinate 21,170,877 of CM077346.1, read as the reverse complement.
AGCAGAACTATATAGTGATAACTCTTATTCTCACACTTCCTATTTCTATAGGTACTACAGAACGATATTTTTCAGCTATGAATATAGTCAAGACTATAGTTCGCAACAAGATGAAAGATGAATTTTTGACTGACTGTCTGTTAATATATATTGAATAGAAAATTGTTGAAAAGTTTAGTGTAGATTCAATTATAAATGATTTTCGTGACATACGAAAGAAGTTTTGTGTTTAATATGTTACTAATGTAATTAATGTTTTGGAACATATAATTATGAATATTTTGTATGAAATTTGATGCATATATATATATTTGTTGTGTAACACCCTGATTTTTCGTGCTTTCTAAGGACGATAAACTCAATTAATGAGTTTATATTTTTATCTATGCTTTAGAAAATGATTCTGGGAAAACTAAAATCATATTCATGTTTCATATAATCGTAGGAGCCTACGATTAAAGTTTCGGCCGAAAACTCAACCGAAGCGCGATCTATGTTTTTCAGATGATAGTGTTTTTCTACTATCAATACCTAATCTTGACTAATGGACGAGACCATCAGTCTTAGAATTCGATCCTCTACTTTTTTTTTCTTTCTAAAATGCGTCCTGACATCCGAAAATAAAAATAATATTTTAAATTCGGACTGATAATCGATCCGGAAGACGTTTCGAGCTGTCTTAGGGTTTTTCGAGACCCATGATCATATGTTTTTCATGCCAGAACTATGTCGAGATATTTGAGGGCTCAAACCAATGTCGTGATGATTTCAAAATGTCGGAACATGAAATGACCAAATTGCCCTTGGTTGGTTAGTTTTTACTAATTACCATTTTACCTTTCTTGCTCATTCAATCTACTTAAATGAAAATGTCTAACATTTTCACTCTTATCCTCACCCAAAAATTTGACCATCATCATCATCAACTCAACTTCACCTTTTCTCTCTTATCTCTTCCTTTCTCTTCATCAAAAACTCCATTGTTGGAGACTTCAAGCTTGGATTTTGTGAAGCAATCTTCACCAAATTGGAAGTAGATCATCATAGGAGGTAGAATCTCATCTCCATCTCTCCTTTCTCTCCTCAATTTTTCATGATCATAGGTGTTAGGGTTTTGTCCCTAAAATCTTAAAAAATCCATGAAAAATTGTAGGAAAATCGTTTCTGTATCAAACCAATTTCTATGGCCTAGATTCATGACATACTTGTATGATCCAAGATCTTAGAGCCAAGAAACCGCCCTAGCTATATTTTCTAGGAGGAGGCCGAACCCCCTATGTGTGTAGGGTAGGGTTTTTGGTTGGTTTTTTATGTTTTGAACTGATATCTAGGGTTATCACACTTAGTTAGGGTGTTATCCAAGAAATGAGAAATTTTGGAGCTCCCTAGCTATTTTCAGTGTAATAGGGCCGAACCCTAGGGGTGGTGCAGTAGGAGAAATCTTTGTCTTTTTGAGTTAATGCCTTTATGGTTTGTGTGTATGTAGTGATCGGCAGCTAGCTGAGCCCGTTGTCAAGTTGATCGGGTGTTCACAACTTACCTTAAGACCACAAGAGGTAAGGGGATAAACCTGAGGAACTACATTTTTGACAGCTATGTGTTGCATCGGTGTTTATATTGTAATTAAATGTGCTGTATTTGACTATTGGTTGATTGTTTGATTTACTGCTGTTGATTGAATATGCATGACATAACTACTGACATATTTGAAAACATGCTATAATTGTTGAATAATTGTATGGATGTATCGTGTGCCCTGCTGTGGGATTTAAGGCTTTAGAGGACCTAATTTTGATTAGGATCCGTGTAACACCTCGATTTTTCGTGCTTTTTAAGGACGATAAACTCAATTAATGAGTTTATATTTTTATCTGTGTTTTAGAAAATGATTTTGGGAAAACAAAAATCATAGTCTTGTTTCATCTAATCGTAGGAGCCTACGGTTAAATTTTGGGCCGAAAACTCAAACAAAACCCGATCTATGTTTTTCAGATGATAGTGTTTTTCTACTATCACGACCTAATCTTGACTAACGGACGAGACCATTAGTCGTAGAATTTGATCCTCTATCTTTTTCCTAAAATGTGTCCTGACGTCCAAAATATAAATAATATTTTATATTCGGGCCGAAAATCGATCGAGGAGACGATTCGAGCTGTCTTAGGGTTTTTCGAGACCCACGATCAGATATTTTTCATGCCAAAATTGTATCAAGTTATTTGAGGATTCATACCAATGTCGGGATGATTTCAAATATCGGGATGAGAATTGATCAAATTGCCCTTGGTTAATTTTTATTACAAATTACCTCTCCTATTATTAAAGTATTAAAACCCTAAATATCTATCAACTTTCACTCTTATCCTCCCATTCTCTTTCTCATTTTTTCGGCAGCCCCTTCCTCTCAACTCTATCTTCTTCCTTTCTCTCCTTTCTCTTTTACTCTCATCAAAATCTCCATTGTTGAAGGCTAAAAGCTTGGATTTTTGTGAAGCAACCTTCATCAATCTTGGAGTGAATCATCATAAGAGGTAATATTCCATCTCTATCTCTCTCAATCTCTCCTTTCTCTCCTCATATTTTCATGATCAAAGATGTTAGGGTTTTGTCCCTAAAATCTTTGAAAATCCATGAAAAATTGTAGGAAAATCGTATCTGTACCAAACCAATTTCTATGGCCTAGGTTCATGACATACTTGTATGCTCCAAGAGCTTAGAGCCAAGAAATCTCCCTAGCTATATTTTCTAGGTGGAGGCCGAAACCCCCTATGTGTGTAGGGTAGGGTTTTGGTTGGTTTTTAATGATCTGATCTGATATCTAGGGCTGTCACACTTAGTTAGGGTGTTATCCAGAAAATGAGAAATTTTGGAGCTCCCTAGCTATTTTTAGTGTAATAGGGCCGAACCCTAGGGGTGGTGCATTAGGAGAAATCTTTGTTTTGTAAGTTAATGCCATTATGATTTGCGTGTATGTAGTGATCGGCAGCGTGCTGGGCCAGTGATCAAGTTGATTTGGTGTTCATAACTTAGCTGGAAGCTACAAGAGGTAAGGGGATAAACTTGAGGAACTCCATTTCCGACAGCTATGTGCTGCATCGGTGTTTGTATTGTATTTATAGTCTCTATCTGATGTTGGTTGATTACTTGATTTACTGCTTTTGATTTGAGTATGTATGATATAACTGCTGATATAGTTGAATGCATGCTATAATTGTTGAATGATTATATGGATGTATCGTGTGCCCTGCTGTGGGATTTAAAGCGTTAGAGGACCTAATTTTGATTAGGATCCGACATCGTGTAACTTAAAAGCTTTAAAAGTCTGAAATGTATTTTTATAATGAAAAGTGAAGTTTAAAAGCAAATAGGGCATTAGAAACCTTCAATTGTCCTAATTTGATAAGTTGACCCTTTGAGTAAAGGTATTTTGAGAAATGTGATTTTCAAAGTTATATTGAGTTTATTCAAGAAAAAATGGGTTTTGGAAGCTTTGTTTTAAGTTCGTATTTCACCGAAAAACAACTAAAAAAAAGGAAATGGTCTTTAGACCAAGTTTTGTTTTATAGAAAAACCGATCCCGATGACTTTGTGTAAGTATCGGAGATTTAGGTTTTTGGTTTTCGAGTTTTCAAGAAAAGTGGTTTAAAGCTTAGAAACTAGAAATCGAGACGTCGGGGTTCTAGGGTTCTGCTGTGATCCTGTCGGCTTAGGGACGATCTTTGTGGTCCTGTGAGCTTGAGGATGGTTTTATGATCTTGAATCCAACGTCTTAGACTGGTGCATCGGTTAGGGATGTTTTGGGATTTGAGTTGTTTTTGGACTAAATGTCCTGTTTTGAGAAAATGTTTTTGAGACTCAAAGAGTTTAAGACATTATGGTGGTTGTTAGCGTTGATGCTACAACGAGGAAATATTGATGCGACAAAGATCAATTATCGGAAACTAGATAGTTTCTCATGCATTTTGTGTGTTGGGCAGACGTGCCGTGAAACGGGGGACCTTGATAGGCAAGGGGAACCTGAGATGACTTAATGTCATTATGTAATATTGTGCCTTGATGGACAATGATGTCATACGTGCCAGGGAGAGCGTATTGTGCCCAGTGATGAGGACAATATAGTATGACTTATACATCGTGAGTACCACTGACATGCACGTCCATGTATTATTTCCTGGAAAGGGTTATGTGCTCACGTTTGGCCGAATATTGATTCTGGCGTTTGTTATTGTATCCTGCGGGGCAATAACGTTGAGTCTGATCAACTCATGTTTATGGTGATGAGATTTCCGGAAATCTAGTTTGAATATTAGTTGAGATATATGGAAGTGCCATGCATACGTTTAGAGGATAATGTTGATTGTGGGTACGAAGCCCTTGTGCCTTTACTGCTGTTATTACTTGATTATACATGTTGTATCATGTGATGTATGATGATTCGAGTGAGTTATATTATATGAATCTGCTGTTTTGGATTGGGCATATAGTTGTCGTTTATGGATTCATATATTGGTTTCTCACCCTTGCATGTTTTTGGACTGGTTGTCCTTTGGTATATATATTATATCTTGTTTACAGATGGAGTCGATGCCAGGCCACCTAGCGCACTCGGGGATGCGCGTCCTGGTTTTTGACCGAAGGACGGACCCAGCCGCGTGGGTTATCCACCCGGGAGTGGGAAGCGCGGCATACACAAGACCAGTCTGCACAGTGAGCGGGACGACGGAGACGGGACCTCACAAGAGCACTCGTACTGTGGAGACCGTCCAGGTACCTCTACCTCCCATCTGGATGATGCTGCAGGCCCTTATGCAGCAGGGTGTGAATGTGTGATCGAGTATGTCGTCCCCGCTGCACAGTCCCCGCAGCAGCCGCCACAGACACCTCCCCCGCCTTTTGTTTTGGTAGCGGGTGAGCATGTAGTGGAGGATGTGGAGGAGGAGGAGGAGGAGGAAGACCCTGAGGAGGATCCTTAGGAGGACCCGGAGGATCATCTTTCGGATGCTTCCGAGCCTCATCCACAGGAGAATGGGAACATAGGTTCCCAGGGTTCTTCTCCTAGTTCTAGCATTGGACCTTCCTCTGGAGGATTGTCCAATGGCTTCCATTAGTTGGACCAGCTTAGGGTGTAGACTTTCTTTTGAGGCAGCGGTTTTTGGTAGTCTGTTAACGACTACTGATGGCCATAGGTTTTAGAGATATGGTTCCAGACTATCGCTGCCTAGTTTATAGCTTTTTAGAAGTTCATCTTTTATCGTTCTTTTGAAAAGGGACGTGTTGTCCATAGCTATAGTTGATGTACATATATATATTGTTATATATGAGTAGTTCTATTCTATTTGGAGTGGTGGCTTAAGAGTATTAATAAGCAAAATTTTATTACAATTTTCAGAATCTAATTATATAAAGGATTTATTTTCCGAAAGTAAAACCAGCGAAATTTGATTTATCGATTGAATATATGTTTTGAGTTACAAACGTGGTACGGGTTTTAAGGGTGTCACAATCCGATATCGTGGAACTTAAAAGCTTTAAAAGCTTGAAATGTGGAATTAAGAAAATAAATATGCTTTACTGTTTCTCAATTTAATTGAAGAGAAAATAAATAAATAATCTCCTGTGAAATAAAATGTAATGAACAACTGCTTTTAAGGAAAATCAACTTAAAAGAGCAAAGTTGTGAAAATGTGGTTTTAATAATGAAAAACGATGTTTTTAAATTAAATAGGGCGCTAGAAACCTTTATTAGTTTTTAAATTGATAAAGTTAACCGTTTGAGTAAAAGCGTTTGACAAAACATGATTTTCAAATAAGTTGGTTTTATCCAAGAAAAAGGGTTTTTACAAGCTTTGTTTAAGATTTTATGTTCTACCGAAAAACAACGAAAGAAAAAGAAATAGTCTTTGGACTACGTTTTGTTTTATAGAAAACCGATCCCAAGGACTTTGTGTAAATGTCGGAGGTTTGAGTTTTTGGTTTTTGGAGTTTTCAAGAAAAGTAGTTTTAAACCTTAGAAACTAGAAACCGAGACGTCGGGGTTCTAGGGTTCTGCAGAAACACACGGATCAAGGATCCGTGTTAGTTGTGATCCTGTCGGCTTAGGGACGATCTTTGTGGTCCTGTAAGCTTAAGGATGTTTTTATGATCTTGAATCCAAAATTCTAGACTGGTGCATCGGTTAGGGATGTTTGGATTTGAGTTGTTTTTAGACTAAGTGTCTTGTTTTGAGAAAATGCTTTTGAGGCTTAAAGAGTCTAAGACATTATGGTGGTTGTTAGCGTTGATGCTACAACGAGAAAATATTGATGCGACAAAGATCAATAATCGGGAACTAAATAGTTTCTCATGCATTTGTGTGTTGGGCAGACGTGCCGTGAAACGGGGGACCTTGATAGGCAAGGGGAACCTGAGATGACTTAATGTCATTATATAATATTGTGCCTTGATGGATAATGATGGCATACGTGCCAAGGAGAGCGTATTGTCCCCAGTGAAGAGGACAATATAGTATGACTTATATATCGTGAGTACCACTGACATGTGCGTCCATATATTATTTCCTGGGAGGTTACGTGCTCACGTTTTGCCGAATTTTAATTCTGTCGTGTGTCATTGTTGCTTGCGGGGCAATGACGTTGAGTCTGATCAACTCGTGTATATGGTGATGGGGTTTCCGGAAATCTAGATTGAATATTAGTTGAGATATATGAAAGTGTCATGCATACGTTTAGGGAATAACGTTGATTGTGGGGTACGAAGCCCTTATGCCGTTACTACTGTTAGTATATGACTATATATGTTGTACTATGTGATGTATGATGATTTTTAGTGAGTTACAATATATGAATCTGTTGTTTGGATTTGGGCATATAGTTGTCGTTCTTGGATTCATATATTGGTTTCTCACCCTTGCATATTTTCTGGACTGGTTTGTCCTTTTGGAATATATATTATATCCTGTTTACAGATGGAGCCGATGCCATATCAGCTCGCTCACTCGGGGATACGCGCCCTAGTTTTTTTATCGGAGGACAGACCCAGCTGCATGGGTTATTCACCCTGGGGTGGAGAGCGCAGCATATACCGGACCAGTTTGCACCATGAGAGGGACGACGAAAACGGGACCTCGTGAGAGTACCCACACTGTGAAGACCTTCCAGGTACCTCTACCTCCCATTGGAATGATGCTGCAGGCTCTTATACAGCAAGGACTGATCGAGCATCACGTCCCCGCTGCACAGCCCCCGCAGCAGCAGCCACCACAGCCACATCCCCCGTCTTTTGTTTTGATAGCGGGCGAGCATGTAGTGGAGGATGTGGAGGAAGAGGAGGAGGAGGAGGAGGAAGACCCGGAGGAGGATTCTCAGGAGGACCCGGAGTATCATCCCTTGGATGCTCCCGAGCCTCATCCACAGGAGAATGGGAACGTAGGTTCCCAGGGTTCTTCTCCTGGTTCTAGCATTGGACCTTCCTCTGGAGGATTGTCCAATGGCTTCCATTTGTCTGACCAGCTTAGGGTGTAGACTTTTCTTTTGAGGCAGCGATTTTTGGGTAGTCTGTTAACGGCTACTGATGGCCATGAGTTTTAGGGATATGGTTCCAGATTGTCGCTGCCTAGTTTCTAGCTTTTTAGAAGTTTACCTTTTATAGTTTCTTTTGTAAATGGGCATGTTGTCCATAGCTTCAGTTGATGATGTATATATATATATATATATATATATATATATATATATGAGTGCTCTGTTTGTTTTTCTGAGTTGTAGTTTTATGGGTATTAAATAAGAAAAAAATTTATCACGATTTTCAGGATATAATAAGATATATATTAAATGAATCGTTTTTCGAAAGTAAAACCAGCAAGTTTTATTTATCTTTTAATTGGTGTTTTGGGTTACAAACAGCGACATTGGTTTGAGGGTGTCACATGTTGAATAAACTTTAATTTTTATAACTGCCCCTTGCATCATCCAAGTCTGGCTTCGTCCCTGTTTAAGGATATGTTCAATGATCTAACTTATTGGAGTTGCTTAACTCCTCTTTTTATGGATATTGTCATGTCACACTACCACTTTTTACTTTATACTATTTTAAGCAATTATTCACTCTAATAGTGCAACTTTAAAAAGTTTGAGTGCTTCTATATAAACCAGTTGCTTCTATAAGCAACGATACTTATAGCTGGATGTCCTGTCACTAACACCCTAACTGTCCTACCATAAGAACTGATTCTTATTTCTTAAGCATCTCCCATCGAAGATGTTCTAATATTTATATGTATAAAATGAAATATGATTTCTTTGAAAATGCAATCTTGATTCTAATTTCAACATATACGAATTTCTAGAATCGCCATCTAGGTCCTTTATTGCCTCACCCACCCATTTGTGGACCCAGATTCCCTACAGTCAGGGATTCCTTAAATTCATACAAACATCTTAATCTATAGCAGGATTTTATATAGTCATTTTTTTACTACAGAGAATCCATTCCTCCTTTTCCCTCCTTTATTGATTTTCACTTCAAAAGCAACTTTGTTGTGGTTTACACACATATGCAGAGTAAAAAACTAACCAAAATATAATAGCAAACTAATAGACATTACAAGAAAAGGGGCCATTACGGACTACCAAAAACCCTCGGAAACGCCCTAAAGCCGTCGATAATGGCCCTTGTCCGATGAATAACCGACAGTCCAACATCCGTCAGAAGAGGCTCATCGGTAATGCATACCGACAGCTTAATGCAAAAGACATTCGGTACATACCGACGAAAGAAATCGTCGATAATGTCATAGGTAAATACCGACGTAAGAAACCGTCGGTAATCTCACAATAACTGTCAATGACCAGATCATTGATGAAAGCTACCGATGATCAATCCGTCGGTATTGTTCCGCTCACAATACTGACAACATTTTTCATCGGTAATTGCGCACGCGTAGTACCGACGACCATAGCAGTTGGTAATAGTAATTTATTTTTAAAATAATATTTTTACATTAATTAAATAATTAAAATTTTAATTATATTTTATATTTATTTTAAAAATATCTTTCATATTAATTATTTACAAATATTAATTTCTACAAATTAAAAATAAATAAAATATAACATCAAAAAAATTAAAATTATAACTCAAATGATAAATAATATATGTTTTTACAATAAATAGAAATATAGATGATAAAAAACTTAACATAAAAAATCTAGTAATCCATATCATAAGGGGACCAGAGAAGATGCTCAAATGAGTCGTCGTCCTCGTCCTTCCCAGTGCGCTGGGTCGACTGGCCAAGTTGTGGGGGATGCTACCGGGGGGCTGCTGCATCTGCTGTAATGTCACCAGTCTCAAGCCTCAATTTATCCAACATGTCAACAGAATAAGTCAAATCCAAAAGGCCCCAAAGCCCCAAATTACTAATCTTAGAAGTCACAACGGTACCATGATGCAAATCTAAAAGACCTCAAGCCTCAAATTATCCAACAAGCTGAAAACATATCAAAATACAATAATTAACACAAAACCGTAACAAACATTGAAAAACACAAATTGCCACAAACAAGACATAAAAACCTTCCAAAAGGTGGAAATAAAGGTGAAGTAACTTCCAATTCAGCAAACAAGTTCGATTCATCAAGGTAATCTTTTTGTGTTCGTAGACCTTCAAAAGAAAAAGGTTAAACTAATTATTTGGTTCCTATATATGACAATGATTTTCAATTTAGTTCCTATACGTAGAAACTTTTCAAATCAGTCCCTTTATGTACAATTATTTTTAATTTGGTTCTTATCATTTATTAGTGTTATAACGTCGTTTGTTGGAGTTAAACTATAGGGACCAAATTGAAAATGATTGTCACGTGTAAGGACTGAATTCAACAACAAAAAATTGAATTCGGTCCTTATATGTGACAATAATTTTCAATTTGGTCCCTACATGTGACAATCATTTTCAATTTGATCCCTGTCATATGACGGCGTTATAACACCGATGAACGATGAGGACCAAATTAAAAATAATTGTACATATATGAACTTATTTTAGAAGTTTTTACTTGTGACAATCACGTATAGGGACTAAATTCATGTATTGTTAGCAATACTTGTGAATATTGTCACTGCTGAAAAAAGTTTTTAAAATTAAAATTATTTAAATTATATTTCAGAGCGTGCCAACGTATGCTTCTATGGATGAAGTGACGTCTAAGGATTTATGTTGGTCCGTGGATCAAATGTAGTGTCTTATCCATCGTTTTTCTCCCTCACTCACAGTTTGGTTATTTAACGTTTTTGCTTATGCTTCTGTTCTTAGGGATTGGACACGAGCGTTTTACACAATAAACATCCACCCCTTCGAAACCTCGTATACAGAAAGGATGCAATTACTATTGATTGGCACATGCATGTAAGGACTGATTTTAAAACTTTTCAGGTATTGAGACCAAATAAAAAATGTGTGTCACATATAAAGATTAATTTGCTGATAACAGAGGCGAATTTATAAACGTATGCACATATAGGGGCCGATTTCCAAACTTTTTAGGTATGAGAACCAAATTAAAAATTCGCTATATGTATAGGGACTAAAACAGAAATGGATCCCTACAGTCACTTTTTAACTGTAGGGAGATCTTCATCATTGATTAATTTTGTGTAAAATAAATATATTAATGTAAAAGTGGATATATAAGATCCTGACCATAGATTAAGGTAAAATGCATGAATGCGTGAATTTGGTAAATGCGGAGAATTCGGATCCGGACCAAAACATTAGTTACTCCTAATATTTTAAGAATTTAATTTTTGATATACTATTAGTATACAAAATTCAACATTATCAATCAATGATATGTCATCCCATATGTGACTTTTATTGTAATTATTATAAAAGTGAAATAATTTTAATGATTTAGTGATACATGATTAATTATCAGTATAAACTTTTTTTTTATACCAATAATATATTATAATTAAATCTTTTTTAAAAGGACAAATAAAAGTAGATACGGAGTACACTCCCAAAGATACCCAAGTTATATTGAAAGTCATCATTCTATTATTATATCCTCATTTCATCCAATGTTGTTCGTGCGGAAACCGGAGAGGTACGGTAACTCCATAAGAACCCGAACCATGCTCATATATGAATAATACTGAATATAAAAGTTAAAATAAAAGTTAAACGAATCATTTGATATTTGTATATGATAATGATTTTAAATTTTTTCTTTATACGTAATTTTTTTTAAATTAATCCCTATTTTTATAATTATTTTAAATTTGATATTAGTCATTTATTTATATTATAATTTTATTTATTAAAATTAAAATATAAGGATTAAATTCAAAATCGTTTATCTACCTTAATTTATTTCTTTCCTTATCGTGTCAAATTGGTTATTGAAAAATAATTCCCTTCTCTCTGCTCTCTCTGACGTCTCCCTGCCCTACTACGTTTATCCACCTTGATTATTTCTTTATTGCTTTCCTGGTCAAATTGGTTATTAAATACGATATACAATAGTCAATGTGACTTGAACTTCATAGAGAAAGGGCAGGTACACAAACGAAGTATTTAATCCTAATGGAAAAATAAATGAAAAGAATTGTCAAAGTAGTATCTGGTGCTTTCATGCCAGGGAAGGTGTAAGTAATAAAGATGAGCCGTAACGTTTTTAAATGTAACATTTAATACCCCGGAAAACCTACTCCCTTCACTTCATGATATGATGAGTGCATGACGCTTAAAATCCCCTTGCATCCAAAAACAAAATGTATTTTTTAAGTTATCTTCTTTTAGTCGAAAAATATTTGCATTTAACAAATAAAGGAACTTAATATGGTTGGGCAACATTTATGTTACAAACTTAATGCTCTCCTTCTTTCTTTGGTAAACATTAAATTATAAATTTAATGCATTTTATGATTTATATACACACACAAAAAATGAAAAGCAATGGACAGGCCTCTTTCTGGTTGTACCATAATTTCTTAGATTGGGGTGAGGTAAGGTATTTAAGATGAACCATAAAATTCAGGACGGCTCATTTAATAGCATCAAATCCCCTCATGACGTGAGGTTCGTCCCTTTATATTTTCTTTCTTTTGTTTGTTAAGCGTGTTGCTTGTGCCTATTACTTACTCCTTCTCATTTCAAAATTTAAATAAAACATATATATTAAGGAAGTTGGTTAATCTCATTTAATGTTGTTAAAAAATTAAATATATTACCTAAAGTAACTTTCATAGAAAACTTCAATTTTTATTAATTGCATCCCACATCGAGTTATTGGAAAATAAAATTAGTACTAAATGAAAGGTATTTTAGGAACAATATCTTTAAATATGATGAAAGTAGTTGAAATCTGCTTATATATTTGATCCAATTTTTTGGGACTTTTTTGCTTATAATAGGGACCGGAGGGAGTATTTGTTTTAGGTAAATGCTAACCATTACTTTAAGGGCATTGATTAAGGATTCAAAGATATAAACTTTGTATTGAAAGTGGTGTATTTAAAACGTTCAACATTCAAAAGTTGTATTTTTCAATAAACTTTTTCTAACTTTAGATTCCTTAAACAATGCCTTTAGGACACTTGTTAGTAAGACCCTATCTTTTATAACAAAACTGAAGTACTAGTATTGTTTTGTTAGATGATAAATTCATTGATAATTTGATGGACAATGCTAGCAACTCAGTTTTCTCAACACTCTTTCCAACACATTATTTGTTATTAGGTGATTTGGTGGGATCCACTATATAGGGAGTTGACCCATTTTATTAGGGGTGGCAAAATGGGTTGGACCCTACCGGCCAACCCGTTTAACCCGTCTATTTTGGTGGGTTGAGTTGGAGTTCTCAATCTACCAACCCGTTTTGATCCGTCCCGTCCTATCCGTTTTGGGGGGCCAATGACGAGTCGGGACGGATTGACCTGTTTTGCCATCTTTACATGTTATTTAGTGCGTCCTATGATAAATTTATCTAATAATAAAAAGTGTTGAAAATAGATTGTTGTTAGTATTTTTCTAATTTGTTCATCCCCCTCTTTGACCATAGATTTGATTTTTCCCCCTCTATGTTGTTTGGTAATTGAATGCTTCATGTTAAATGTAAAATTTTTTAAGTGATCATTCCGGTAAGTCTCTTGCTCATTTTCTTAACTAATTTTTAAAATTAAGGACATGTTCTTGTTGGATTATATCATTAGAGCAAACTGATCTGGATGTCATATGTAAGGACAATTATTTCTATAAACAACTTGTGCTTATATAAAATAAAAAAGACAAAAAAAAAGTAGAGACTTTCTTCCGGAAATCAAAAAAAGAAAAACAAATGTAAAAAAGTTGTAGGGTAACTTGTGGGTTCCATTTGATAAACTTTTTAGAGTTGCAACGTTAAAGTAAGGAGTTTCATAAAGTAATATAAAGTAAAATATGGTGATATGACATAATAGGATCCATTAAAAAAGAGGAGTTTAACAAGTTAAACAACTTTTACGAGTTGCATCATGGAAGACCCACCAATATAGCTCGTTGTGGAAACTAATTCTCAAAACTTCATAGTAGTCATTCTTCTATGTGGTATTCTTCATCTCATCTTTATTGACATTCTAGACCACTCAACCTATCTATTCACCAATACTTATCATCCTGGTCACTTCGGTAACTTGGTTTTCAAACTCAAGTCGGTTCTTTCAACACCTACTTGAGTTTGAGGGAAGGTTACGACTATGTAATTAATTGTATATTATGTGTAATTATTAGAATTGACTACGATTAATTATGACATACCAAGAAATACATAAACATCATTCCTCTTGTTTGTAGAAATGCTATCATTTGCTTCTTGTAGTGATATGTTTGTGCAAGTCTCGTCGAATTGTACTGCTTCCTGGAATCGCTTTTGGTGAATGCTTTGAAACAATGTTCATGTTCATGTTGTAATTTATCTAATTTGCTTGATTTTCATGAGCAATAGTGATTATTTTTTTTCGGACAAGCAATAGTGAATTTTGATTCTGAAGGCATGGAATTGAACAATTTGTCGAGTTTCAGATGATAAGCTTTTTACATATTTCTTCTAAACAAAATAAAGAGTTTGGTTATATATTGGAAACATCAGAATCTTACGATTATTGCGTACTGTTGCAGGCTCATATATGATGGTAAGCAGCTTGCAGATGAGGGAAATGAACTTGGTACTTGCTTGGTATTATGTGTTTGGTTTATTGAATTTTGCGGCTATTATTGTTGTAGTCAGTATATTTCTAAACACAAAATTGGCCTTTAAAATGAATCTTTGAACCGTAAATTCATAAGTGATAGTTCAGGAATAATAATTTGCTTCATCAACATGGTTCCTGTAGGGGTCCCTGGTGTCTACCCTTCCAAGTTCCAAGTTCCAACAGAAACTTCCGTAAATTCATAACTGCCAGTTTTGTAGGGACATAAACTGATATTTATGTGAGTTTAGAAGATCTTCATTATAGGGGAATGGAAGTTTCTGCTACTTTTTCTGTTCTTCCAAAGTTTCAATCAATATTTGAGGAAGTTCCTTGTAACTGGAAATGGCTACAACCAAGTACGAAAAAACACTATGTACAAAAAAAAGGAAATAAAAGACCTACATTTATTTTAGAACGTTTAAGCAAAACACTATGACAATTGAACACTGCAAGCAATACCTTGTTGAATCACATACTATTTGTTTTCAGAGCCCAGGAATTACCTCTTAGTTACCCTATTCATATAACCTATTAAAGCATAGGAGAAATATATTTGCGTCGATTATGTGAAATATGTGCATAATTTGGATCATTAAAAAGATACAAAAAGAAAAAATAATGGCATCAGGCTTATTTATCTAATGAAAGTACGTGAGAAATGACTGTAAGTTTGTTCATGTTTAATTATTCTAAAGCATATTCTATCTCATCATTGTATTCTCTATGCAAGTAAGGTCACTGATAAAAGTTATCCAATGAAAATCAACCTCCTTACTCTATCCCTGCTATGATGATTATGTTAGTATTTATTAGATTTGTTAGAAATGTTAGTGGATGGGAGTTGAATTCTCTTCTCCTTATCACTCTTAATCTCATTATAACACTCATTTCTGAACAGTTAGCTAACACCAATAATGTAAGTTGGTTCAACATCTGTAAATACATAATGAATATCGCAAAGCACCCTTACCTTCCTTGTATTGTTTAACCAGGCTGTAATCTTATTAGTAAAACTAGTAATGGTTAAAATTATATTTCATTTCTGAAGTTTGGGGTGTGCTAGAAGGGCTTACTCTTGCCAAGGCCGAAGGATTTGTTGCAGTGGAGCTAAATTTGGGCTCAGAGATAGTTTCAGAGGCCATCAAAGGAAGTAGGATGGGATGTGCTGCAGCTTAGTTTCTAGGATCAAAAGACTGCTTGATTCTAGCTGGGAGGTGCAGATCTCACATGTCTATAGAGAAGCGAATAAATGTGCCGATGTTCTAGCCAATTTGGGTTGTGAGCATAGGAATAATCTAGTGGTATATAAGTATCCGCCTATGCATCTTATACAAGTACCATGTTGCTCTTTGATGTAATGGGAGTATCTACTCCCCGTTTAGTTTGTTTGTTTGTTTGTTTTTTCTTTGGGCTTAGGCCCGTTCTTCAGAAAAAACAATTTATATTTCAAGCTATAATACTAATGTCAAATGTTGTTTACAAGGAATAGATAAATATAACAAAACTGCAGGAGAGGGACAAAGGGTAAACAACAAAACTCATATAACCACAATATTACCCCTAAATGGATTTAATGCCTTTAATCATACATTGTCACACCATTAAAAATATTTAACTATTATAATAACTATTTTAAAAGTAACATATATAATACGAGATAATTAATTTTTGCTATAAAAATGTTATACTAAAAGTGCATCAAAATTAAACTCAAAATGCATTTTGTTGATGCACAAATATTATGCATTTTAATTATATAAGAATTAAATTTAATGTTTAACGAATAAAGTATAATTCTGATATACCATCAAAGTTTGATTATATAAACAAATATATGAGATATCAAACTAATTAAATAATATGACAATACATCGTTAGATGTAAGTATAAAATGTTTTTGGATTAAGCTCCTCTAAAGTGAGAAAAAATGTAAAGTGAGAAAGTGAGGGTATATATCCACCCTTGATTTTCTATAGTGGATTGAGATCTCAATACACTTTAATTAATCAATGATAGATACACCCCTTACTTTCTCACTTTAGTGAGCTTTTTCCAATGTTTTTACATTGATATGTATCAAAATTATATTCTATTAATTAATACTTAATAATATAAATGATAGATTAAAAGAGAAAACATGTTAAAAATTATAAATAAAATATGTTTAATTAATTTAAACAAATCAAGTTCAAGTTTTACATTTGGGTTATTTATTTAACTAAGCCAAGATTCAATAACTCTTTTTTTCATAAGTCAAGCCCCACCTTATATCGAATCAACTCGTTTACGGATGAAGAGCTTCTGTCCCAATTTTCTGTTCCCCACCAATAACAATTTGACACTTAAGAAAATTAAATCATAATTCATTAATATTTGTGCTCATTTCTAACATTTGATTGGTGGAGGACATGAAAACAACATTTTTTGGTACACCATATTTTTATTCCTCGTTTACACCCCAACACACTAATATGTAAAACTTTATGAAAATACTATGCATAACAATAGGCAAAATTATTTGATTAGTCCCTTAAATTTATTTCTTTTTTCGATCTGGTTCTCTAAGTTTATTTCGTATCAAATAGGTTCTTTAAGTTAGATTCGGGTGACAAACTTACATATTTTTTATCATTACTATAGAATTTGTTATTTATTAACTTAGGTGACACTTCGAACCTATTTATCATTAATGACATGTCAATAAATATAATAATTTAATAAAATAGAAAAAATTAAATTTTTTTTTTTTAATATTCTCTTTCACTTTATCTTTATCCCTCCTCTCCCCACACGTCCCCACCTTCTCATAGGACACCCCAAATCCACCATCACCCATCTCATCCCTAACTCCATCTCCACCCCCACCTTCTCTCCCCCATCCCAAAACTCCCTGCACTTGCTCCACATCCTAATTTGTACCACCCACGAAGAACCATGTTGCAAATATTAGTATCATTCTCAATTCCATCAAAACCCATAATCTTGTTCTTGCTAAAAATAAAATCTTGAGCTTCAATCACGTGCTTGTACTGGCAGAGGTTACAGAAGGAGGTGCGGTGCTTCAAATTGAACTCACCCAAGCGTTGGTTGGACGGTGTCAATGGCTTCGTTGACGGCATGGGCGGAGACATAACGCTTGAACATGTTAGATATAGGAGTGTGATTCCGTAATAAAGAAGAAAATACAAAGAAAATATGCAATCTCCAATGCGTGTGAAGATACTAGACTTTAGGTTCGATTCGCCCCCACCAATCTCTATCTAGATTAGATGCAACAAGTGTTAACAGCGAATCCCCTTCAGAATACAATGGAGCAACCTTGATTTGGTTTGCACACCCTAAACCAAGAGTATCGTCAATGTCATTTTATAGAATAATAGTCTTCTTAACTCTCTCTGCACATAAGGGAGAAAAAAAGGTGATTTGAAATGGATAAGACTTAATAATTTCGTCAACATTTCATGAATTGAAAGAAGTAGTGCAATCTTTCATGCATGTATCCTTTAATGTATAGACACATATGCTCCTGATATAACACATCTCCTACGAAGGATTTTAAACTTATGAAGAGACATTTTTCCTCTTGTGTGTTTTAGGAATCCCAAGAGATAACACCCCCACCATATGTGAAAATCCAAATGCTTATTTAAACATGATCTTCTTTAACCAATTGGCATCTGTGTATCCTTCCAACACTGAGGGATAACCATTATAGTTTAAACTATAGATCATTGTCTCCTTCAAGTATTTCAATACTATTTGGACATTATGTCAATTGTCTTTGCTTGGATTACTTGTATACCTACTTAGTCTACTTACAACATATGTAATGTCTAGTCGAGTACATGTCATGACATACATCAAGCATCCAATTATTTTGAGTATTCAAGTTGTGCTACTAAACTACCTTTATTTGGTACTACATTAGTGTTATGATCAAATGGATTAACAATATGATGACAATCAAGGCGATCAAATTTATTTAATACCTTTTCTATATAGTGAGGTTGGGCTAAACCTATATTCTCACCATCTTTTATTGTTCTAATTCCTAGAATCATATTAGCTTCCCCTAAGTCTTTCATATCAAAATTACTAGATGAAAAATTCTTAGTTTCTTCTACCTCATCTAGATCAGTACCAAAAATTAACATATTATCTACATACAAACAAATCATGACACATTTTCCATTAGGGAATTTACTATAAATACACTTGTCAGATTCATTTATTTTATTTCCATTAGCTAGCACAACTTAATCAAACTTTTGATGTCATTGTTTAGGATCTTGTTTAAGTACAATGACTTATTCAATTTACACACTTTCTTTTCTTGACCATTAACCACGAACCCTTTAGGTCGTGTCATATACACTTATTCATCTATTTTTCCATTTAGGAATACCGTTTTCACATTCGTTTGATAAATGACAAACATATAGATGGATGCAAGTGCCAATAGCACTCTAATTGAGACAATTCTTACCACAGGTATATATGTATCAAAATAGTCAATCCCTTTATTTTGTGTAAATCCCTTAGCAACTAGACTTGCCTTAAACTTATCTATAGTTCCATCTACCTTCATTTTTCTTTTGGAAATCTATTTACAACTTATTGGTTTGAAACCTGGTGGGAGATCTACTAATTTCCAAGTTTTATTCCCCATTATTGAATCCATTTCCTCTTGTATAGCCTCTTTCCAGAAAGCGACATCGCGAGACTTTATCGCCTCTTCAAATGTTTCTAGATCACTTTCTGTATTAGAACAGATTGGTCCATAACTGTTTATGGACTCTCTTGTTCCTGCTACAAGGAACATGAAAAAGACTGGTTTGTAAGTTTTCTCTCTCCTAGCTCTCTAAATTCTTCTAAGTTCTGAACCTTCCAAAGTATCATTATTAGATACATTCATTTCGGGATTATGTGCATTACTATGAACATTATCCTTGTGACTTGATATTGAGTTAAACCTATCTTCTTGAAAGATAACATCCTTAGACTCAATTACTGTATTTACAGGATATGAGTCATTAGATTCTATAACCATGAATCTATATGTTTTGATATTTTTAGCATAGCCCGAGAATACACATTCAATTCCCCTTTCACCTAATTTTTTTTTTCTTTGGTTGACGAACCTTTACATATTGCCCTACAACCTCACACTTTAAAATAGTTGAGATTGGGCTTTCTACTTTTTTCAGAGCTCCTATGGGGATATCTTGTTCCTTTTGTTTGAAACTCTATTTAAAATATAACAAGCCGTCAACATGGCTTCTCCCCAATAACCTTTTGCTAGACCATAATAGGATAACATGACATTTATCATTTCTTCTAATATTCTAATTTTCTTTTCAGCTATACAATTTTGTTGTGTGAATAAGGTGTAGTTGTTTGGTGAGCTATTCTAGTAGACTCCAAGTTACTAGGGTCATAGAATTCTATAGGGGTGTGGTTCTGCAACAAAGAAGAGAATACAAAGAAAATGCGCAATCTCCAAGGCGTGTGAGGACACTAGACTTTAGGTTCGATTTGCCCCCACCAATCTCTATCTAGATTGGATGCAACAAGTGTTAATAGCGAATCCCCTTCAGAATACGATGGAGCAACCTTGATTTGGTTTGCACACCCTAAATCAAGCATATCGTCAATGACAGTTTACAGAACAATAATCTTCTTAACTCTCTCTGCAAATAAGGGAGAAAAGAAGGTGATTTGGAATTGGTAAGACTTAACAATTTCGTCAACTTTTCATGCATGCACAGTGGTTCTATTTATAGACCAACTCATGTCACTTGGTGAAGGAAAACAACCTTTCATGAATTGAAAGAAGTAATGCAACCTTTTATGTATGTATCCTTTGATGTATAGACATATACGCTTATGATATAACACGCCTATGAGGAGGGATTTTAAACTCATGAAGAGACACATTTCCTCTTGTGTGTTTTAGGACTTCCATATTTTGGAAATCCCTCATAGAACATGACGTGAAACATTGTGTGGTCGGGGAATGAAGATGGATCGTTCTGCATTCGACGAATCAAAACCCAACAAAGTGGGAACTCGAAGAACTTACCGAGGATGATGTTGAGCAAGTGGTTGAATGTGTCGGTGGAGTGTTGGAAGTGGAAGTGGAAGTGGGTCTCGACATAGTTCAAGAACTCGAGTGCGGGCTTCAAACTGTTACGTGATCGAGATCGATGGAGTCTAGAACAGGAGCTGGGGTTTGTGGGGTGGGAAAGGGGAGCTATAGAAGATGAAATGAAAAAAATACTCCCTGCGTTTCATATCTTTAGTCTATTTAGCAATTTGTTTTTGTTTCAAAATAATTGGGGTTTTATAAACCCAAGGTATAATTTTCCCATTTTTTTTTCCATATATACTCTAAATTAACTTTACGTCTTTTTAGGTTATGCTTCTTGGTTGAATACTTCATTTAATTCTTCACTGGATATTTTGGTACATTTACACACAAATTAATGATTTCTTAATTTGTGTGTAGAATGCTAAAAAGACTAAAAAAATGGAACGGAGGGAGTATTTAAAAAAAATATTTATTAGTTTTTTGTCAAATTATTTATTTACTATATTTATTGACACATTGACAATCTCATATAGATTTGGAGTGTCACATAGTTCAATAGATGACAAATTTTGAAGGAATAATAATAAAAAATCTAAGTTTATTATCTAAACCTAATTTAAGGATCAGATCGAAAAAAGAAATAAAATTAAATAAGAAGTCTAATAATTTTGCCGTAACAATAACTTCGTAAGTTAACAATAGATTTTAGTCCCAAAAAAAAAAAAAAAGTTAACAATAAATTGTATGAACAAAAAACTGGTCCCACAAAAAATGACTATTCAGGTGTATAACGTTTTTTTTTTGGGTCAAATCTTACTTTATTTTCAGTTTTCAAATTTGTCGTGCAACTAATTTTTATTTGAATTAGTCTTCTAACTTATTAAAATCTCACATAATTATAGACCCAAAATTGAGAGAAAAAGGCAAATCATAGACAAAAAATCTCACAACAATTAGGAGTTAAAAACATGCATTTAGGATAAAAGATACTTCCATCGGTCCTATATATAAGAAATAAAATGAGTTCTTTTCTTGATCCTAAATATAAGAAATAGGTTAAAGTAATATTTTGGTCCCTATACGTGATACCGATTCTTCATTTAGTCCCTATACGTAAAAAGTTATTAAAAAGGTCCTCATACGTGCAAATATTATCCATTTGGTCCTTCCCGTTAGGTTGTTGTCTTTAATGATCCGTGAACTCCTATGTATAGGGACTAAATGAAGAATTTGTGTCACGTATAGGGACTAAATGAAGAATTTGTGAAATTATTGGGTCCCTATTACGTAACCTAAATTATTGGGTCCCTATACGTGATACAAATTCTTCATTTAGTCCCTATACGTGATACAAATTCTTCATTTAGTCCCTATACGTAATAGTTCAAGGATCATTAAAGACGACAACATAACGGGAGGGACCAAATGGATAATATTTGCACGTATGAGGACCTTTTTAATAACTTTTTACGTATAGGGACTAAATGAAGAATCAGTGTCACGTATAGGGACCAAAATATTACTTTAACCTAAGAAATAAAGTCTTATTTTCAACCACATTAATTGCTCATTTTCATATTTATCCTTATTTATTATGAAGTATTTTCTTGAGCCACTCAATACAAAGAGTTGTAATTAATTGTCTCTCTCTTTTTGAGCCACTTAATACAAAGGATATTTGTGAAAAACAAATTGAAATTATAACATCATTAATTGAAATTAACCAATTTCAATATACATATTAGTCTTGATAATTTGGTCAAATGTTTCTTATACTCATTTTGTTCCATTTCTTTAGTCTTTTTAACATTCTAAACACAAATTAAGAAATCATTAATTTATGTGTAAATGTATTAAAATATCCAGTGAATAATTAAATGAAGTATTCAACCAAGAAGCATAACCCAAAAAGACGTAAAGCCAATTGAGGGTATATATGAAAAAAAAAATGAGAAAATTATACCTTGGGTTTATAAAATCCCAGTTGTTTTGAACAAAAACAAATTATTAAAGAGATTAAAAATATGAAACACACAGAGTATATAGGATGGGAGGGAGTACAAAATACTGTATCAACGTTTGCATTTATTGTTACATTGCAAACAATGGACTTGTGTCCACGGCATTGGCTACAATACTCCGTTATGGAAGGGGAATATCGAAACTCATCCAAACACAACCGTCCAAATAGTATTAAAATAAATCAACCGTTCAGATTAGTTCAGGTTGAAAAGGGCAAAAT
The DNA here is from genome assembly GCA_039655645.1 of Ammopiptanthus mongolicus. NCBI lineage: Eukaryota > Viridiplantae > Streptophyta > Magnoliopsida > Fabales > Fabaceae > Ammopiptanthus > Ammopiptanthus mongolicus. Next base: position 21,148,318 of record CM077346.1, on the reverse strand, counting down.
GGAAAAAAGAAAACAACATCATCAATTCATCACCACCGCGGCTTCCCTTCTTCTCCGCCATCTCCGAACACAGTCGCAGCCATTGCAGATTTGAGTTCACCTAGTTTTTACCAATTTCGAAAAGTTTTTACCAATGCAAAATTCGAAGTGTTTCAAAGAGAAGTAGCATGTATGATGTACTGCAATGCTTCCTTTGAGAGGAAAGAAGGCTTGGTTTCAACATATTCTGTAGTGGAAATTAAAAAGGTTCAAGAGGCAGTGAAATATATATCTTTCAATGTATATTACAACGAAGAAGATTTTGAAGTGCAATGTGCATGTCATTTGTTTGAGTTGAAAATATGTAGACACATCCTTTCTTTGCTGAAGCTTGTAAGGAAAACAGAGTGGGTGCCATCTAAGTATGTTTTCTCACGTTGGAGCAAAGATTTGAAGCGAAGGCACACATTAGTCAAAAGTAGTTACGGTGATTTAATTGCTAACCCTGAAGCAGAACGACTTGATAAGGTGTGCAAAGCTTTTCATGAAGTTGTTTGTATGGGGGTAAATACTGATGCTGATTTCAAGAAGGTGATGAAATGGATTGAAGATTTAAAAATTCTATTCCCTCCGTTCCATTATATATGTTATATTTATAAAAAAAGTGTCTCAAAATATATCATTTTTTTATTTTTAATATAATATTAAATATTTTCTATCAATTATACCCTTAAATACTTTACTTTACATTTATGACAATAATTAAACACCAATAATTAATAAGATTAATTTGGTAAAATAACTACTCTTTTTCTTTTGTTTTTTATTTTTTCTTAAACGATATGATTTAACCAAATATGACATATATATTCATCCTGAGAGTGTATTAAGTTCTAAAGAAATCTTCCCAATGGAACACTACCAATTGTCTAAAATATATCAACAATTTCATAGGCTGATACCGTTACAGTTTGTCAGTAAAGAACGGGTTGATCCTTAATTGCTACAGGTATTAATACTTCCTTTAAGGCATGTTGGTGATCCTATATAAATTCATCTCTTTCTTATGACATGCATTTTGGTATGTTCAAAAACCATTAGGAAGAATCAGTGAATGCATGACAAGGTGGCAGTTGTTTCCACAAAATTGTTGAACATCATATTTTTAAGAGTTTAATTGTTATATATTGTAATTATAAAGTTTTTTACACTGTTAACCAATCAGAAATCATGGTATGAATAATTTTTAAGGTAGTTAGGATAAGAGTCAAACATTTTAGCTTATGTATCAATTTCTAATTGATTGATTGTATAAAAAATTTTTACAATGACAGTATATACCAATTAAATCCTATATTTAATTGCTGAGCCTTCTCTCTTGTTTTATTTTATATTAAATTAACACTAATATATGAAGTTGGAGTTGAACTTAATTAAATATGCTTTTGCCCCATGATTACAGTTCTTGTCACAATTAAAGAGTGGAAAGCTTCATGTAGATCTATTATTGGGATATTTCTGTCTCCACCTATGAAGCATAGACACTTCTAACTTTAGGGGTGTTCGAGTGTCGGACACGGGCGCTCCTTATCATATATCCTATTTAAAATTTATTTTTTTTGTTTGTTCGGACACGGGTCAAACACTCAGCTTACATTTCTATGTGACTGGATATTTAAAGAATACCTAAAATTTTGAAATGACCTCTCATTATTTTTTTGTAAGACTCATTATTGTAAGAAAAATGTAATGTTTAACAAATGGTTTTGAGATAATGAATATATAAATCTTGATTATCAATTTAGATGTTTTATAATGATGTTCATATTTAATTTTATTTAATGACACAATCATACAAATATATATATATATATATATATATATATATATATATATATATATATATATATATAATATTGCCGTGTCACGATATCCTACATTTTGGACATTGCCCGTGTCCATGTTGTATTCGGTGTCCGTGTCTATGTTTCTTAGGTCTCAACTCAACGTGTAGTCGGTGCTTCTGTTAGAAAAAAGAGAGAAGAGTATTGCTTCTGCCAAAGGAGAGGAGGGGAAGGAACTAGGGATGACAATTTTACCCATATCCGCGGATACCCGTGAATAAAATCCGCAACGGGCATGAGACGGGTAGTTAAACGGGTGCCCGCGGATAAAATAAACGGGTAATTTCAATACCCGCTTATAAACGAGGCGGGGGCGGGTATCACACTACCCGTGCTCGCGATATCCGTACCCGTTACTTAAATTACTATAATACTCTTTATTATATATATATATCTACTAATTGATAAACCTAATTTCCCATCCTTCCTTACTAAAGCTAATACTAATGGAAAAATAAGTACCTACTAATATTAATTATATTAAGTTGAGCTATTATTAAGTTAGGAGAAAACATAATCCAAGGGTGTTTTAAGTGGATCCTAGCTTTTGTAATTTTTATTTTTAGAGAAAACAAATATATTTGATTATTCTTGTTAGTAACTTTTGTAATTGGATAATGCTTTCGTAGTTTCGTAACATCTATTTGTATGAACACAGTTATTTTAATAGAAATTACGCATATTTCAACAATTTTTCAAGAACAATTTTTTTCCTAAAAAAATAATCCATGGATATCCGCAACCCGCGAATATCCGCGAAACCTGTTGGATACCCGCCCGCAAGATACCCGCACGGGTAACGGACGGGGATGGGTACGGATTTCACCCCGCGGGTACGGGGATGGGAGGAGTGCTACCCATGCCCGCCCGGCCCTGTTGTCATCCCGTAGAAGGAACCAACATCAACATAGAAATTTTTTGAAAATCCCCCCCCCCCCCTCTTGGGTACTGTTTAAGCAATGTAGTGTTCTTCATGTATTAGATGTTGAATGTCTTTATAACTGAATGTAAAAATGCAAGTGATGAATGTTAAGGGGAAAAGATTATGATCTATGATTGCCCCAAATATGATATAAGTTTTGATGATAACAAACCTAACTTTATTGATTAAATCATTTTAAGTTTGATTAATCAAATCACCAAGGGAAAGAATATGAGAATAATCTTTCTAAGTGTTGCGGTCAATAAATATGCTTACCGTTTGAAATTATTAGAATTTTCCAAAATAATTTTTTATTGTTATATACTCCTCCGGATTCAATTATAAGTAAAAAAATGATCAAATGTGATGGACTTAAATATCCGTAAATGTCAACTAATCTATTTATCCATATTTAACGTTGTTTTCCCGAAAAAACCCTCAGGTTATTAGTTCATTAATGATGTGAGCACCATTATAATTAAGGGTAGTTTAATAAATGTATTTATTTTTTTACATGAAATTGAGAAAATTAAATACACTTAAATATCATTCTTAATCAATATATAAATAGATATTTTTGCTCATAATTAAGTTCGTATGTTAGTGTGTGTGACTGAAAATTAAGGACTATCACTGTCCATTTAGGTGATAGAATTATAATTGTAATTCAGAATATTTATTTCAATTCCAATTTTGTTAAGAGTTGAACTTGGTTCAGAATAATAAATTATATGTTTGACATGTGTAAAACATTAAGACGTAAAATTAAAATTCTAAGTTCAATTCCAATTATGTTTTCGGAGGTAAGATCTTGAACTTTCCAAAAAATATAATTACAAAATTGACCTTAACAAGTTTATTTAAAATGACTTTTTTTTTATATTTTCAATTTATAAGTATTACAATTTGTTTAATACTTTATTTAATCTTTTATTTTTAATAATTATTTTTATGTATTTTTATTTCTTATAATATTGATCGGTCTAATAAATGGGTATTATAACAAGGACCAAAAATAAACACAGGCATATACTTGGTCCTTCAAGAAAAAAAAATTAATCACTTATTCCATCAAATTTACTAACGCGGATCACGTTAGCCCCTTTGTTTAGTTTCAAAGTTCGTTTACTTGCCTACATGTTCCGTTAGCTATCCTACATGGTCTGTCAGCAGTTTTACGTTATCTATGACGAATTTTCATAGTGAAAATGAATAAAAAGTGAAAAACGTGCATAATTTTAAAATCCATATACATGAGAATTATGTATTTTTTTTCACTTTTCATTCGTTTTTCCCAATGGAAATTCATCACAGGCCACAAAGGACTACTGACAGACCAGGCAAGATGGCTAACCGGACACATGAGCAAATAAACAAACGTTAGAACCGGAAGGAGAGATTAACGTGTCTCATGTTTGTAAATTTGATAGACTAAGTGAATAATTTATTTTTCAAGGGATCAAAGTGTTTCCATATTATTTTTAAGGATCAAATTGATAATTTCTGAACTATTTATTCAGATTTTGACTTTTATTAATCCTCAGCTTTATAAGGTTGAAATAGAATTATTAATTATATTGGGATGATAAATGAGGATTGTTAGAACCAACAAAAATGCATCCGTACGGCGGCTTAATACAAAATATAAGAAATTATAATTATGGACTATAATTAACTCAACAATATAAATATGATCCATATCATTACTGATGATTAGACAGATAAGGTATTAAAAGATTATGATATAATGGTGTTCATGTCCAAAATCGGCAAGAAATCGTTGCTCTACCAAAAGTGATAAATAAATATATTTAATTTTAATGTATTATTAGTGTAAAAGTGTTTATATGTCAATCAATTATACATAACCAAATACATAATTTTTACTGTAGTTATTTAACTTATTTCAATAGTCAAATATTTTTAATAACGTGATATTAAATAATTAATTAGCAGTGATACTCACAATACATCATAATTAAATTTTTAAATAAAATCATAACAATATAATGAGTAAATGATTAATTTTATAAAATTTATTTCAAGATTCAAATATTTTTAATAATGTGATAATAAATAAATAATTAATAGTGACACTAATAATACATCACAATTAAATTCTAAATAAAATTATAACAGTATAATGATTAAAGGAATTAAGGCAGACAGACCAATTTGAAAAGGAATCTACAAATATATAAGCTTTAGCATTTACTTACTAGATATTTTTGAATGAGAAATGTTAACTTTTCTAAAAAAAAAACAGGGGTTAAGTATGTTTTACATCCCTATAAAATTGATAAATTTTGATTTTGATCCCTATAAAAATTTAATTTGTTTTTAATCCCTAAAAATATAAAAACTGTGTTTTTAATCCCTGGTGAGAGACTAAAAACACCTTACTTTTATTAAATGTAGGGACTAAAAACGAATAAAAATTTTATAGGGATCAAAATCAAATTTTATCAATTTTATAGGGATCAAATACATACTTAACCCAAAAAACAGTCTAACCATTTTTTATTTGACAGTGAAAAATAAAATAAAAAATTATTCTGAGACTCTTAAAGTATTACATGCTTATATATATATATTTTACTTTCTTCTCTAAATAATTAAGAGAATGGTTAACATAATATTTTAAAAGGATTTAACACTTTCTTTTCGAACAAGGAAGTACAAAAAAGAATTTTTGAGTCAACTATATTATAGTATGCTGAAGGATGACAATGACAAAAAAGATGGCAACCAAGTGAGGTCATAATTTGAAAAAGGGTCTTGATAACGAGTATTTTAAGGACATCTGTTAAGAAATCAATAAAAAAAAATTTATATTAAAAAATTAAATATAATATTTTTTAATATTTTAAATATACAATTTTTTTCATACAAAATTTTTGTTTTTTGTTTTCTTACACAATGCTTTAGGATACTCTTTGACATTCTCTTGTGAAAAAGGGGCGACTCTGATCTAAATCCCACTTGTGGTTGGGTAGCCACACCCTTAGTGAACCACGACAAAAACTAAATTCAAATTTTAGATTATTTTAATAACTACAAGAGGTTTTCTAAGGAAAACATTTTGGTAAATTGGATAAAATTTGATAAGGAAAACTTTAAGTATCCTCAATATTTTAGATTTGATTTAAATTTTATAATAAATGTTTTGCATTAAATTCGTTCAATGTGTCATATTTTTACTGGAGTGAATATGGTACTCTGAATATAAATAAAATTATTTCCTTTTTAATGGTACTCAAGTCATGGAAATTTCATCATAAATAGACATTTAGGAATTCATTAATTACAATATATGAATGATACATATTAGTTAAAGTAACTCTGTTGGATTTCATTCTTTATTATTACTTTTGGTACATAGATTTCATTCTATTTATTGCTGCACCATAGCATCCTAATTTGTGGTAAGACTTTTGAAGGTTCATGCATAGTACTTCCCCTTCCCCTCCCACTAGTGTATATATAAGGGAGGGAGAATCAGGAATAATACACATTTGAACTAATCTAAAAGTACAGAGAAGAAAAACAAAACACCTTGGTCTTTGACAGTAGCAGACTGCATTGAAGACTTAAGGGGCTGTGGTAAGAGAGCATGGGGAATGGAAGATCACCATGCTGTGATAAGAATCAAGTGAAGAGGGGCCCTTGGAGCCCTGCAGAAGACCTGAAGCTCACAACTTTCATCGAGAAATATGGCCATGATAACTGGCGTGCTCTCCCCAGACAAGCAGGTATGAGAACCCCTCTTCTTTAGCCAATTTATCAAGCTACAATACTTTAAAATGTATGTCACACCATATCGGAAACATATCCGATACCGATTTTGTACCGGATACTTTGGTATATAGTAAATATTTATATTGTATTTACAATGATTGATAGCATGTTTGGATTGGGGTTTGCAGCGAAAGAACGCACGTTTGCGGTGACAAGTTCATAATTTTTTTTGGACAAACATGAAAACTTTCAATTTAGCATGTGTTTGAGCGTGAATATTACGCCAACACTTCCAAACAAAAGCTTTCAGGTTTGTCCAAAAAAATTACAAACTTGCCATCACAATCGTGCGTTTCTTTGCTGCAAACCCCAATCCAAACCTATTATTAATCATTGTGAATGGAATATAAATATTTATTATATACCAAAGTATCCAGTACAATATCCGTATTAGATATGTTTTCGATATGGATTTGACAAACATTTTAAAGTATTCTAGCTTGATAAATTACCAACATGTGATTGATTTGAGTGGTAAGAGATTCGGACACCTTAATCAAATGGTCAGAGCTTTTTGTCCTGATTTTTGTGTACGAAGAAACCTGGTTGGGAGGAGAGAATCCACCTTATGTGCCCAACAAGTTCCGACGGAAATTAGTCACTGCTAACAGTGATGGATACTCCGTACCTATATTATGGTTACCAACAAAAAAATGTGGCTTGTTATGGGTACCTGCTGAATGAGGGGCCCAAAATGACCCAACCAGCTTGAATGTCATCCTTTTTCCTTTTGTCATGGATACTTGTTTTGGGAAACCTGAATGTTATTCAATATTTGAAACAGTGCTATCAATATCTCAATATATGTAAATATAAGGGTATCTCTTCATGTAGGCGTAATTATGCTAATATAAAATCTTTAATTTCAATTTTCCGTAGTGGAAATGGAACTACGATTCAAATTGAAGTTTCTTGCCGTGGTTTATATAATTCATTTCTTAAATTTCCTTCTAAAGTAGCTAAATGACTGCTTTGATATTTTGGTAATAGGTCTATTATGATTCAGTTCGTTCATTGGTTTATATTTATCATCTGCATTAGGGGTAGGAAGTAAAGGGTGCTTTTAAGAAGACATAACTGAGCAATTGGAATCACATAACCAAAAACTGCCGAAGCTAATATGGAATAATATGGAAAAAAACAAGTGCCACCTTTATATATGGTCTATAATATTAGGTGCTCTGTGCCAAGAGATTTCTATTACTTTATATCACTGAATGGGTTATTTGTCCTACATTAGATTTTTGAGCCATCAATGTCTCCCACTTTAACATTTTTAATGTTATAGTTTATTTGTCACATATTCAATGGTACAAAAAGGAAACTACTCTATATTATATAATAATTGATATTGATATTATCAATTATCATCATCATTATTGGGTTCAGCTAAACAGGTCTTGGTAACATAACATCCTGAAGGGGCAATGAACTATGTATGGAAGGCATTACTATCTTTTTACTGTGCAAAGTGTATGGAATATGTTTTCCTTATAACAGAAGAGAAAGTGAAAGAGATTACCATGCAACCATGACCATTTTAAACCAAGATGACAGAAAATTGAAGTGCTTTTTTCACTTTGTTAATACTGATGTATTTGTTACCAAACTGAGCTCCTTACTTTGTATTTCTGCTATTAAGGGCTTATGCGATGTGGGAAAAGTTGTCGTTTGAGATGGATCAATTATCTTAGGCCTGATTTGAAGAGAGGGAATTTTACAGAAGTGGAAGTGGAAACCATAATGAGGCTACATGAGGCCTTGGGAAACAAGTAAGTTTTTGTGTCTCAACTCAGAAAGACAATTTTCATGTAATGCTATTTTTCTTTTGTAATTTGTTTATCATTTTGGAGCATTACCATATCTAAGTATGGTTCCAAACATATTGGTTTCAGGTGGTCACAGATTGCATCACAATTGCCTGGCAGGACAGACAATGAGATCAAGAATATGTGGAACACCCACTTGAAGAAAAGATTGGCTAACAAAAAAAATTCAGAGTCAGGTTCAGATAAAAGCAAGTTGGAATTATCCATAACATCCTCCTCTTTATCTCCATCTTCATCTGAAACAATTTTGTCAAATGAGGCACCAAATTCAGTCAATACTAACGTTGGTAATGAATTTGATATGCAAGCGTCTCAAGTGGCAACCAAAAAGGAAGTTGAGCAAGATTCAGCAAAACAAGTGTCCAATGAACTTATTGGTGTCACCAAGAACCCAAATGAGTCATCAACTTCACTATCTTCTATTGAGTCAAATATCTTCAATTCAAGTCAGGTGGTTGCTTACAAACCAGAACAACAAATGGGTTCTCCATCCAAATATCTTGGACCTTATAATGTGAACAATGCATTAAAAGAGGTGGATAAACCAAATCCTCTGCTTGAAATACCGATGGAGGCAGATTATGATTTTTGGAAAATGTTAGATAACATATCCATCCAGCCAAACGAAGTCCAATTAGGCCAGGTTGATGCCAACCAAACCCCGAAGTTTGGACAAGAGAGTGTTCAAGATGCTGAAACCGGAAAGTATTTCCATGGGTTGGAGAATGAGGTTGGATTTGGTGCAACAAAGGAGGCAAACAAGGATGAGTTCCTACAGAAGAATGATGCAGCTGAGCCAGGAATGGACCCTCATTCATTTGCTTTTGATGTGATGACAACGCCAGAGTCTGATTCTGATCTAGACCTGAGTTATGTTCAATGGTGGTCCTCTTGGCCTCAAAATCCTGGTGTTTAAGTTTAATACAAGCCAGTAGTTCAAAAAATAAATCAATTTGAAACTCATTATTTTCCTTTATCATAGGTATACCGACTATGGTACATTAAGCTGATTAGGCCTCTTTTGATGTATGATGGGTTTCATGTATTTTCCCCAAAATCAAGTTAGGGGACAGATTGTAGATTGAAGCATAAACATATAGTTTATCCATCATTCAAGCTTTGGTTATAAAAGGAATTGCATATTGTTGGCAAACTACAACTGTCGTAAACTTTCCAAATGATTATTCTCCTCTTAAAAATCAAAATTTTCATTTTAGGATTTCGGTTTGCTTGATTTTGGATTCAATGGTATTTGATTCCTGAATCAATTGATTTTTGTTTTGATTGGAAAAAAAAAATGAAATTGCAGATCCGAAACTTGTTTAATGTCTGAGAATCACGTACCAGAGCAGCTTCCTGAAGCTGATTCAGATTCGGGTCTTGAAATCAGGCACACCCAATTAAATGGGGTTGCCGAATCTACCACCGAAGAAGACGCTACGGCTTCACCAATTACCAATTACAATGGAAATTGGGGCAATGCCAAGTTTTGATTTTTGATTTATGTGAGTGAGTGAAGCGGACAGAGTATGTTGATCCAAACGATGGCGTTTTGGGATACCCGGCTGAAGATGGATGGGGGTGGGGGAGAGGGAGGGTGGCGGAGGAGAGGGGAGAGAAGAGGAAGGAGTGAAAAAGATGTATATTTTTGGTATAAACAAGTTTTAGGTCCATGAAAATATGACGAAATTTGATTTGAGTCCTTTTAAAAAAAAATTCTTTGAAAATGGTCTCTTAATGTTTTAAAATTTTGGAAAACGTTCCTGCCGTCAATTTAAATTTGTTAAGTGAGGATGTGGCAAACGGACTCTCACGTCATCAATGCCACATATATCAAAATAATATTTTTTTTATTTCAAGTGAAAATTATTTAAATTAAATAATTAAATAATATTTAAATAATTATTTTTTAATCTAGTTAATAAAAATATTTAAATATTATATAAAAAATATTATTTTGGTACATGTGGCATTGATGACCTGACAGTCCGTTTGTCACGTCATCACTTAACAGAGATAAGTTAACAGCATGGACGTTTTCCAAAATTTTAAAATGTTAAGAGACCATTTCCAAAGAAAATTTTTTTACAGGACTAAAACCAAATCTCATTATATTTATAGGGACCTAAAGCTTATTTAAACCTATATTTTTTCATACAAGGGCTTTTCATAATCTCAAATGCTGAGAGACTTCTGAATTATGATTGTCACTCACCCAAGAAGCACCCATAGTTATAGGGTGGTATAAGATGTACACAGAATATTTGGATCTTATTTAACATCATATTATTATATTTATACTTTCAAAACTATAATAACCGAGGAAATAGAGAGAATGAGAAATGAAGAGGATCCATTTCCACCATAGTTCTGAGACAAAACCTATATACAAGTCATGGGTTGAGATCTTCTCTATTTCCTTTATTCATTACTATAGTTTTATGGATATAAATATGATAATGTGACATTGGATGAGATCTAAATATTCTCTATATACCTCAAAAACATAATAATATAGCTCTTCATTTCTCATCACAAATGAAGAGGATCTTTACTAACAAGTCACATGATTGCAATTTGGGAGGACGTTTTGCTTTGTTTTTGTCATTTTTTTCCTTTTCCTTTTTCTATAAATAACTATAAATTTGCTACTTGTTTTTATTTTGTTTTCTAATTCTAAAAATTTGTACAGGAAATAATGAAAACAAAAAAAATTATTTTTAATATTTTATGTATAAATATTTTAAAAGAGAAAATAAAATGACTAAAGATGACATTTTTTTGCAATTATTAATAAAAATATAAATCTGGAAACAAAGCAAATAAAACCTAAACTTACTTCATTTGCATCCTTGTTTAGCGGTGGACAAGATATTTTTGTTAGGAGTGTCAACCTACTTGTGTATTCACAGATGTTCCATTAGATACATTTGAGTGTGCATTAAAAAAATGAAACAACGCGATCAAATGATGTATCTCAATGAATATAATGTTTTTTTTTTGCTGCACTGAATCCAAATCGGACGGGAACCACTACTACCAATCATATTTTTATGCTTTTTTCTCTCATGGCATAACCTTTCTGTGTTGAAGGTAAATGGATTAAGTTTCTTTAAAGTGAGAAAAAAAATGTAAAATAAGAAAATAAGAATATATTCATCACTGATTAATTAAAATAAGTTGATATCTCAATGCATTTCTTAAAAAATTAGAAGTAGTTCTTTAATATAATTTTATGAAAATATCACTAAAATAAATACTTCTTAAATGTTACATTTAAATATAAACTTTTTCTTTTATAAAAAAATACTAAAATAAAAAAAAAAATCAAATAATATTAATTATTTATAATAGTACCCAAAAAAACACTACCTAGTTGGTTCTGGACCTCCTACTTGTGAAATTGCTACACGTTCGACCATATCAACAACTCGTCCACATGTCACCAACTAGAACATCCTCAACACTACCTATACACACTTGTCACAAAATGCTACCAAGAACCAGCCACGTATGGCAATCCCTTTGGCCTATAAAATCCAAACCTTCTTAGGATCTTCAATATCGTTCCATTCACCGACAACAAATTAAAGTACAAACAAAGAGAGGAGTGACATTAATTGAAGTCTTATTGTGGCTACAAGCATGGCTAAGAGTAAAGATGATATAACGTTTGCATCTTCACAAGCAAGGCTATCAGAGGATGAAGCAGTGAGGGTAGCTTACAAGCATGGCACACCACTTGAAGGAGGAAAGATTGCAGAGTCTCAACCCGTTGATATATTTTCAAGTGCTCACAATGTTTCTAAGAGCTGCCAAACCACAGATTCTAAAACTGATCAGTCTCAGCTGCAACGTGACCCTGATGACACCCAAGAAGGAGGCTCTACAGACTTCACCACTGGTGCTCCTCGTTTGCCCAAGAAAGTCCCACCAGCAATGGCACATAAATAATGGAGACAAGACAAGACAATTGGATACATATGTAGTGCTTTTTTGTACTCTGTTTCATTTGTATTCATTTTCCCCTGTGTAATGTGGCAGACCACTTTGAGTTTTTCTTCACTTCTTGTTCTAACAAGGTAGAAAGTTTATGCAAAAATTTTATGTGGACCTAAAAAATTTGACTACTTGCTATATTTAGTTAATGAGATTTAAAATTGTAGGTAATGATGTATTGAATTTAATTAATAGGTATTTTTGTAATAGATGGATAATTTATTATTAGATATTTTGAATAATAATGTATAAAATCTCAATTAATAAAATTCAGTGTATGATTAAGGGTTACTTATCTTGGATTTTGAAATCTATTAATTAGATGTGTTGCAAGCAGGGACAGGGTTACTTGTATAGTAATAGTTTTTAAATAGTCCCCACCAGCATATTAAAATCAAATAGAAGTTGAATTTTTGATAAAAAGATTAGTATAGATTTATTTATAGATAATTTTTATAATATGTATGATAGACGTTATATATTTTGATAGATTATTAATATAATTAATATTTTAAAATATATAATTATAAATATTTTATATAAAATCGAATGTACGTATTGAGTTAACTTTAATTTTTAATTTTTATAGTTGTTGCAAGTTTGAATCCATCCGTGGTGGAAGTTGTCAAATTTCAGATATATAAGTTTATACAAATTAAAAAGGTTGTCGAGATTTTTGTATATATATATATATATATATATATATAATCCTTTTCATGTGTCAAATTTTTCTTTTTCTGGTTAAATGACAATGAGCCGGTCGTGAAAATATTAAGGCTTAATTGTTCTTTTTATTTTTTAGGTATTATGATTGTATAATTTTAATTTTTTAGGTTTTAATTGCGTCAATTGGGTCCTTTAAGTATTAAGATTGTGTAATTTTGATCCTTCAGATTTTAATTGCGTCAATTGGGTATTTCAGGTATCATGATTATATAATTTTGATCCCTCAAGTATAATCATTGTGCAATTTTTAGCTTCAATAGCCTACAAAGCACATGAGACTGATTTACACTTAGTGGGGCCAGTTTGACATCTTATGTTTCATTCCTATGTTATACTTAGTGATATGTATTTGATCATTAAAGTGTATGAGATATTAATGATGTCACATTCTGTCTTGTAAGTAGTCAAGTTGGCATCACTAAATGTTAAATCAGTTTCACGTGGGGCACGTAGATTACTGACGTTAAAAATTACACTATCATGATACTTAGAGAATCAAAGTTGCACAATCGTGATACCTGAGAAATCCAATTAGGGCAATTGTAACTCGAGTATCAAAATTATACAATTATAATACTTGAGAGACCTAATTAACACAATTAACATAATTAAAACTTAAGGAACTAAAATTATACAATCATAACACCAACTAACCAAAAAAACAATTAAGCCGAATATTAATATTGCAAAACATGAAAATACTTTTTTTGTGTGCATTTTCCGAGGTAATGCATTTTTCATATACAGGCAGGAATGAATGCTGTTATCATGCCTGGTTGGTAAAATACGAGCTACTTGTTTAAACCTTTTCTGGCAAAAGAAATTCAAGGGAGATGACATTTTCCCGTTTCGAATTATCTTTCCTACATATACAGAGACCTCAATACCACAGTAATCAGAAAATTGTGGGGCGAAGTGGTAGTGCTATAAGTTGTTGCACACAAATTGAATCTTCTTGAAAATTGTTGCACACAAATTGCATCTCCTTGAAAATTGTTGCTGTCGCAGGTGGACTCCATTCTCCAAACAGCGTTTCTTCTCTCCTTTTGCTGCTGGGGTTTTACATGGTATGCACGTGTTCTTCTTCTATGCATAAGATCTTACTTTCATTCTACTCATATATTCACAATTAGAGAGACCCACATGCTCAATTCTTAATAAATGAATGAAAGATTTGATCTTGGATGATGGGTATCAAGGAAAATTCTTGCAGTGCCATGTACTAAAAAATTTGGTTTCTGAAACCTAGAAGAATGCCAAGAATTCAGAAACGTATTTGCATCCAATAATTCAATTCGGTCATAACTAAACCCATTCAAAAAATTATTTTTATTGAACATTTATTTTTCTATTCAATTTTATTAATCTTGCTAATTTTCCTTGAATATCTTCATGTTTTGACCTTCTTGTTCTTAATTTTTAGTTCATGCTTTTCTTTTATTTCCATTGTGATTGTTCGGATTACTCTTTGTTTAACTGGTTGATGATTGTGGATTGCATCATGTTACAAAAGGGATGCTTTCTTACTTGATTTCCTTTCAATGATTTTATGTTAAAATAGCCTGCTATATTTTAAGTCTTGTTTATGACTGTATACATTGTTACCTATTTTTTTTATTCCTCTTTTTGCATCAGTATCTTTGACGTAATGGAGGCAAGAAGTGTTACATTAGACACTTGTGTCATACAAAATATGTCTTCTAATGATGGCATGGAGGATGGGAATGAAGCGCCTGAGCATGGATTACAAAAATCCTTACAGTTTAGGCAGGAAGTTGAAGCACCTAAAGTTGGAATGACTTTCTCTTCTGAACAGGAGATTTTCAATTATTACACTAGTTTTGCTCACCAAAAGGGTTTTGATGTATATAAAAGAACTTCAAAAATCGAAGAAGATGGGAAGAAATATTTTACACTTGCATGTGCTCGTGCTGGGAAGTCGGTCAGCAACCGAAGACGTCTTTCGAATCCATATGTTCTCACAAAAACCCAGTGTAAGGCTAGACTAAATGCGTGTTTATGTGTAGATGGAATGATCAGAGTTTCTAGTCTTGTGCTTGAGCATAATCATGAGTTGTGTCCAAGCAAAGCACGTTATTTTAGAATTCATAGAAAATCTAAGCCTCAAAGAAAAAGGAAAGTTGAACTTAGCAATCAGACTGGGATCACGGCGGATGAAAATGTTCAATCTGTAGTTGTTGAAGGTGAAGGATATGGAAATCTAGCATTAGGTGAAAAGGATTGTGGGAACTTTATTCGGAAAGCTAGCAGCCTAAGATTGGGCACTAGAGATGCTGAAGATATGCAAAACTATTTTGTTCAAATGCAAAAGCAAAATAGCAAGTTCTTTTACGTGATGGATGTGGATGATGATTGCAGATTAAGAAATGTCTTTTGGGCAGATTCAAGAAGTATAGCTGCAAATGAATTTTTGGAGATGTTGTAATGCTTGACACCACATGTTTGACAAATAAATATAACTTGCCTCTTGCTCTGTTTTTGGGAGTGAATCATCATGGACAATCAGTATTACTAGGTTGTGCTTTGTTGTCAAACGGAGATGTTGAAACTTTAATATGGTTGTTTCAGACATGGTTAGCATGTATGTCTGGACATGCTCCAAGTGCCATGATTACTGACGAAGATAAGGCAATAAAGACCGCAACTGAGATTGTATTCCCAAAAGCTCGTCATCGGTGGTGTTTATGGCATTTAATGAAAAAGTTAACTGAAAAGTTGAAAGGTTATCCTCAGTATGAATCAATCAAAACATATTTGGAAGATGCCATATATGATTCTGTAACTAAAGATGATTTCACTGCAAGTTGGAAAAAAATTATTGAGAGTTACAGCCTTCATGACAATGAATGGTTGAATAGCCTATATGATGAGCGAAATCGTTGGGTTCCTGTGCATGTCAAAGATGCATTTTGGGCTGGAATGTCTACAACAGATAGAAATGAAAGTATGCGTGCATTTTTTGATGGGTATGTAAATTCGAAGACAAGTTTGAAGCAGTTTCTCAAACAGTTTGACAGTGCCATGAGAGACAAAGTTGAAAAAGAGTGCTTAGCAGACTTTAGTTCCTTTAATACATTAATCCCTTGTGTGAGTCATTTTGGCATTGAGTACCAATTTCATAAAGTTTTTACCAATGCAAAATTCAAAGAGTTTCAAAGAGAAGTAGCATGTATGATGTATTGCAATGCTTCCTTTGAGAGGAAAGAAGGCTTGGTTTCAACATATTCTGAAGTGGAAAGTAAAAAGGTTCAAGAGGCAGTGAAATATATATCTTTCAATGTATATTACAACGAAGAAGATTTTGAAGTGCAATGTGCATGTCATTTGTTTGAGTTTACAGGTATTATATGTAGACACATCCTTTCTTTGCTCAAGCTTCTAAGGAAAACAGAGTGGATGCCATCTAAGTATGTTTTCTCACGTTGGAGCAAAGATTTGAAGCGAAGGCACACATTAGTCAAAAGTAGTTATGGTGATTTAATTGCTAACCCTGAAGCAGAACGACTTGATAAGGTGTGCAAAGCTTTTCATGAAGTTGTTTGTATGGGGGTAAATGCTGATGCTGATTTCATGAAGGTGATGAAATGGATTGAGGACTTAAAAATTGTATTAGGTTCTAAAGAAACTTCCTCTGGAAAAAATGGAACGCCGCCAATTGTCTCAAATATATCAACAATTTCAGAGGATGATACTGTTACAGTTTGTCAGTAAAGAACGGGTTGATCCTTTATTGCTACAGGTATTACTACTTCCTTTAAGGCATGTTGGTGATCCTATATAAATTCATCTCTTTCTTATGACATGCATTTTGGTATGCTCAAAAACCAGTAGGAAGAGTCAACGAATTCGTGACAAGGTGGCAGCTGTTTCTACAAAATAGTTCAACATCATATATTTAATTGCCGACTCTCCTCTCTTGTTTTATTTTATATTAAATTAACACTAACATATGAAGTTGAAGTTGAACTTAATTAAATATGCTTTTTTGCCCCATGATTACAGTTCTTGTTACAAATTAAAGAGTGGAAAGCTTCATGTAGATCTATTATTGGTATATTTCTGTCCCAATCCAACCTGTAGTTGGTGCTTCTTTTGGAAGAATGAGAGAAGAGCATTGCTTCTGTCAAGGAGAGGAGGGGGGGAGGAACCAATATCAACATAGATTTCCCCCTCTTGGGTACTGTTTAAGCAATGTAGTGTTCTTAATGTATTAGATGTTGAATGTCTTTATAACTGAATGTCAAAATGCAAGTGATGAATGTTAAGGATAAAAGGTTAAGATCTATTTCACTTTTTCTAGGTCCATATATGTAGTATAGTATCATAATTCTTTGAAAGTAGCACGCAAGCTCAGACTATCACACAGTCATTCTGTAACTGGATTCTTGCGTCTCAGTTGATCCTATAATGGCTCCAAGCCTCCAACTATGGCGAAGTCATTCAAGAATTTTTATTGGCTTTCCTAATTCGTAAATCCTTCCAAACTACATATTGTGTTTTGGTTAAAGTTGACAAATATCAGTTTAAGGACCCCCCCTGGCTGAACAGTTTCTATAGCCAAAGAAGTGATCTCCCTATGACCAAAACCCTGCAGGTATGGCTGAATATGAGCTGGAGCAAGAAGGGTATCAAGGATCAAAGTTATATGATGGGAGGCAGTCCATGGAAATAACTTCAGTTCTCTGTGAAGATGATGAGGCTGTAAAAGTTTTGTAACTTGCGACTACCAGAAGCTCGTTTATTACAAGAGGTACAGGCAGCAGAAGCATGTTTATTACTAGCTCATTCTAATTCTTTCCTTAATGCTGAAGTGACAGCATTTAAGTAAAGCTCCCCAATGGTTAAAAACCGAGAGTCCTACAATGAGATTTGCATTGGGGATAACATAGCCTTGTTCACTCTTCCCAGACAAGACTAGCTCTGAAAGGACAGGACATAATTTTTTATGGCGTTAGGGCTCTTGCTATATAACTCCAGAATCTCAAATTATTTATATGGTCATAATTGGATTAAGTCTGTGTATTTAAGGGACATAATACGTATCCGTTTGCAATCTACTTATATTAAGACTTTAGATTGGTCCACTTGTGAATATTTTGTTTAGTGATCAGCAGATACAGTTTTGTACCATTCTTGAATGAATGAAGATATTTAACTGAGCTTCATTTACCAGGGAAAAAAATCCCTTTTTGAGCATCGTCTCAAACGGTTCACCCCTTACTTGACTATGTTTGGATTGGATGGAGTGGAGTGGTAAAAATACCTTAACCCATTGTTAGAGAGTTTTTTTAGTAATGGAGTGGAAGGTTAAGGATGGGAATCAAAATCACTCCATACCACTCAAATCCTTATATTTTTCATATTCTTCAATTTGGGGGGTTTGGGATGGAGTGGAATATAAACCACTTCACACCCTTTGTAAATCACTTCACTCCATTAATTACCGTTGTATTCCCAAACATTGGAATGGAATCTCCCTCCATTTCCCTCACTAAAACCTTCAAACAATGGAGTGATATACTTTTAGCTTTCCACTCCACTTCATTATAAAGCACTCCACTCTATCTCCTTTAAAATTCTCAAACATAGCGTTAACGCAGTTCTTCTGTCTACACAGTGTATTGGAGTGCTCTTACAAGTGCACAAAAAATTTCAGTCACTGTATTTTTCTATTTATTTATTTTTCTCCCATTGTCCATTCTAGTATCAAGCACAAATAAATTGGAAGGAGAATTTTATAATGACAAACATTTTTATAATTTGTCTCTCGATTCTGTCCACATTTAATTGTGATATTCATACTAGAGCAATTTCTTGCTTCCCTTATTTTTAAAGTAGGAATACAAGGAGATAAAAAAAATCAGCTCATCTAAAAGCATTATATTCCTAGTACTGAAACATCCACTGATCCACCATATTTTGCAACAAATTCCCCAAAATATCCTTGATCAGACTATCACAAAGCCAGTCGTCATTTCTGACGACAGTAGCACAACACAAGAGTCTAGCAATTGCATAAAATCACGTTGAGCTGCTGCTACAACACATTACCCGCAACGAAATTTTATTGACAGACATTTTCTGATTACCAAGATCTCTAACATAGGTTACAAAAAATGGTAGGGAATTGCTACTTAATGATAGTGATTTGCAGAAGATAGTGTAGAGTGTCAATTACAGGGGGAAATGGTAGGGAGATGAAAACAAAATACAAAAATGAGGGAAATTTCTGCCAAGTAGTCACTGCTATTTGTAGTATTGTGATACTGATTGATTATAGCTGAATTTACAACTGACTAACAACTAATTGTGGTTAACATGCACAGCTAGTAGCAATCAGTGACTAACACCTAACTAACTAATTCATTTACAGCCCCTTAGCTATTAAGATTGTCACAATAAAACACTAGGCTTCTAGTGAGTGGAACCTATAGTTCACTAAGAGGAGACCTGATCCATGTCAATTCAGCTTCTATTCTGGATCTGGAGACAACATGTTGCTTCTTGGAGGTCCATCAAGACGCGAGGTTTGAGCCTAGAGAAACACATAGGCCAGAGGTAGAGCATCTGTCAACTGGATCAAATCCCCAATCACTATAACCAAATACCATGAGGTTCAGCTGACTTAATTTTCTGAGATGCAGTTCATACATTAGTATTCTAGCTAACTAAATTAGTAATCTTCACTACCTTCAATTAAGTGAGTTGCAAGTGGATTATGCATGAATTGTCATACTTTATTAACACAGTATGAAATTTCAGGTGATGTGACAGTTGCATATGGAAGTCCACCAACTATCTTACAAGGGGTATTGGCATGAGCTGATCATTTGAGGCCTACTGTCATAGGTGCATTAGCTTAGCATTGAGCGTTCTTGCTTTCACTAACAGATCTTCAATGTACTTCCCTCGTGAGACATGCATGCTTCCGTTAGAGGTTTTCTTGGCCTCAAGCTTCAGGAAATAGCTTAGCTGAGAGAGATCCTTCAATGGAAATGCAGTATTGAGTTGAGTGATCAGTGCTGAAATCTAAGGGTCCTCTTGTTTCTACTGTTTCTATACAAATCATTGAAAACAAGAAAGAAATGAAAACAAATTATATTTTTACAATTATCAATAAAAACAGGAAAATGAACAACAAAACAAACGAGCCTGCAGTTTTGAACTTCTAGTAGTTCGTATGTCTTCCACATACACTAGGACTAGAGTGTTTCCCGATAAATTTCTGATTGACTTCAACTAACTCGGGAATAGAGAGGGGAATTAACAAATTAACTCTCTTTTTTTAGTGAGTTCGAACACTAATTCAATACTGCATTAAACTATGTGACAACCTTAGTATTGTCAACTCCACGATGCTTAACATTCATGAAAGCGTTTTCAATATTGGTGCCTTAAGAAATCAATTTAATTAAATCCACCAGATGAAGGCAATAAAACATCGAATTAACTCGAAGTAATAAATTCACCCAAAAAAAAAAAAAACTTGAAGTAATATAAGAATGAAAACAAATGGACAATCTTGAATCAACTTGTTTTTATTCTATTTAATTTATTTAGAAATAACTTTTTAAACTTTAAAATTGAAAAACATATTATGTTGATATAATTTTTATTATAATTGTAGTTGCATTGGTTTTTCTTTTGGTTTTACCGCGTATCCTGTGTGCAACTGCGGAGACTAATCTCACGAGGTACTAGACGACGTTGAAGGACCAACTTTTTTCAACCAGGTTTTTTCCGCAAATAAGAGTCAGAGATCGAACCTATGACCACTTTCTTAAGGGGTCCGAACCCGTTATCACTCGGACAAACAACAAGTTGGTTAAATAAGGTTTAGTCTCACACTTAAAGATTGGTGAAATAACAAAAGAACAAAATAGAATTTTTATTTTGTATTTTGAAGTTATAGTCAAAATCTTATTTTGTATTTTATGTTGGTTCGAGTGGAACTGGGGATGGATCTCTTAAGCAGGTCTCGGGTTCGAGCTTTGTGGATGAAAAAAAATGGTTGGGAGGGGAGACCCCACTAAAGGTGGCCAACAAGGTTCCGTGACGGAGATTAGTTATCGATGAAGCCGCTGGATACTTCGTATCTATATCATGATAAAAAAATAATATATCTCTATATTTGAGGTTATTTAATAATATTTTTAATCATACTAAAAAAACTTTCAAAATAGATATGAAAGGACAGATAAAATATTTATGAATTTCCGTATAATAAACTTAAGTAATAGAGCGAAACATGTACAATATTAGAGCATCTATTTTAGGAAAGACTTTTTAGCAAGATTATATATAGCATTAATTGAAATAATGCATGAAGTTTAATTTTTTATTATGACTTTATAACATAATTAAAGAGCATATCCAAGTTCATGTACAAAATTTTGTACAATACATGTATCTATTAATTTGCATAATCTTAAAAGATATCATACTAAAATTCATGTGTATAAGTTTTTTAAAGTTCATGCATCTAATAAAAAGGTAAAATCTATTGTAACAAAAAAAAAAGGTATAATCTATATTTGAATAATTATTAAAATATTGTGAGTAAATTTTTTATTATTTTTATCATAGTAGGAAAATAATAATAATTAGTATTTAAAATATTTTTAAAAAATAATAATTTGAGTAAAATATGTTAACAATTAAATAAAAAAATATTCAAAAATGTAAAAAAATCCAATTAAAATAAGTAAATGATCAGTTGATTTGGAAGTTAACAATTAATTAGTAGATCTAAAACTATATTAATGTAATAGATTTAAAAGTAATTTTTCGATAGTGTTTTACATAAAGATTTAATTGGTATGCATTGACAGTTTAAAGATTTTTTATACTATCAACCAACCATAAATTATCACATCAGTAAATATGTTTGATTTTTATTCTAACTACTTTAAAAATCACTCATACCATGATTTGTAATTGATTGACAGTGTAAAAAAAATTTTCACTGACAGTGAATAACAATTAAACTCCTTACATTATTTTAATTTAATTTTGAAACATCAATATATTACATATGAGACACCATATACAAACATTGGTTGGTTCGGGTGGGAGATACTCACACACATTAAGCAAGTGGTCAGAGGTTCGAATCTCCCTGACGGAGATTAGTTAGTATAAAAGTTATTTATATTGTCAATCAATTATAAATTGACACATTATTAAAAATGTTTAATAGTGTAAAAAAATTTACACTAATAATATATACTAATTACCAACATGTGGTTAGTTCTAGTAGTAATGAGCTCGGGCCCCTTCAGCAGTTAGGGGTTCGATTCTTAGTTCTTGCGTATAGAGAAAACCTGGTTGGGAGGGAACAACCCTTAAATGTCGTCTAGGTCCCCTGACAAAGATTAGTCACCATTTATAATGGTGGATATTTCATATCAATAACATAATTATCGAAAAAGATATAATAATTAAACTTTAAAAATAAATTGATATTTTTGCAATTATTTCTACCGGAAATGGAATAACATGATTATTATGTTCTAACATAGAGGGTTATATTATATTGCAGCGCGTGGTGGAAGAACCGATTCGGATAACACAAAACAGGTTGGGGTTGCTGAAAAGAAAAAACCCTACGCAGTTTTTTTCGAAAAACCCTCGGTGGCATGTCTCTCAATTCTCACTCATTCATTCAGGCGAAGCTTCAACGTTGAGCAATAATCACATTCAAACATTTACAAGTATGTCTCAATTTCTCTACATATCTTCTCTTTTGTTCTTTACTCTACCTTGCTGTTCCAAAATTCCAATCTTTTTTCCTCATCCTTCAAGTGTTTCCAACTAGAACCATCCTCACAATGTTGTTTTTTTGTTCCAAATTTCAAGTTTAACAAGGACTCATTGTCATTACTGCATATTACAGTCATGGCAACACTGCTGCATACTGTGTCTCCAGCTACAAGTTTATCAACAAAAGCAAAACAAAAGGGTCTTAGTTTATATTCCAAGGTTCCAAAATTTCATGCTTTTTCCCTCAACAAGGGGTTTTCTAGAGTTTTGGCATCGACCCAGATTGCTATTTCATCAAAAGATGCTGTTTTTACTCTTCCCAGCTGGAGGGTTGGTACTGGGAAGAATGAGAGGAAGAGTAAGGAGGCAAGACTCAATGAAGCATTTCTCTATTTGGAGTATATGGTGGGCAAGGGCCACAGGCCTGATGTGTTACAATCAACTCAGCTCTTGTATGATCTTTGCAATTCAAACAAAAGTAGGAAGGCTGTTAGAGTGATGGAGATGATGGTAGGTTCTGGTGTTATGCCTGATGCAGCTTCCTACACATACTTGGTCAATTATTTGTGCAAGAGAGGAAATATTGGGTATGGGATGCAATTGGTTGAAAAGATGGAAGAACATGGCTTTCCAACTAATACTTTCACCTATAACAGCCTACTGAAAGGGCTTTGCATGCATGGAAATTTGAATCAGAGCTTGCAGCTTTTAGATCGGTTTACAAAGAAGGGTCTGGTCCCCAATGCATTTACATACTCTTTCCTGCTTGAAGCTGCTTATAAGGAAAGGGGAGTGGATGAAGCCACGGCACTTCTAGATGAGATCATCGCCAATGGCGGGGTGCCTAATTTAGTCAGTTACAATGTTTTGTTAACTGGTTTATGCAAGGAAGGTAGAACTGAAGAAGCTATCCAGCTTTTTAGGGAATTGCCTGCTAAGGGGTTCAATCCTAATGTTGTGAGTTATAACATTTTACTAAGGAATTTGTGCTGTGAGGGGCGGTGGGAGGAAGCAAATGAGCTTTTAGCAGAGATGGATGAAATGAACCAGTCTCCCTCAGTTGTTACTTATAACATATTAATTACCTGTCTTTCGCTGCATGGAAGAACAGAACATGCTGTCAAAGTTTTAGATGAAATGACAAGGAGTGGATTCAAGGCAACTGCTACAAGCTATAATCCTATTATTACCCGTGGCTGCAAGGAAGGGAAAGTGGATCTTGTAGTTCAGTGCCTAGACCAAATGATTTCTCGACATTGTAATCCTAATGAAGGAACATACAATGCTATTGCTGTGCTTTGTGAGGTGGAAAAGGTGCAAGAGGCGTTCTTTATAATCCAGAGGTTGGGTAATAAACAAAACTCATCTATGCATGAATTTTACAAAATTGTGATTTCAAGCTTGTGTAGGAAAGGGAACACATATCCAGCATTTCAGCTATTATATGAAATGACAAAGTATGGATTTACTCCAGATTCCTATACTTATTCAGCTCTGATAAGAGGAATTTGTAGGGAGGGAATGTTAGATGAGGCTACTGAGATTTTCAGGGTTTTGGAAGAAAATGATTACAAGCCTGATATTGATAACTATAATGCACTTATACTTGGATTTTGCAAATATGGAAAAACCGACTTTTCAATGGAGATAGTTCAGACGATGATTGATAAAGGATGTATGCCTAATGAGATAACGTATACCATTCTTGTTGAAGGGCTTGCTTTTGCAGAAGAAATGGATATGGCGGCCGAGCTTATGAAAGAGTTATACTTGAAAGAGGTTCTGAGCCAAAGTACTGTTGAAAGGCTTTCTATGCAGTATGATTTCAAGGAACTAACAATATAGAGATGCATACCCTCAAAGTATACAACGACAGATAATAAATAGGGTTGTGACTGTTTAGATATGAATCGAGAAAGTTTTTTTTCTATTCTCACCCTGAGTGTTTGATTACCTGTAGGTTGTTAATTGGTCAGTGAAACAAAGCTGGTGAATGCTTGAAATTTTGATTGAATTGAATGTCTAAAATCGAGTAATCAAAAGGTGCTGTAAATTTGACACTGCTTTTGCAAATTGAAGCATCTTAGTTCTTAAAATAGCTTGTATTAGCCATTTGCATCTAGATCCATCAAAAATGAAACTGTAACATCCAGCATGGATTTTGATTGATTAGCTTCTTATAACACAACCGATTCTCTTGTGCATGCCACTGCCATCTGCCAGCTTCATGACCAAGTCAACATAAGCCATTACTCTTAAAAATGCTTCATGCTCCACTGGTTACAGTACCTGTAGTCCTTTTCTGGCAGTTCGCTTTTGAAATATTAGAAGCACTTCTGAGGTAAAGTAATGTCATTGTACATAAGCAGTTTCTGGATAACTTGGAAATCTCCATGACTTTGAATACTTTACTCAATTGGAACAGCAATGCTGATTATCTGTCCAAATTCATTTTTCTCTTCTGGCCCACACGAGGGAGAGACTCGTTGTCACTGAGTGATGCAGCCGTAAATGGGCACAAGAGTGGTGGTATCTGTAACACTGATACTTTTAATGATGCACTTCTCCTAACAGGTTTTGTAGCTATAAAATGAAGCATTCGATATGGAGATTTATAAGCCAGCCTTTGAGCTGACCAATGAATGTGACAAAGGTGTTTTTGAACCTAATGATTGATAAATGGAGTATAGGCAGAAACAAGATTTTATGTCATAATCTTCAGAAAATGATAGGATTGCCTTGCAGCGTTTTCTTAGTTATATAAACTTACGTCTTATATGGTGATGGTGGCTCATGATCCATAGACAACATTGTGAAATCAAACTGTAGAAGTTGATTCGCTTAGCATGAACTCAGAAACCAGTCCTTAGAAAAGGAGTCCATATCAAGTTAGCTAGTAAGAATTTTTTTGTACTTAGGCGCAATGTATTATAAACACAAAATCAATAGTTAACGTGTAAAATGGGTTAACATGTGCACAATGTAGTACACATGTCATATTGATTTAAATGCCTATAGTAGACCTATCTAAAATCTCTGTAGTTTTGAAATGATTTTGCCCATTGTTTATGCCTCATCAAAATTACCAGTTATATCTACTTTCTAAGTTACGATTCGATTTTTGCTGTAGCAATTGTAGTAAATCGTTTACATCGAGACTTGATTTGGAAGAAAACTGAACTTATGAAATCATGTTGCTACAAAACAGTCGGCATTAATAAACAACTTTTAATAAAGATGAAGAACATTTTACCTATTCCATGGATTTCATTCGCAATAGCAGTTGGATATATAATAAGAGAGCAATGTCTGTGATTCAAAAAGCACATCATCATCCTGTACAAAACTTCACTTTAACTGCAAATGAAGATTGATCAACTAGTAAGATTGAGGGTTCTTAATTAGTAGTAGAGCTAACAATTCAGGTCGGGCGACTAGTTCCGGTTGGGTTAAGTTTCTAGCTGGTATTATGTAAGCCCGATTCACAAATGATTATACACTATAGATTAAGTAGGTCAACCGATCAATCCATCAACCCTTTTTCCAAATAATAAATTTAATCTTTAAAAATGTAAATAAATAAAATTATAATATTCGGGCAACTTAATTTATTTTTTTGGTAACCATTACATAGGTATAAAGTATCCATCACTGTTAGCAGTGATTAATCTCCGTCGGAGAGCCTATTGAGCACACAAAGTGGGTTCTCCCCTCCTAACCAGGTTTTTTTTCATATACAAGAGTCAGGATTCGAACCCCTAACCACTTGCTTAAGGTGTCCGAGTCCCTTATAACTCGGACCAACCACATGTTGGTCGGGTAACTTAATTTTGAGTCAATTAGAAACAAATTAAGGGCTAAGAGATATAGACTAAATGCTACTTGAGTTTCAATTTTATAGCTTGTGAGTTTGACAAATGAATTTGATTACAGGCCATTGGATCGACTAGATATTAGACTAGCTTTATTCACACTTGAATTTTGTTAATCCTACCCTTACATTTCATTAGGTCATCGAAAGCAGTTTATCAAAGTCAATACCACTGTAAGACAAAATTAGCATATTAAATTATAAGAAGACAACATATTAAATTAATATAAGACAAAATTAGCAGTAGCACAAATCCTAAAGATATACCTAATGATGGGTTTCCCTCATCATTGGAGGAGAGAAAAAAAAAGTAAAAATAAATAGTAAAATGGTTTAATAAACTTTTTGGTCCTTGTAAAGTGAGGGTCATTTGGTTTTCATTCCTACATTTTTTTTGTTTAGTTTTGGTGTCCGTATGTTGAAAATTTTTTATGCTGAATTCTCTACTACCCAATAAATAGAAGGTAAAAGTTACCTTACCAAATCAAAATGTTTTACCTCAATTAAATAGGTCATGTTAGTGAGTCATGTCAAATCATTCTCATAATCTGATTGGACCACCTAGGTAAGGTAAAAGTTACTCTAAGGTACCAGAGAATTCACCTTTTTTAATTTTGGTGTCTGCTGTTAATGACTCACAGTTAAGCGCTGACATGACTGACGGTGCGTCATATTAGCACTATCACCTGAATTAAATTAATTATTTTTAATGTTATGTAGGCTGTTACACATTAAATTTTTTATTTTTTACTTTATAATGATTATTATTACTAATATTAAATTATTATGATATTAAAACTTTTATTATGACGAAGAATTTAAAGGAAACAAATGGAAGAGAAATAGAGAAAATCTCTCATTTGTGCATGGCCAGTTGGCCACCAATTAGCTCCGAATGTTGGCTATAAAAGTCTTTTCCTTTATGCACTTCAATGCATCCCATAGAAAACCAAAAACTTAAAGAGAGTTTTAAGAGATAAGAAAACTTTACTTGTGTGAACGAAAATTCTCTCTAGAGAAAAATCAAGAAAGTTTAGCCACCGATATTTGATAAGATTATTATTGTACTCCTATAATTTTTCATAGTGGAAGATATTGATTTTATTGTCTAGCTATGATTACACACAAAAGTAAGAAAAGTAAGAGAGTAAATACTCAATTTGGTCCCTGAAATTGTAGGATCGTATCAACTTAGTCCTCCACATTATCAATATTCCAAAATGATCCCTAGAATTGCAGAAAGTTAGTCAGATTCGTCCCTCCGTTGAAATTTGCATTGACTATAATGACATTAAGTTGGCAATGTCAGGGATTTATTTGAAACTAAGTGGATAATGTCAGGGATGTATTTGCGACATTTTGTAATTTCAAGGATCATGTTGGAATATTGATAATGTGGAGGACTAAATTGATACGACCCTACAATTTTAGGGACCAAATTGAGTATTTACTCAAAAGTAAGATCTTGGGATAATAAATTATTTATTAATCTTGTATTAGGCAATTTTATTTGTAACAACATTCCTAACATGAACATGTATTTAAAATATGGTGCTTTCTCTGATATCCCCAATAATTTTGGGATAAGAGTTATCTTGCCCAACCAGAATGTGTCACCTTAATTAAATGGGTCATGTTAATGAATCAAGTCAAATGATTCTCATCATTTGATTGAATCACCTAGACAGGGTAAAATTATCCTCGGGGTATCAAAGAGTTCACTTTAAAATATAAGCACTATGCTGAAATGTGTGTGATTTGCTAAAATCTATTTTGAATTTCATAAGTATGTTTCTGTTTGTAAGTTTGTTTTTAGTTTGTTTAGAAGTTTTGTTTTAGTTTAATTCTATTATCTAGGATTTGAGATAATGAAAAATATCTCATCTAGTTGTTATTTTTGTTATTTTCATTGTTCTAAGTAGTCCACTGATAAATTAATAAAGTGTGCTCCAACTTATTATCATAAAAAATCCAACACACTACAACACAATAATTCCTAGCAAAAAAAAAAACAAATAAATAAAATTATAATAGAGACTCAAGTTATTGATGTGAGCTAAAACTTGTGACCCAACCCGAGTCACCACAAGTCTGAGCCAAGTTGAGTTGGGCCAAAATCAACGTTAGCTAGAACTCAGCCGACTCAACACATAAGTTAAGTTGATTTATCTCACCGAGTTGGAGAACTTGGAGAAACACAGAGAGATGGGTTTTTTGGGAATGGATTATAACATAGGCGACTTCTAAGGTGGGAGAGTATGTAATGTCTCCCACCATGAGATACCTATTAAGTCCTTTTTTGCAAAACAGAAAATTATTTTTTTATCCCTCTCTTTCGTTTTTCTTTCATCCAATTTCTCTCTCCTCCGCCATCCCCACCCCTCTCCTTTGCCAACACCACCTCCTCTATCCTTAGCCACCTCCACCCCCACTCTACCCTGAGCCCCACCATCAACAACATAGAAAGTGATCCAGTGACGACAGCTTGTCCAATGGTTTTGTCCAATGGGTTAGAGTTCGTCAGATTGATGGACCCAAGGCACTGGTAATTAACCTTAACAATGGAAGATCATTCAAATCTCTCGTTTGCAGGTCCAGACGATCCACATAGAGGACAATATCATGAGGTAATTTTTTTGTTGCCTTCTTTATCATAGATAAGACTTTTCTATTGAAATTTTGTTCCATTGCAAAAGACTTTATTTATATTAAAAGCATAACTTCACGAGTTCCTAAAAATTATCATTTTTTCTTTGACGAAGACTTTGTTCCATTGCAAAAGATTTTTTTGCTTCAGAGAAGAAAAAATATGAGAACGTTGGAGGAGACGAAGCTGCCATGGTGCCACTATTTTATGTCTGTCGGAGGTTCAGAGAGGAGGAAAGAGAAAGCAAAGGAGAGAGAAAGCAGGGTGATAGAGAAGGAGACAAGGCTAAAATTATAAATTTGAAAAATTTAAAGATTTTAAAATAATATAATTTTTTTTTTGCAATAATGAACCTGCTCATGATAATAGACATGAGATAGTCTCTCATCCTAGCCAAAGCCTATAACATAACAAGATGAGAGATTCAGATCAGATCAATGTGATATTGGCTCCCAGCAATTCATAGAAAGGAATGGAACCAAGCCCAAGACAAGAATCAACAGAAAGAACCCAACTTTACTGTGAATAACAATGGCAAAATCGAAAACAGAAGAGAAGATGCCTTGAAGCAGTGTGATAGGATTTTCTCTACAACCAAGCGAATGCAGGAAGTAATATGGCAGCCTTTGCTTTTCTGTTTATTTTTTAAAAATTTAAGGTGTGTGAACCATGTTTAGCCCCCTATAATCAGTCAAATTGAGTTAGATTTGCCAAAATTTGACACGTGTAACATAGCACAGCACAAAAATTGATTGAATACATGCTAAAGATTCAGGGACACAGAGCATTTAAGATCAAATTTCCATACTAGTCATAAACGGTTAACAAAATGCCATTCAGATACCAATGGTTATAACAAAACAAGTATATGCTTCAAACCCACAAAAGACACTCGAAGTTAAACCTAATACACACTCAATAGTCTTAGTTCAATACTAATGAAACAATATCTAGAGAGGCCTTCCCTCAACACCAGACTTCGATGACTAAGGCCATAATTGCCTAATGGTCGTGAAGCTGGTCAAAAAACAAAAGGGTAAGCTCATCTTGGTATTGCCCATGCACCTACTTAGATCTTTGTCTCATCTTTCTGCGCTTTCTCTTCAACCTCCTCATGCGCTTCTTCTTCCACTGATATACAACAGCATTAAGTTAAGACTGATAATAAAAAGCAAAACAGAAACTAAAGACAAAAAGCAATATGAAAATTAAAATATATCTAGTACCAGACATGATATGCAGCATGTTGACACTACAGATGATACAATTGTTACATGCTTTTCCACACATTTCTATTTCATCATAGTACAACTACACATTAAGATCTGCAAATAAGTCACATAAAGTAATAGAAGCTGGTATATGTTGATGCACCGATAAGCACAGGACAGGCACACACATCTACACCACCAACTAATGGTTATGGGCCACCAGTTGTGTTTACTGTTTTAGCTCTTTTGCCATGGGCATTGTCCAAAACTCTAGTTAACACAAATATAGTACCATTACGAATGATCAAAAAATATATAGTACCATTACATAATATTCTCCCCAAAATTATATCCTTTCCTCATAAAGAAACCTAATTTCACAAGGACACTAGATTGTTCAGGCTTTACGTACATGTTAATTGCATTCAAGGGATACCTGTACTTGAAGTGGGATGTTAAGGTTTTTACTAACTAAGGGCTCGTTTGCTTAGGCTTAAAAAGGTGATTTTACGAAGAAGAAAAAAGGCACTTTTTGAGAAACTGATAAGTTTAGAGTCTCACAAAAGCTTAAATGGCTTCTTCTAATTAATAAAAGACCAACCAATATATAAATGCTATAAGTGATATTTTATCAAAGAAAAAACACTTTTTTGTTAAAAACAGCTTTAAAAAACTGGCCTTAAATTTCTTTTCATTCAAAATCAAATATTTTTACATGCATCTTGAAGGACCACTGCACAAATCCTGTCATCAGGCTTGTAAAGCTATTCCATATATGACGATGCAAACATCACATAAGGAAAATGACACATCAATGGAATCCTTTCTATCAACATAAAATTCATTAGGCATTAGCTATAAAAGGAACTAGCGAACAAAACTAAATCACGTCTAATCAATTTGAAATCAACGCCTTCCTCTGGAACCTAATTTCTCCGCAATCGGAGAATTCTGATAATGTTAATGATCAATTATCAAAGGGGAAAAAACAACACTATCGCCGTTTTAACGCCCAAATATCTTCCAATACAGTTCACACTAAATTCATCAACAAACCAAATAATAATTTCTAAGAATTTAAAACAAATTATAATTCCATATAAAATGTCAAAATCCAATTGTACTCAGATCCTAAAAAATTACGATTAAAAAGAGAGAGAAAAATAAACATAAAAACGGAAAACTCTGTGGCGAATACGAGAACGAAATCGGAATCATCTAGTGCGAAAATGACGAAAAACAAAGGATGAATAGTCGAGGAAATACCTTAGCTCTCATGATGGGTGACGAAAATTTCCGTTAACGCAGGAATTTGAGGTTTCGGCAGAACGAAAGTAATGAGAATCGGCCAAAAAGACCCTCGTTGGGTATTTGATATTACTATGAATCATGAAATGCGGACCCTAACCATTTTATGGGCCGGGTTGGGCCTTGTTGGGTATTATAGTATTATGTTTCATGAATAGGTCAAGTGCGGAGATAGTAGCGGGTAAAACTCGTAGTTGGTTGGATATGGGGTTTCTCTCCTCTCCGGTAACCTGAGATTTCCGGTTGGAGAGAGAGAAATATAGAATAAAATAATATTATTTATAATATTTTCTCTCCGACTAGTTATTGGAGAGGATCTCAGTCCTTGGATTTGGGGACAATTATTTTTCGTGGGAGTGTCAGGTGGACTTTTTTAAACGAGAAATGTTATTTGAACATTCATTTTGAGATATTTATAGTAGACGTCTATATGTTAAATGAGTATAACTTAAACATGTTTTAAATTTGCAACTGAAGTTAAAAACAAAATTACACTCAAAATAAATATCTACCATAAATATTTTAAAATGTGTATTCAAATAACATTCCTCTTTTTAAACCCGCTTATTAAACAGGGTGTGGGCAGGTATTGGGATATTCGTGCCTATGGATACTCGTGCCCGCTTTATTATAATTTTTGTTTTTAACTTTGAGATTAAATATACTAAATTCAGCTTTGAAAATTCATATTTTTATTTATTTATGTTGATTATACTATTAACTCTTAATTTAGGTGCATTCGATACTTTAAAGAAAATTTGTGACATTATTATTTTGATTTTAAGTATTTAAAGTTACTAATTTCTATGTTTTTTGGATTTTTTTTTTGCATTTCTTTTGATTTTTTGATAATTTTTGGATATTTGTTTGTACCCATTAAATCTGAGGAGAAATAGAGAATCGATACATGTAAAGATATGCGGCAGGGATAAATATGGGTTTTCTCTGTGGGGATTGGGATGGCAATCGGTACTGGATCCGTTGGATATCCATAAAATTTATCCGTTATGGATAGGATAATTATCCGTTAATTGGGTATGATTTGGATATGGATAATTACCCACAAAAATTCATGGGCATGGGTGCGGGTACGGATAATTTAGTACCCATCCCGTCCCATACCCGCATTATATATATATATATATATATATATAAATATCTGATATAATGTATCTTTATAATTATACTTAATTAGTGTAATGTATCATTTTTAGCAGATTTTGGAGAGTGCCACTAGCGCAAGAGCGTCAAGTTTATGAATTATTGTTTTTAGAAGTTTATTGTAATATTTACTTGATGTTTTGGAGATTGATTATTGAATATTTTGTATTAAAACCTTTGGATTTCATGTTCACAAATTGATTATTAGATCCACAGATTTTATTTTTTAGTTTGGAATGCAAAAGTTTACAAGAGTTTAGGCATTTTATTGTTTAATTAAAAATTTTTATATTAAAGTGCGGGTGACGGGTGCGGGTACGGATACTTAGGTACCCAGAGGATAAAGGTACGGGTATTGAAGTTACTATCCACGAGGGTATGAGTACGGATACGGATACTTTTTCAAAATGCGAGTACGGGGATGGATACTATAGCACCCTACCCATATCCTACCCATTACCATTCGTAGGTGGGGACAGAGAGTAGTTATTACCCCATTGCCATTGCTATTTATGAAATGCGAAAGCCTTTTTTGAAAAATAATTCTACTCTTTCTATTAAATCCTGCTACTAATTTTCATAGTTACTAAATAAAGAAAATATTGAATATTTTTATAATTTTAAGATAGTAAAGGCATTACTTTTTTATTAATATTTTCTTTATTTAGTAAGAGAAAGATTGATAGAACTATTTTGTAGGAGGATATATCAAAACTTTTTATTTTAATAAAAAAATAAAGTACAAAAACATGGTTATTTATAAAAGAATCTTGTCTTAGGAGATACCGGGCTGGGCTAACAAAAGTTGAGATCCTAAAATATACAGCCCGGACTGAAAGTTGGGAGTAAAATGGGCACATTGGAATTGGGGCAAGCCGAATTCAAAGTGAGAGCTACCTTATGACCTGCATTCCTTTTAGTTGGAGAGTTACCTCAACACTTCTTATCATCATTGAGTTCCATCATTTAAAGAAAAAAGTCTTGAAGAAACATGCACTTGCAATGATTAAACAAGTCAATCCAGCTGGCTCAGTTCAAACCATTAATCTCTCTCAAAATAGTTGTCTTGCCAAGTAGCCCAGAAGCATCTTGGCTGACCTGGCTTGATATAGAAAGTCAGTTAGAATGCATTTTATGCTAAAATTTTATGCAAGGGTCAATGAATATTTTGATAATCCTAATAGTTGAAGCCCAAAAAACTTCAGGTATTGTCCCTGAGAAAAAGTGAGGCCACTAGAAGTGATTAGGGTGGGCTGCTGTGCAAACAGATCAGATGTCAAAGACGGTGGCTATCTGATGTAGATTAATGATAACTCACTAAAAGTGAAGGACATGGGCTACAAAATGAGGATGCAAAATTTGTAGCAATGAATGATGAGTGGCTTATACTACATCTGTTATATGAAACTATGGTCTATTATAGGAATTCTGCTTAGCCATAGATTTGTCCATTTATATGATCTTAACCCCGTTTGTCATTTTGCATGTAATTCTGCAGAGAAGACAGCCACTGAAGATTTCAAGATAAATTGGCAGGGGCTGGCAGCTTGATCCACTTTCTTTGTCCCCATAATTGAATGCATATGTTTCAGACTTTCAGTTGAATAGAATTCTTTTCAGGGAGATAAAATCATATTCCTGTTAGACAGGTATACTAGCTTGCTAGCTTGGTGCAAGTTAAGGACTTCAAAATTGGCATCTAGTTCACGTGGTATTTAGGTTGCATTTGATTATCACTGGTCGGTGTGTTTGAAATCTCAAAAATAAAAGAAATCATTTATTTACAACTTATTCTTGAATGAAATTTGTCTCCTTCAGTCAGCTTAATTGATCAAGTGTGTAAGTTCAAACCCTCGCAATGCATTTCATCTTATTTCTATTTCCTTCACCCTCTCTCGTGTGGAGCTTCCTAGGGCCTCCCCCATTGCACCAATAATAATATATAATAATTCTTATATGAAATTTGTTTAGAATGATATTAATTTAAGCATTCATTTACAAGTCATTTTATATGTTATATTTGAGGATTTGCAATTCCTATAGTTTTTTGATAGAATTTACAAACCATTTGATATCAAATGAATTCTTTTCAGCTCTTTACTTAAATTTGAAGTGTTCCAAACAGGGGAAGAACAATATGCTGTCATCGAATGTCACAATCATCTTTTAGCTCTTATTAGCCAATCTTACCTTTCTGTTAAAATATATCATACAAGTAAACAGTCATCCCTACAGGTAAAAAAAAGAAAAGAAATGGGGAAAATTAGGAAATATATAGCAAGTTGGGGCTACCTAACATAGCATGCTTTGTTAGTTGGTAAATGGTAGAACAGATCAGCCCATTTCCACCACCAGCCAGATGGTGACGTAGACTCATATCAAGGCAATAAATGCTTATAAAAGCAAGAGATTCAAACCATTTGGTGACACATGCAAAAATTTCTCAAGCATTATCAAGTGATTGAAATTATTCTAACCATAAAAGTTTACTGCAAATATGAAAAAAGCAAATATGTCTCGAGACAATTTTTTTTAAAAGTTATATTTGAAAAACTGTTGACTAACGTGATTTTAAAACATGATTTTATGTTAGTGAATCTAAAACAAACATGCACCAAATCTGCGATTGGAACACTTCTCCGTCATAAAAGTTACTCACCTTAGTAACCTTTGACAAAAAGCTTTAAGACCCTTAAGCCTTAACGGGGTTTCCCAACAAACATCAAATCTTGTTCCTTGAAGCACATGGCCTATGAATCAGGCCTTGGTTTGCAATTGTCGTTTTGTTACACATCTTGTCATCTTGAGAAGGAGGAAGAGAAAGTGAGAAACGATTCATGTGGGATTCAGTCATTCTGAATTCAGCTACAGTAAAACGGTGAAAGATGTTGTCTGTGGGGTACTAAATTCCAAGAGACCAAAATCTATCATAGCTTATTGCATACTTTAACCTAACAACAACAAATTACCCTTCCCAGGCCAGCTCATATAGATACTGTGATGTGACCTCAAGAAGCTCACAAGCCCCCACAATGTTGTAGTACTGTACTTCATAAGAATAGTATTATTTATTCTACTCTTAAAGCGTCCATAAATGCAACTGGCCTTGGATCTTTGTAAGGGGGGCATTGCAATGTAAATGAAGATGAGGACAGGAATATTTCCCATATCAGCAACTCTCCCTCACATTTTATTTGGGAAAGTTTTTAAAAGTTTAGATTAAAAAGAAACTGATTAATCATAAATGGTTAATCAAATAATACAACTTATTAATTCTACCATTATTTTTAATTATATAATAATAATCTAATAGTAGCAAAACTCTTACATGATTTATATTCACTAATCCCTCACAGACTTTATGATAAATTCATCTGACTAGTAAATGTTACAATGAGATCAAAGTTTTATATTAAGAGTACATAACAATCTGTCACAAGTTTGTAAGCATGAAATCTATGTAATATGATCACCAATAATCTAATTCATCAATTTGTTTTATTATATATATATATATATATATATATATATATTATATTTTAGCTTAGCATAGCTACCAACCGTTCCCTTCTTTTCAGTCAACAATAGCACCATTCTCATCTCAGTTCTCAATCTCACCCATTTTGCAAACTGATCCACGGATATGGATTGGTGACTTTCATAATGGTACCTTTGATACCTTTCTCTCTAACTTGACATGCATTCTTTCATCTTATTTCATTTTTCTCTTTCATATTTCTTTCTCCAAAAAATGCCTAAAGTTATTAAAGTTATCATAAATGAAACTCACATAATCCATTTCCTTGATCCACTCACAGTATGAGAGAGAGAGAGAGAGAGAGGTGCATATGATAGGGTTCAAGGGATTGGAGGAAGGGGAATCTATGGAGAGGGAAGACTGACCATGAGCAAGTTCTTTCTTTGATGCCCCAAAACCCCTCCTGCCTTTTTCAGCCTCTCTCTTCATTATTCGAAAAACAAATTGTTTTTGTTTTGTTTGTAAAGAGAGAGATAGAAAATCAGATGAACAAGATCATGCTTTAAATACCCATTGATTATTTGATGGGGCCAGTGTGAGGGGGTTATGACTTTGTTGCCTTGAATTAATTAAGCTGAGGTTGCTTTTCAGCTGATTTACCTCGCAAGATAGACATGATTGCACGTATCCTCAACCTAGTGTAAAGTGAAGAGAAAGTAATGGCAAAGTTATCTTGAGCTGAGTAAGAGTGTGTATGGTGGGAAGGTTTGAAGGGCTGAAAGTGTTTCTGGCATGATTTGATTGATTGTCTTTGATGTTTGGTTCATATGTTTAAATATGATTATAGTCCTAAAATCATTTCATCTTGAAGCTAAAATTTATATCTTTCATATTTGCATCCAAAATTTGTAACTAAAATTTAATAAAAAACAATTTTTTTCATAAAGGTATTCAAACATAAATCAATTCACTTTTAATTCAATGGTCGTTTGGTATTACGTTTGTTGAAGCAAACGTGCGGCAGCTTTCACTGGACGTGGAAGCTGCAATGAAGCAGCTTCTGTTTTTCATCGAGAATAATAACGGAAATGCCACTCCGATCGTGGTTTGCCTTCCAACGTAATTTGCAATAGTGATACCAAATAGAGCATCACTTTTAACCAAAATCAATTTTCCCGAAAACATGTTTATCAAAGGCTCATCCAAACATACATCAACTGAAACAACCAAACGCTTGTAAGTCACATCAGCCTATTCACATAATGAGATCAAGGCTTCCGTGGTGGGAGTGGTTGATGGAAATTAAGAATGAGAATTAATGCCCAAAACTTGGCATGAATCCAGGATTTATTTGGATTTAGGAATCATTTTGGCCATTTGGGGTAGGTAGGTGACCCTGCTGTTGTATTGCCTAGGGACACAACAAATCTAATGAAAGTAGCATAGATATCTAAACTCGAAGCAAGTGGGAGAAAGAGAGAAGGGTTTTACTAACAACACCTCCAAAATTTTTAGGGACACCTTTCATGAATATTACATTTATTAAAATATCCCCTTAAATTTTTTTTTTATTGTTTGGTTCACTCGCAAATATGTTATTTACGAGTAAGAAAAATGTTTACACTTTCGCAAATATGACATTTGCGAGTGAGTTATTTTTTAAGAATTGCTCATTCGCAAATATCATATTTGCCAGTAAAGAAAAATTTCCTTTCAATTTTAAATTATTTCTTTGGCCAATTTATCGTTTAGAAGATTTTCACTTGCAAATACCTTATTTGCGAGTATTGGATGATTTCGCAAATAAGATATTTGCGAATGTGAAAAAAAAATTTTCACTCGCAACTGAAAAAAATTTCTTCACTCTCAAATAAGGTATTTGCGAGTGGGTAATTTTTTTTTTGGAATATCACAAATAAGTATAACATTTTCACAAATATGATATTTAAGAGTGAGTTATTTTTTGAGAATTGTTCACTCATAAATATGATATTTATAAGTAAAATAAGTACTCACAAATATTATATTTACGAATAAAAAATAAAAAATATTTCTTTAATAGAAATATTTTGATAAATATATTATTTATGAAATGTCCCTAATAATTTGGGAGCCGCATCAAAATCGGAGAAGAGAAGGTGGAACCATTTTCAAGTTGGCACAAAGCCCAAACTATGACGGGGACAAAATTAATGGTGGGTGCCGAAGGGAGTGCCTACTTAAGACTGGTCAAACCCATGACCCATATCATTTTATATACATCAAAGTCCGAGCTTGAAAACAGCTTTTGAAAAATGAGTAGGGAACCGTGAGGTGGCTGCAAAGGCGTTTGCTGCTGCCGGGGTTCTATTGCTTACCATGATTATAAGCAACGTCCTATTCTAAAGATATTTTTTAAAAAATTAAAAAAAATAAATTTATATTAAAAAATTAAATATATCATCTCTTTAAATATTAAATATATTAATTAATCTTTATTAAAAAATATTTTTTCTGCTTTCATAACAATTATCTTAAGGACATTCGTTAGTATTTTTCAAATTTTATTATCTGATATCTCACAAATCATATCTTCATTCATTTGTTTTTGAATAAATTTTCTTACATATTAATTGGAAACACATACTTTCTTCACAAATACATAACAAAATCATACTAGAAGTATATAAAACATACGATAAATTAAATGATAATTACATAAAAAATCTTCTCGTTCGCTTTTCCTGTTCTCAATTATCTAATTGTGAGGTTTGGCTTGGTTTCCGAGAGGTTACTGTGATAGACAACAAGTAAGGCAACATATGCGCAAAACGAATAGCATGTTTGGACTTCTTACTGAGAAAAAAAGGTTAAAGAAACTACAGGGGGTGTATAGAAGCTGTTCTCTTCTAATCTAAATCCCGAGAATGAGCTGAAAACCTTACTCTCAGGTATGTGTTCCTGAATCTCTTTTTTCTTGTCCCCCTGGCGACCCGGGGTCGCTCTCTTTATAGGCCCCCCATACGCTCCCTCCATTAAAGGCCCTTTATGGGTGACAGCCTGTCCTGCCGTGTTTGTCTCCTCCTTCAGCCGTTTTCGCTCCGCATAGGGCGCGATCTGTCCTCAATCCCGAGTATCCCGGGATTGGTATAGCAGGGGGAATATTCCTTTTGCTAGGTTTAGGATGACCATCGAGGAGGCCTAGCTGGATTTGGGCCCAACTGTTGTTTTCATGAGTGGGTTGAGGTTCCCATTAGATTCTGATGGGATTATACTCGGCCCATATAGGAACAGAAGTCCCCCAAACCTCGAGTTGCTTGCAGCGAGAAAGATTCATAATTTTTGCCCGACGATTCAAATCTTGGTCGAGTATATGTTGCTGTGTTCTCGGAGATCCGAGGAACTCCCCTCCATGGGGTATCTCGGGACGTCCCGTGTCTTGCGGTGCAGGTCTTGTCATCCGTGTCAGAGATACCTGTCACCTACTACGTCTCCTCATTATGGCTGTCTCGAGGCGACCTTGTCACGCCTGCCTAGGGCCGCGTGGATACGTCAGGGCGCGTCTCTTCACTTGCTGACTCCTGGCTTTCCAACTGTCGTACTGCCTGGCCCTTCGTCTTCCCCTTTTTTTGGTCCGTTAGATCTAAGCATCAGGCGCCGTTGGATGTGAAACTTTTCGTTTGGGCTTCCTTTTTCGAAGTGGTTCTTAATAGTTCTCTTAAATGGTTTCCTTTTCATTCTCCCTTGTTTGAAAACACAGTTCCTGCGCTAGTTTCCCCTTCGTCTTCCCGCTCGAGGCTTTCAAGCTTTCCATTTACCAGGTACGCCCAAATTTTTCTCTGAACCTCTGCATCCTGCACATTTGTTTTTTTGGGTTCCTGGACTCCCTCCTCCTTTCCTATAGTTCATCCCATGGCGTCTAGTTCTCCAATATCACCTTCCTCTAGTTCTTCAGAGACATTGCCAGATGCCCCCTTCGTAAACAGTCCTAGCTTTTCTTCTGGAACTCCTTCCCCAGTTCCTTGTCAGCCTGTGTTTGTGGGGTCTTATGATTGGGTTGACCCTAGTGCCCTTACCTGGGTTTCCAAGTTTCAAACCGTTAGGTCACTGGAAAAAGTTCAAAACGAGATTTCTGACCCGAGGGAAGCCAGTGGCATCGTCATCTCTCCATGCGACAAAGATGACCGAATATGCATGTCTGGCTCTCATCTCCCCCATGATTTCTTCTTCATGTATCACTACCTTTTTTCCGAGGTGAAACTCCGTCTTCCCTTCGCGGACTTCCAATGCTCGGTTCTTCGATGCTTGAATGTGGCCCCTAGCCAGTTGCACCCAAATAGTTGGGCCTTTGTCAAATCTTTTGAGGTTCTGTGTTCCTTTCTAGGTTTTCGGTCGACGGTCGGGAAGCTATTTTCCTTTTTTGAAGTGCGGTCGAGAGGCAAGGTGGGTTGGCTTTCTCTTAACAGTATTCCTCGTCGGGGTATATTGGACATTTTTACTTCCTCTTGTAAGGGTTTCAAAGAGGGTTTTTTCAAGGTACAGGCTCGGGCCAACCATGCTTCCTTTTTTCTCGACGAGAGAGGTCAACCCAAATTTCCATTATATTGGACTTCGAATCCGAACTACATTTCGGGGTACGAGTATCGTTCTCTCACCCCCCTCGAGAAAAAGGAAGTAGATTATCTTGAAAAGTTTTCGTTGTTGCGTAGCCGAGGATTAATAACTGTAGAAGATAACCCGGTCGGACTCGCTGCCCTAATGGGTGAGAGATTTAGATACATATAGGCATATAGATATATATATTTGGTTGGTCGTTTGACGCTCGGGTTTTTTTGTTTGTGTGTGCAGAGACTATGGCCCCGAGATTGAACAAGAAGGACTTTGAGAAATTCCTGGCTTTGAACCAACAGAGTCAAAGCGCAGCGGCACCCGGGGAGACGTCGTCGATTGCAGCTGTGGACTTAGCCGAGAAAGATGTGGAATCGGGACTGGTGAGGAGGCAAAGGAGAAAGGCGGGTGCCTCCGCGGCTGAGACGACGAAGAAGAAGCAGAAAGCGGTGAGTGAGGTGGCCCCGGCCACGGTTGGGACCGAGGATACCCTGTCGGCCTTATTGTCCGGGAATCCAGTAGTTCCCCCTGAGGTGCAGTCCCTCTGGAACCAGACGTTCCAACCGGAAACTATTGTGGACAGCCAGTTGCTACACAATGCCGATCTTCGGCTGTACCACAAGCTTGGGGGGCAACAGTCTGGCCGTACGATGCAAGCCTACGGATTGAGGATGGCCGCTATGGGCCGATATATGGAGATGGAGATGATAGCGGTTGCGAAGAAGAAAGCAGAGCTCGAGGCTGAAGTGAGCCGCTTGAATAGCAAAATCATTGCCGACCTGAATCGAGTTAATGCCGTTGATCAGTTGGAACTGGAGTTGTCAAAGGCGCGAAGTCAGCTGGAGCAGGCAATCGAGGAGGAAGCCAAACTTAATGACCTGGTCGGGAATTTGACGGCCGAGCTGAAAACGGCTGAGGAAAAAACGGAGAGTGCCGAGAAAACCGCTAGAGAGAAAGAAAACCAACTGTTGCGGGAGATTGATGAGTTGAAGATGGCTATGGTGAAACAGTATGCGGATGGCTTCAATCAGGCCATGAAGCAAGTGGCGTGCCTTACCCCGGATTATGACTTCAGCCAAACAGGATTGTTGAAGGAGGTCCGAGATGGAGAGTTGGTGGATCTTCCTGATGATGAGGAGGAGGTAGATAGAGGTGTCGAGGAGGCACATGGGGATGAACATACTAGTGGGGTCAATCCAGATGGTGACGCCGGGGCAGGCGAAGGATAGTAATAAATTTTTTTTTTTTTTTTTTACGTGCCGTGTGGCACCCGAAGTAATATGGGACTCTGGCCTTCGTATATTTTTGTACCTCTGGCGGATACTGTGACATCAGGGTTGGTTATGGCCCATTTAAAATAGAAAAGCGGAATTGTGTAAGTGTTTCTCGATTTTTTTGTTGTTTCAAGTTTTGTATTTGTGCCCGGCCTCGTCATACGTCCAAATTATATATTTGAAAGTCGTTAAGTTCGAGTGTTTCTCGGTGTTACCGTCTTCCCGGTTTCAAGTTATTTACTTGTACCAGGCTTCGTCGTACTTCCAAATTATGTATTGGAAAGTCGTTTAGTCCGAGTGTTTCTCGGTTTTTCCGTCTTCCCGGTTTCAAGTTATTTACTTGTACCAGGCCTCGTCATTCGTCCAAATTATATATTTGAAAGTCATTAAGTTCGAGTGTTTCTCGGTGTTACCGTCTTCCCGGTTTCAAGTTATTTACTTGTACCAGGCTTTGTCGTACTTCCAAATTATGTATTGGAAAGTCGTTTAGTCCGAGTGTTTCTCGGTTTTTCCGTCTTCCCGGTTTCAAGTTATTTACTTGTACCAGGCCTCGTCATTCGTCCAAATTAAATATTTGAAAGTCGTTAAGTCCGAGTGCTTCTCGGTTTTTTCGTCTTCCCGGTTTCAAGTTATTTACTTGTACCAGGCTTCGGCGTATTTATATATTTGAAAGTCATTAAGTCCGAGTGTTTCTCGGTTTTCCCATCTTCCCGGTTTCAAGTTATTTACTTGTACCAGGCTTCGGCGTACTTCCAAATTATTTAATATATCATATTTGGAAAAGTCATATCGTTGTAAGAAGACTTTATTTATGATTCGCGGACGTGCCTCGTTAAAACCTTATTGGCCAAAACCCCCCTTGGGGAAAAAAAACCAAAAGGAAAAAGAGTACACCATCCGAATACATCAGTTGTAATAGAATTTCAAGTGCGTGGAGTTCCAAGTCCTCGGAATCTCCTTCTGTTCTAGGCTTTCTAACTTATATGCTCCTTTTCCAAGCTCTTCCTTGATTCGAAAAGGCCCCTCCCATCTCGCTGCGAACTTTCCGTCCTCAGTCTTCTTCCTCGGCCCTTGACACAATCTTAGCACCAGGTCGCCGCACTTCAACTTCCTCGGTTTGAGTCTGGAGTTGTATTTGCAAGCTGCCTTCGCCTGTGCGGCAGCGTTTCTGATGTGTGCCATCTGTCTGATCTCCTCCAAGGTGTCCAGCTCGGCTAGACGTGCTTCATCGTCCTGATCAGCGACAAAATGAACACGACGCCAGGTAGATTCTCCGATTTCAACAGGGATCATTGCATCTGCGCCGTATGTTAGGCGGAAAGGGGATTCCTTCGTTGCCGAGTGCGGCGTTACATGGTAGGCCCATAAGATGCTAGGGAGCTCCTCGACCCATAGTCCCCCAGCAACAGTTACTCGTTTACGGAATTCATTCAGGAGAATCTTGTTAGCGGCTTCAGCCTGTCCGTTGGTTTGCGGGTGTTCTACCGAGGTGAACCTGTGTT
The DNA here is from genome assembly GCA_039655645.1 of Ammopiptanthus mongolicus. Taxonomy (NCBI): domain Eukaryota; kingdom Viridiplantae; phylum Streptophyta; class Magnoliopsida; order Fabales; family Fabaceae; genus Ammopiptanthus; species Ammopiptanthus mongolicus. Next base: position 21,104,339 of record CM077346.1, on the reverse strand, counting down.
GAATTCCTAACTGTGTGCAAAATTCCTGAAACTTCTTATCAGTAAACTGTGTGCCATTATCAGTTATTATTGTGTGTGGGACTCCATGTCTACAAACTAGGTTTTTCCCAGTAAATTTCACAATGTGTTTTGTGGAAATTGTGGCTAGTGGTTCCGCCTCAATCCACTTTGTGAAATAATCAATGCTAACAAGAAGGAATTTTACCTGACCCTTTGCCATTGGTAGAGGACCGAGAATGTCCATACCCCAGGTATTGAACGGCCATGGGGATGTGATGTTATGCAATTCCTCGACAGGCTTGTGCTGAACGGGAGAGAAACGTTGGCAACTATCACATCGCTGGACTCGCTTTGCACAATCCGCTCTCAGCGTGGGCCAGTAGTACCCAGCCTTCAGGATTTTTATTGCCAATGTCTGCCCACCCATGTGCATCCCGCAGATTCCTTCGTGAAATTCCTGCATTACATACTCGGATTGATCTTCCCGTAGGCATTTTAACATGGGGGTCGAGAAACCTCATCGGTATAACTGTCCGTTATCAATGACGTAGAAGGTGGCTTGTCTTTTCAGTTTCTTGGCCTCTGAGGGATCCTCTGGTAATTCTTCGCTTGTCAGATATTTCCATATGGGCTCCATCCAAGTTGTTCCGAGGACAGAGCAAGTCAAGACGAGTGGATCACTCGGAACGTCTTCCTGCTCAACGCTTGGGGCGTGCAAGGTTTCCTGGAGAACCGAACGGTTTTGCCCCGTTTTTTTGGTACTTGCTAGTTTGGACAACAAATCGGCCCTAACATTCTCTTCCTGCCTGATATGTTCAATTGTAAATTCATCAAAAACAGCAATTAAACTCTTAACCTTATTCATGTACCTGGTCATCTGAGGGTCTTTGGCCTGGAAATCTCCCTTTACTTGAGCTGTAACCAACTGGGAATCGCTGCACACCCGGAGCTGTTTGGCACCGACTTCGATAGCTAAGCTGATGCCAGCGATTAAAGCCTCGTACTCGGCCTGATTATTACTTGTAGGGAAATTAAACTTCAAGGCTTGCTCCAAAGTTACTCCGGATGGTTCCTGTAAAATTATGCCAGCGCCGCTTCCCCTTGCATTGGAAGAGCCATCTACATATAGATTCCACACAAGAGCATGTTCTGATTCGAGAGCGGGGGTTAATTCGGCGACGAAGTCTGCCAAACACTGAGCCTTTATGGGCCCCCTGACTTCATATCTAATGCCGAATTCCGAGAGCTCAACTGCCCATGCCATCATCCTTCCAGCTATTTCCGGTTTTTGCAAGATTTGCCGAACCGGGTGATCGGTCTTGACCACGATCTGGTGTGCCTGAAAATAAGGTCTCAATCGGCGAGCTGCCGCTATCAAAGCCAACACAAGTTTTTCCACAAGTTGGTATCGTGTTTCAGCCCCCTGCAGCACTCGGCTGATGTAGTAAACTGGCTTTTGCTGCTTGTCTTCTTCCTGTATGAGGACTGCACTGATGGATACGTCAGTAACAGATAAATATAAAAGTAAAGCCTTACCAAGTCCTGGCTTTGTTAGGATGGGGGGAGCCGAGAGGAAATGCTTCAACTTTTGAAAAGTGTCTTCGCATTCATTTGTCCACTTGAAATTTGCTGGTTTCTTCAGCGTGTTGAAGAATGGATAAGCCCTGTCGGCAGATCGAGGTAGGAATCTTTGCAAAGCGGCTACTCACCCCGACAGTCTTTGGACATCTTTAATTGTCTTCGGACTAGGCATGTCTAATATTGCCCGACATTTATCCGGGTTTGCCTCTATTCCTCTGTGCGTCAGCATGAAGCCTAGGAACTTTCCCCCCTGGACACCAAAGATACATTTCTCGGGATTTAAACGCATATTATACTTTCGTACCTGACCGAGTATTTCTCGAAGGTCGTCGATGTGGGCTTCCTCGGTTGATGATTTGACGACCATGTCATCCACATACACCTCAATGTTTCTTCCAATTTGTGCTGCAAACACTTTGTCCATAAGGCGTTGATAGGTGGCCCCAGCATTCTTCAGGCCGAAAGGCATAACCCTGTAACAGAAATTGGCTTTGTCGGACATGAAAGCGGTTTTTTCTTCATCTGATAGGTGCATTCTGATCTGGTTATATCCTGAGTAGGCGTCTAAAAAACTTAGCAACCCATGGCCGGATGCGCCATCCACCAGTCGATCAATACTCGGTAACGGGTATGAATCCTTCGGACATGCTTTATTGAGATCAGTATAGTCCGTGCACATTCTCCATCTCCCACTGGGCTTTCTGACCATAACCATGTTAGCTAACCAGGTTGTGTACTCGATGTCCCGGATAAAACCTGCCTCGACTAGCTTCTGGGTTTCCGCGATTACTGCTTCTCTTTTGTCACCGCCCATTCTTCTTTTTCTCTGGGCCACTGGTCGGGCTTCCGGACATACTGCCAACCGATGGCAGATGACCTCTGGATCGATACCCGGCATATCAGCTGCCGTCCATGCAAAAAGGTCTGCGTTTTCTTTCAGCAACTGCCCTATTTGATCCTGCACTGTCCTTGGGATGTTCGCTCCCACCAGGGTATGCTTCTCTGGTGTGTCACCAAGTTGTATCCTCACCAGGGGGTCGACAGACTATGGATGCTCTGCGGAAGTGTCCTCCCTGGGATCCAAGTCGACTAAGTTCACCGTGCTCGAAGATCCGGGTGTCATGTCGTCCTCGGGTATTCGTTTTGCTATACTCAGGCTGTCGACATAGCACTGTCTTGCCAGTTTCTGATCTGCCCTGATCGTCACCACCTCTCCTGAAAGTGTCGGAAATTTCATTGCTAGGTGCGGGGTGGAGACCACCGCGCCCAGCGCATTGAGAGCGGTCCGACCAATCAAGATATTATACGAGGTGTTAGCATCAATTACCAGAAATTTAATAGGAATGGTACGACAGGAAGATTGTTCACCAAAAGTTGTTAATAATTCAACATATCCTTTTACCTGAACGTGTTCGCCAGAGAATCCAACTAGAACACCTTGGTATGGTTTAAGCATGTCAGGGGTGAGCCCAAGCTTCGCAAATGTGGTCCAGTATAAAATATCGGCAGAGCTGCCTTGGTCGATGAGGACCCTTCTGACCGTGTAGTTTGCTAACTCCACAGTTATTACGACCGGGTCATCCTGGTTGGGCGCTATGCCCCTTAGATCGTCTGCTGAGAAAGTTATGGAAGGTCCTGTGTTGTGTGGTACAACTGTGATGGCATATACCGTGTGTATGGCTCGCAAGTGCCGCTTTCTGGCCGAGCTTGTTTCACCTCCACCTGCGAAACCACCCGCGATGGTGTTGATTACTCCCCTGGTTCGTGCTGGACCATCCGGACGGGAACTTTGTGAGTCAATCTGCTTATTCTCCTCCTCTTTAGGTTGGTTGGGAGGGGGCCTTGCCTCTTGAAGGTTCGTCTCTGCCCTCTCCCTGTCCTGTCCCCTTCTTCCATCCTTTCTCGTATATTGTTGGAGATGCCCTCTTCTTATCAGCCTTTCAATAGCATCCTTCAAATTGCGACAATCTTCAGTAGAGTGGCCGAAGTTCCTGTGATACTCACAGTGTTTGCGCGTGTCGGCTCCCTTTGGAGTCGACCCTGGAGGTGGTAGCTGAATGAGATCGGCCCGGAAGACCTCTTTGAGGATTTCTGCCCTGCTTGCATTGAGCGGGGCATAGCTGTCGAATTTTGGTTGCTTCTCGCCTTTGTACCATTTAGGATCATGCCTCTCGGGATCACGCCTTTGCCGTCCACCCTCTTCTCGTCGTCGGGAATTGTCCTCCGATGCGAGAAAAATGTTTTTTCTGGCGAGGGCGACTTCCTCCATGGTCATATAACCGGTTGCTCGTCCGCGGAGCTCGTCTATGTCAGCCGGAGGCTTCCTGGCTAGGGAGTCAGCAAAAGGACCCTCTTTGAGCCCGGTCAGAATGGCATGCAGAGCTACCGCTGGGCTGAGGTCGCCGATCATCAGAATCTCCTGAGCGAATCTAGCCATAAACTGTCGCAAGGTTTCGCGCTGACCCTGTCTAAAATTAACCAAACTTGCCGAGGTCTTTTGATGGACCCGACTTGTAGAGAATTGAATGGAAAATTTGGAAGCAAAGTCAACGAAACTTGAAATTGAATTTAATGGTAAACGTGAAAACCATACCATCACGGGTCCCCGAAAAGTAGTCGGGAAAACCCTGCATTTGACCGCGTCGGAAGGAGTGGTGACCAACATTTGTGTGTTAAAGATAGAGAGGTATTCGTCGGGATCGGTGCTCCCATCATAGGTTATGGTTAAACCCTTGAAACTTTCAGGGAAAGGAGAGTTAACGATGTCTTCAGTGAATGGATGGCCACTATGGGTAGGTTTTCCACCCTCCCTTTGTGGTGATCTGCTGCGTTGTCTGGTATGAGCGTCCGATTGGTCGGTCTGATGCTCCTTGTGTCTGAGTGCTTCCATCTCCTGCTTCATGTGCTCTCGTTTTCCTGATTCAGCCTTTCGACCGTCGTCATTAGGAGCTGGAAGGCTGCCGGATCAATCTGGTGATCCATGGGAGGCACTCGATGATCTTCTATATGGCCCGGTATATTGGTACTTCGTGTTCGAACCATGAACAAGGCGAAGGAAAAGTTTTACCGGGCCCCACGGTGGGCGCCAATTGTTCTCTTCTAATCTAAATCCCGAGAATAAGCTGAAAACCTTACTCTCGGGTATGTGTTCCTGAATCTCTTTTTTCTTGTCCCCCTGGCGACCCGGGGTCGCTCTCTTTATAGGCCCCCCATACGCTCCCTCCATTAAAGGCCCTTTATGGGTGACAGCCTGTCCTGCCGTGTTTGTCTCCTCCTTCAGCCGTTTTCGCTCCGCATAGGGCGCGATCTGTCCCCAATCCCGAGTATCCCGGGATTGGTATAGCAGGGAGGAATATTCCTTTTGCTAGGTTTAGGATGACCATCGAGGAGGCCTAGCTGGATTTGGGCCCAACTGTTGTTTTCATGAGTGGATTGAGGTTCCCATTAGATTCTGATGGGATTATACTCAGCCCATGTAGGAACAGAAACATATATAGAAAAAGTTATAGGAAAAAATTATTTCACTTAAATGTTACTTTATCAAATTCAAATAAAATTAGTCATTTTATTTTCAACGTGTCCTCTTTCATTCATCAAAATGATATTATGTTTCCGATTTGATTCCCCACATTTTTATAGTGATGCAAAGAGATTCCTCATTTTTCTCTCACATGAAAGCTAGGCTCCAAGTATGCAAAATGTCAGGCACGTGACTTCAGCATATTTCTAGATAGAAAATAAAATGAAATTGTTCTCCTAATTGATTGGTAGTTAGCTTACTGTTTCATTTCATTTTAGTTTGCTTCTTTTAGTGAGCTGTTTTATTTGATTGCCGCTTAGAAGAGTTCCAAATATTCTACCTGATATGAAATGGGGAATGGCACATAATGAATCAACCAAGGAGTGCCAGGGCCTGATTAACCAGTTAATTCCACAAGTATACCATTTCCATGTGACTCAGGCATACTCATAGTAAGGTCCAAAGGCATTGAACTTTTGAGCATGTCCTTCAATATTACACTTGGATAGCAAATATCAAATTGCTTGCGACAGGAAATGGACCTACCATATCCAATTAGGGATGGACTCACACCATGATAATCTTTGTCAGATATCTTTTCACTTCAATGGGACGAAGCAAAGCGATTTATCGAAAGAAATGTGAGGTCAAAGATAACCAAATTTGTGCCAATCCACTAAAACCTTGAGACACATTGAAAGGGGAAACTTTAATAGTGACTGAAATCATGTTCAATTATTCATTGAAAGGTGGTAATCCGTTATGGGGAACTCATGGCATGTTCCCAATCAAAGTGAATATTTTTATTAGATGAAAAAGAAACTTGTCCCAACCAATTGAATCTTATAATAAAGGATCACACACTAACAAGCACAAGTGTGTGGACCCACTCTGACCAGAGACAGAGAGAGCAATGCTCCCAATTAAAGCCACATGAAAAATAGAACGATAATTTGTCATTTAGCCAAAATAAATCACGTGAGTTTAAATCCAAAAAAGAGAGTGAAAATTAAAATAGTAGCAGACATGAAGTTTTGGGATCAGACTGACGTGCAAATATAATCAAATTCAGCAGAGCTGGCGCCTCTGTTTGAGTCTTTAGCATCATTTCCCAAAGCTTCACAGTTCACACAAATAAGAAACAATTAAGAAATAATTTCAAAATTGAGAAGCAGTAGCCAGACAAAAAAGATAAGCTCAACGTGACAGATCATATTCTGTGTTAAAAATAAATAAACAAATGAAAATAAAAACAAAAGTGGAAAAAAGTTATACAGATTCCATGTGTCTGTGGTTAGAAAATAACAAACAACAGCTAAAGAAATTGCACTGAAAAGCTTAAGCAATTTATTTAGAAACAAAACTGAATAATAATGATCATCATCATTCATCAAGCAAGAACAAAAACACTTAAAATTCCACCACGTATTTACATTATATAAAACATATTTTTTTCAGTTAAATAAGAGCATATTTAACCCCCCAAACAACCAACAATGCCCTGCAATATTTTTACTTAAGTGGAAAATGGAAAACAAAAAAGAGAACCTAAGTGTTACTTTTACGGTTTTACCCTTGTCTGCTACGGTGGTTTTTTGTGTTAGTTCCGATTGCATCGGTGCTTGCTGGTTCCACCGTTGCCACCACCACCAGCACCTTCTTTCTTCTGGGGCGAGGAAGAAGTGAAGAATTGACCGAGACCAAAAACCGAACCGGTTTTGGATGAGCCCATCAAGGAACAAACCGGGACGTTGAGAACCGGGGTTACCCTGACGTTGGCGGAATAAGATCGTTCCATTCCTCTATGCTTGAAGCGGGGCCCACCGTTGAAACTACTTGGGCTGCTCGAGCTTCGTTCCAAGCTCTGAAACACTATTTTCCCATAAGAGTTCATTCTGGGGCTATCCACCGAAACTCCCCTGCTCTCCACTCCACCCGATTCGGCTCTACGGATCGGACTCCTCCCGGCCCGGTTGTTGCTCGTCTGGTTAGGGTTAGGGTTATTGCTTTTGTCCAACGACCCTGTCCTGGGCTTCACGAACTTCATCCTCGGGTGCGCGTTGGGGTTCCGGTGGATCGAGATCTGAACAGGGTTCGGGTTCGGGATCGGGGCGGGTTTGTCCGAATCGAGGGAGAGTCTGGGTAGATCTTCGTGGTCGTGACCGGAGGAAGAAGAAGACGAGAGCGAGAGGCGAGATGAGATCGAAACGGATTCGGAGTCTGAATCCTTCAACAGTGGGAGTGTGAGGGAAGCGTTTTCAGATGAGGAAGAAAGCGACGTCGTTTTGGAGTTCCGGTGGTGGAGGAATTGCTTTATGGATTTGGTCGACGAAGAAGAAGAAGACGACGTCGTTTTCTGTGGCTCGTCCTTAGGGTTCGAGAGCTGCTGCTTCTTCTTCAGACCTAAGAGCTCCCTCCAGCGGCTGGAGCACCTCGGAGCCTTCGGGGAGAACAAGAATGGCTCGGCCGGCTTCGGTGTCGGCGTGGCCGGAGGTGAAATCGTCTCCGTCGAGGGGGACTCCGCGGCGGCGGAGGAAGTAAAAGGCTTTAGCGAAGAGAGCTGGAGGTGTAGGTGGAGCGGAACGAGCTTGCCGTCGGAGAAGAGCTCGTCGGCGGGGAGCATGGCGACGGGATGTTCGAGGCAGAACTCGAAGTCTCCTCCGGCGGGAGAGGCATCGAGATCTGGTGGAAGGGTTTGGTTGTTGGACCATGGAAAAGAGGGGAATGTGGAAGGCGAGATTCCGATGTTGTTGTTGACGCAAGCGGAAGCCATTGGGGTGGGATCATGTAGAGTGAAAGGAGAAGAAAGGGTGCATTGGTGGGTAGTACAAGAGAGAGAAAGAGATGTTGTAGGTTGTTTTGAGGTATGCTACTGCTCCTTAACGGTACTAGGGTTTTTGGTGTAGCATTGCCAAATGCTAGCTACAACATATATAGTCCCACTTTGTGCCACGTATATTTATTTAATTTAAAAATATATATCCACATGTTTAATTTAAATAAAATTAGTTTTATTGTTATGTATTAACAATCTAAAATTTTTTAAACCTTTAATTAATCAAAATCATCATATTAGTGATCGAGAGCAGTGCATGCCAATTAAAATTAAAATATCTTTCACTACTATGCAATTGCATATTCATTCGAGATTTACCACACAATATAGTCAATACTTTACAACATAAATGATCTCAAATCATCTTATGAATTTTAACAGTTATCATCGAATTTTGGATCCATTGCAGTGAAAAGTCCCACACATTCACCTAATCACCCACTCATTGGTATGCATGGTTGGATGCATTTTTTTTTTTTTAATAATTATGTTATAAGTACGGAGTATCCACTATCATTAACAGTGATTGATCTCCATTGGAAAACATGTTGGACACACAAGGTGAGTTCTCCCCTCCGTTGTCCCAATCAGATTTTTTCAATACACAAGAGTTAGGATTCGAACCTCTGACCACTTACATAATGTGTCCGAGTCTTTTATCACTCGGACAAATTATATGTTGGTTCGTTGGATGTATTTAAGTATGCATTAAAAACATGAAACAACACTTATCTAACGATGCTTCTCAATGAATGCGTACGTGAATGCATGAATTTTTTTTACTATAGGAAACCCAATTCCGTTATCATCAGAGTTAAATATTTTAATAATATGACAGTTTATAATTGATTGATAGTATAAAATATCTTAAAGTAATAGTTATTTGAGATATTTTATAAGGTTAGATTATTTGTACTACATCTATTTTGTAATATTTGTCGTAAGATTTTTTGCACAATAATTATGAAATCTATTAAATAAGTTTTTAGTTTAGGTAAAAATAGGTATATTCGACTAAATCACTTCCTCATTCTATTAATGTTTTCTTATTTCATTTAGTAAAAAAAAAAGAGGAGACAATAATAAGTTGAAAAAATTGAGATGGGATCCATTAGTGTGAAAGTTTACTCTTTACATTAATTTCTAATTGTTGGTTTTTAATTTCATCTAACGATTTAAATTTTTTTTTAATTTTTAAGTGGAAATAATTAAGATTAGATTAATAAAGATAAAAATAAAATATATTTAATAAAGAGACATGCCAAGTATCTTGACTTTTAATTATAGTCGCAATATTTATTTATTATATATTTGTATTTTTTAATTCATAGATATTTAGTATTTATTTAACTGTCCAAGTAGTCTATTTTTCTCTATTTATTAAAATAATTATATGACAAATTTTTGTGGTATTAGTTTTATATATAATAACATATAAATTTTATTAATATTTTTAATATAAGTAGATTTGTTTTGCCTAATAATATTTTAGGCCAATAAAATAATATCATTTTCTGATATTATATATTTTGTTAAAAGATACGTGTATTTTAACTTACATGACATTATCCAACAGTAGTAATTGTAGTGGAAGTAGATTGCGACATGCTGGAAGTGGACTGCGACATGCAACCTTCACCTGCAATGTCAGGGTTCGAATCCCGGAGCGTCACTCTAGGGAGGGCTTTACCTAACCACCACCCTGACTCGACGGTTAGTCACAAAGCTTGCTGTAACACCCCTCTCCTCCGGGTGTCACTTTTGTACCCCAAAATATCCATTTACCCTTATTAACAAAAACTTTTTCGAAAATAATTCTATAGTAATTGCGAAAATCTGATATCAAAGGAAAAGCTTTAATAATCCAAGGAAACAAAATGAAACTCATCATATATGACAATAATTCTAGTTCTGCCATTAGGCATATATACTTCGAACCTCTCAATACACAACACTCATAGTCACAGTCGGACGACTGGACTTACATATTTATAAATCTTAAGAGCTGGTCTGACAAAAGAATTCTATGGACAATAAAACTTACTGTCTAACATACGTCATACCAATGAGACTGTGTCTCGTCGTCAACAAACTACACCTCTTCGTCGTCAACCTCAAGCACTCAAGCTAGAGGGTCCCAGAGTGATTCAGAAGACTGTTAATAAAACATCTGTACATGTATCCAAAAACACACAGGGTGTCCAACATGTACAGGCAAGGGTGAGAAACCAATATATGAATCCATAAACGACAACTATATGCCCAATCCAAAACAACAGATTTATATCATATAACTCATTCAAATCATCATACATCAGATAGTATAGCATGTATAATCAAGCACTAATAGCAGAAAAGCACAAGGGCTTCGTACCCACAATCAACGTTATCCTCTAAACGTATGCATGGCACTTCCATATATCTCAACTAATATTCAAACTAGATTTCCGGAAATCCCATCACCATTCGAAATGAGTGATCAGGCTCCAATATTTGGCCCAAAAATGAGTACTTTGAATCCCATGACACTACGCGATTCTCACATGGGGGCGCAATCAGAAGTACTCCACAAGAATATGGTCATACTGCATTGTCCAACTCAGGCACAATACGTTCCCAGAACACGTATGACACCATTGTCCATCAAGGCACAATGTTATGACAAATAAGTCATCTCAGGTTCTCCCTGCTTATCAAGGTCCCCGTATCACGGCACGTCTGCCCCGCATTTAATGCATGAGAAACCTATCTAGTTTCCGATAATGGATCTTTGTCGCATCAATATTTCCTCGTTGTAGCATCAACGCTAACAACCACCATAATGTCTTAGACTCTTTAAGCCTCAAAACACATTTTCTCAAAACAGGACACTTAGCCCAAAAACAACTTAAATCCCAACACCCCTAACCGATGCACCAGTCAAGGACGTTGGATTCAAGATCATAAAAAACATCCTCAAGCTTACAGGACCACAAGGATTGTCCCTAAGCCGACAGGACCACAACTAACACGGATCCTTGATCCACGTGTTCTGCAGAACCCTAGAACCCGACGTCTCGGTTTCTAGTTTCTAAGCTTTAAGCTTTAAAACCACTTTTCTTGAAAACTCGAAAATCAAAACCCAAATCTCCGATACTTACACAAAGTCATCGAGATCGATTTTCTATAAAACAAAATGTAGTCCCCAGACTATTTCTTTTTCTTTCGTTGTTTTTCGGTAAAACACAAACCTTAGAACAAAGCTTGTAAAAACCTTTTTCTTGGATTAAACCAATAGATTTTGAAAATCATATTTCTCAAGCGTTTTTCCTCAAATGGTTAACTTTATTACTTTAAAGACTAATAAAGGTCTCTAACGCTATTTAATTTAAAAACATCGTTTTTCATTATTAAAAACCACATTTTCACACCTTTGCTCATTTAAGTTGATTTTCCTTAAAAGCAGCTATTCATTATATTTTATTTCAAAATATTTTATTTCTAAAGAGATAATTCATTTATTCTCTCTTAAATTAAACTGAGAATCAATAAAACATATTTCTTTCCTCAATTTAACATTTGAGACTTTTAAAGTTTTTAAGTTACATGATGTCGGATCCTAATCAAAATTAGGTCCTCTAACGCCTTAAATCCCACAGCAGGGCACACGATACATCCATATAACCATTCAGCAAGTATAGCATGCATTCCACTATATCAGCAGTTATATCAATACTTATTCAAACCAACAGCAGTAAATCAACAGCAGTAAATCAACAGCAGTCAATCAAACAATCAACCAACAATCAGATACAGAATATTTAAATATTTAAATACAATACATACACCGATGCAGCACATAGCTGTCGGAAATGGAGTTCCTCAGGTTTATCCCCTTACCTTAAATGAAGTCTCTCTGATGAACAACTCCAAGCATCAAATCCAAACGTCCCAACTCCACAAACAACTCCGAGAATGCATATCCAGCTCCCCCAAGTAAACACAGCCACAGCCCAAAAACCAAGAGAT